>CM046469.1:31475345-32067857 GCA_025506415.1 Flaveria robusta | reverse complement strand
GGATCATCTAAAGTATTCCTTGGATACTCTTTTGTTGGATGATAATATTTCTCAACATGTATATTCACAGCCTTTTTCATCAAACTCTTAGGTGTTTCACAGATTATTTTAGATGCAAATCAAGCTCCTTATAAATATTTACGAGAAGATTCTATCTCAAATCAAGTTGATCATGCATCTAGACATGATGATACTTCTTAGTCTACTTATGCTTCAACATCTTCCACCCAAGATTCTCTAATGGAGACTATTCTAGTCCCTTACATGGAATCTTCAAATGAAAATGTTTCAATTGAAAACTCTTGGCTTTAACATTTCTCAAGAAGAAACTATTGCTTATCAACCAAAGAGTACTGTAGCTATGGATGAACCTGTAAGACATCTTTCCAACTTGGAAGAAATAATTTCAAAGATCAAATTCCTTAGTTCCAAATTCACAAGAACCATCCTACTAATGCAATTATTGGTCCATTATCTCATGGTGTTCGCAAAAGAAGTTAATCGGGTACCATCGACACATGTTTATATGGATGTTTCATTTCCCAAATGGTGCCAAAGAATGTTGAGATGGCTTTAAAAGATAATAGTAGGATTGAAGCCATGCAAGATGAAGTAATGCAGCTTAAAAACTTGAATGTATACCACTTATGTGAACTCCCAAATGATAAGTTGCCTATGAGAACAAAATGGATTTTTCATAGTAAAACGGTTGAAAAAGGAGTTATTGTTTGAAACAAAGCTCGCCTGGTTGTATAGTTTCTATCAAATTGAAGGCTTAGATTATGAATAAGTTTATGCACCTATGGCGAGACTTGAAGTTATTCGAATAGTTCTTGGTTATGCTTCTTTTATAAACTTCAAAGTCTATCAAATGAATGTCAAAACTACTTTCTTATATGGCAAAATGAAAGAAAAAACTTATATTTGTAAACCTCCTAGTTTTGAATATCCACAACATTCAGATTATGTGTATGAACTAGACAAAGCTCTTTATAGCTTACATGAAGCACCTCGTGCCTAGTATGCAACTCTTACTAAATATTTGCTTGCAAATGGTTATAGTGATTATAGTGGTTGTAATTTGGATAAAAATCAACTACAGGAGGATGTTAATTTCTTGGAAACCCCCTGATTTCATGGCAATGCAAGAAGCAAACACTATTTCTACATATACTGTAGAATCCAAATACGTAGGTGCATGAAGTTGTTGCTCTGAGATCATTTGGATACAACAACAACTACTTGAATATGGGTTAAAATTTATGATATCACGATCTGGTGTGATAATTCTGCAGTTCTTAACAATGTTAAGAATCCAATTCTGCACTCCAAACCAAACATATTGACTTCAACATGCATTTTTTCCATGATTGTTTTGATAGAAAACTCGTTCATTTAAAATAAGTAACTTCTGAGGAAAACATTTATGATTTGTTCACCAAGTATTTTGATCATTTCTGGTTTGACATTCTTGTCCAATATTTGGAAATGATTAATTCTATGTAATTACATGGTATTTTTCCCCAAAAATATTTTTTTACTTTTTATTTTTTTATAATGATTAAAGTTGTAATTCTCTTTTGATAATCACAATTTTAAAGGGAGAATTATTGAAAAATATCAAAAAGATATTCATTTCAATGGGAGTTATTAATTCAAAAGATTAAAAGATTTTGGTTTGATAAATTTCAAATGAATTATCAAACATAGAAATGATAGTACATTTCTCAAATTTGACATATTACATATCATGGTTTAAAATGGAATTGACTTGGATTTTTTTATATGTTGTGTGACACCCCACCCATTACCCGGGCGGCGTCCATAATCGATACAACTTACAGCGGAAGCTAACTGAGTTTACATTCAAATGTGTAACATGTAGATTACAATACATTATTTAATTACGATATCAAACAACTAGAAACTTCTATAGCTTCAGGTTCCATTATGTCCTCATTATTTCTAGACTAGCCTCACTAATTGCCTATGATACATATACTCAAAAAGAGGTCAGCTAATGATGGTGAGCTCATGCTATACAGTTTACAAAATTAACAACTTTGACATGCATACAATATGGGTTGTGATATTTGAGTCCATAGGCATAGTGCCTTCCCTAATTTTACCACAACCACCGACAGCAGGTTTGTCAAACCCTCCCGGCCGTCAAATAGGTATGAGCATATGCCTAATGCATACAAGGAACCCTATACTCTTTTCAACCAGCTTGACACACCCCATTCAATATATCAGGATCCCGTATGCCCCTACCGATCCATGCATATTTGTAAGCATTATAATTATTACAACTACAAATATAATGAGTATATTATCACAATTTTAAAAATAGTCATGATAACTCACCGGTTTAAAAGTTGCTCAAAGTTGATAATCAGTTCCTAATAAGATCTAGTGATATCTTAAGGTCCTCATACAGTTTAAGTAATCCTAGTTTAGACGATGGTACAACTAACTAGTCATTGTCATGGTTGGATATTAGCTAGCACTACCTTGTTTAAGCATGGTTGGTCAGTCTATGCCTAGCTAAGGCTAGGCTACCTAAAACCCAACCCTAACAATAACCCTAACGCCTAAAATAATAATACTATACTAATGCTAATCCAAATAATACTAAAATAAATAATAATCAACTTGACATAACTTAAATGAGAACATACCTTAAAACTATCAACAGCAGTTTGATATAGAGTCTCCCTACCTGTCCTCCTACTCAAGCAAAAACAACTATTAACAACACCGAGTGGGGTATTGAGTACTTGAGATTCTCTTTATAATAGAGCATTCTGAAGAAAACTTATATTCTGAAGGAAACCTATAAGCTTCTATTTATAGCAAGCAGGCAAGTTTCATTCTTCGGCGATGTGGGATGAGATTGCTGCTTGCTTACTTATTTACCAGCATGTTTGCTTCCTTACTTATAATTAATTCAGCTACTTACTTCGTTTTTCTCTTATAACTTCTAAAACATAATGTTCTATAAAGTTTTGATTACGTCATTGGGACAAGCTCATTTTTCTCTACAAGTCGACCTTAGTTTCGTTAAAAACGGAACAAGATCGAAAATTAAATATTTTATTATTATTTAACGCTTTCTTAAAATAGTAAAATCTTGACATCACATGTCATCATCCAAATAGTCATCTTACTCATAGGACAATATATGAAAGAAAATTTTTATATTTCAAGCATGCATAACTATTATATTAAGGTTCGTGGTATTACATGTTGATAGGCTCTATGTACACAAATGAAAAGGAATATGGATTGTGATACACATGAATTAACTTACTATGACTGAAGTGGAAAACATATCAGAATTTTGATGGAACCCCAAATCTATGCTAAAGCAGACTAAGAGTTATAGTCATGTCACAATTAAGTCTATCATATTTTGTTTCAGTGATTTTCATATATTTTGTATATAAAACAAAGAAAAGAAAAGTCAAAAGTCATAAACAAAGAAAATATACAAACAAGCAAAAAGATGCCAAAATGCCATATATGTGACAACTCACTCTATTTCGTTATGCCGATGCAGTAAACCAGTGATGTAACTCAACCATGTAACACAATTTTTGGGACGAAAATTCTTTCAACATGGGGATAATGTGACATCCGGTAATTTTCCGTTACCAAACTCCGTTAGTTCCGTTAGGTCTTCCATACACGTGTCGTGAGCACACAATAGCTGTAATTGAACATTAGTGACTTAATAATAATTATCTATGATAAACAGATGATAATCTAATTAACAATGTTGATTATTAGTTGTGCTTATGTGATTATGTGAATTAAGATGTTGAGCACCATTTTATGGGTTATGTTTGACAATGTGACTATGTGCAATGCATGATCTTATGGATGGTATATTATCAATTGGCTTTCATGATCTTATGTTAGTTAATAAACTTCATGTATTATAAGAAGAACAAGTATTTAAAAGATTAAAAAGATTGGTTTTACAATTTATAAAACAAAAAGGGAATTTTTGTCAAATAACTACCATATTTAAACCACCAAAACCCAAACCCTAGCCCCCCTAACCCCATTTGCGGCCGAAACCCTCCCCATCCACTCCATTCTTGCGATTTTGATCAAGAAACAACAATTACAAGTCGATTTTGGTGTGGTTTGAGCAATACAACGTGTTAGCAAGTGACATTTCTTGATTCTTACACGATTAAATGTTAGATTTTGATTGGTTTTTCATTGTTCTTGATTCTTGAAGAACCCTAGTTCAATTAACATGGTTAAACATGAAATTGATGTTGTTTGATGTTAGTATAATGTTAGTTGTATTGCATTGATGTTACTTTATGGTGATTATGCAAGAATTTTATGGAATCAATGCGTTGTTCATACATTACTATAAGTGGAAACTTTTGTTCATGAGAATTAGGGACTTGATGAATTATGAATGTTTAGTGTGCTTAAATGATTCCTAGGATCTTGATTAGTCATGTAGTTGATGAATTCATGAAGGATTTGGTTGATAGATGGAATTTCGTCATTGCTTTCCCAAAAGTGAAACTTTATTGAAATGGAACATTGAATCTTGCGAATTGGGCATGTTTATGATACTAGGATCATGCTAGAGTGTTTATTGATGATGTCTAAGGTGTTGGAATGTGTAAATTGGATCATGTGAATGTTGGATGGATTGCTTGAGAAATCTACGTTCCATAGGATATGGTGTGATGTTGGTTAAGGGTAGAGAATTATGAATCATGTTTAGGATTGTAATAGATCATTATGATGTTTGTTAATTGGTGTGAAGTGTGTTGGTTAATGTGATAATGATCGTCATACACGCATGCGAATTTGAGGCCCCTACTTGGTAGGATTGGCAGGGTTTAGGATGTGAAGTCGTGAGTGGTTTCACATGACACGTAGTGCATGATTAGATTCAATGTATGAATTGCTAGTTGTGGTGTAATTGTGTTTGTGTTGAGCATGATGTTGGGTTTAGATTTGCAAGTATTGTATGAAGAAATATGCTATATGATGATCTATGTTGGTATGATGATTATGAAAGAGTTTAAGATTGATGGTGTGATCTACGTGAAAGGCTTACATGGTAATAATGTGTTATGAGATGTTAAACTTGATCAAACAAGAATTTAAGTAACAAGTCACCAACGGGTCAAACGGGTCAACTAGGTCAAATGTGTTATTTTGGTTTCAAAACCCTAGGGTTGATGTGTTGATGAGAACTTAGGGTTGTTATGTTTCTCTGGTTGCACGTACTTATGTACTCACATGTTCTAGCCCTTGTGACTGATAAGCAATAAGAAGAAAAGAAAACAAAGAATATTTCGGTGCTTCGCGACTTTCCAGAGGTGTTTCCAGATGATCTGCCTGGACTACTACCTCATCGTCAAGTCATGTTTCAGATCGAGTTGACTCCCGGTGCAGCACCAATTGCGAGAGCACCTTATCGTTTAGCTCCAAACGAACTGTAGGATCTATCAGCACAGCTTCAAGAACTGTTGGATAAAGGGTTTATTTGACCAAGTTCATCACCGTGGGGAGCCCCTGTTCTCTTTGTCAAGAAAAAGGATGGCACCTTTAGAATGTGCATCGATTACAGGGAGTTGAACAAAGTTACGGCTAAGAACCGATATCCCTTGCCTCGTATAGATGATTTGTTTGATCAGCTTCAAGGGTCAAGCTATTATTCCAAGATTGATCTGAGGTCTGATTATCATCAACTGAGGGTTCGAGAGGAAGACATCTCGAAGACCGCATTCCGTAAGCGCTATGGTCATTATGAATTCTTGGTCATGCCATTTGGGTTGACTAATGCACCAGCAGTATTCATGGACCTCATGAATCATGTGTGCAAACCTTACCTCGATCAGTTTGTTTTCGTGTTTGTCGATGACCTATTGATCTATTCTAAGACCAAGGAGGAGCACGAGGAGCACCTACGCCTAATCATGGAATTGCTTAAGAATGAACAGTTGTGCGCTAAGTTTTCCAAGTGTGATTTCTGGATATGGGAAGCGCAATTCTTGGGTCATATTGTTAATGAAAAGGGGATTCACGTGAATCCCTGTAAAGATTGAGGCGATAAAGAATTGGTCTGTTCCAAAGACACCTAGTGAGATATGATAATTCTTGGTCTAGCGGGATATTATAGGCGTTTCATTGAGGGATTCTCTAAGATCACCCAACCTCTTACTGCCTTGACTCATAAACGTACGACGTACAAATGGGGTGAGAGTCAAGAAGCCGCTTTTCAGTTGTTGAAACAAAAACTCTATAGCGCATCGATATTAGCGTTACTAGAGGGAAGTGATGACTTCATGGTTTATTGTGATGCTTCCATCCAAGGACTTGGATGTGTTCTGATGCAACGTGACAAGGTAATAGCTTATGCTTCGAGACAACTGAAAGTGCACGAAAAGAACTACACCACTCATGATTTGGAACTGGGTGCAGTAGTCTTTGCCTTAAAGATATGGAGACATTACTTGTACGGTACCAGATGCACTATTTAAGCCAATCACAAGAGTTTTCAGCATATCCTTAAGCAAAAGGAGCTGAACATGAGGTAGCGACGTTGGGTGGAATTGTTGAACGATCATGACTGTGCTATCAAATATCACCCGGGAAAGGCGAACGTAGTCGCTCATGCCTTGAGTAGAAAGAAAACTGCTAAACCCCGACGAGTGTGGGCTTTGCAACTAACGATTAGTACTCAATTACCTCAACAAATCAGGGAAGCCCAAACAGAAGCCTTGAAAGCAAAAAATGTTGGTCCGAATCCTTACGTGGGATGGACAAACAGTTTGAAGTAAAGGCCGATGGAATTCGTTACTTCATGGATAGAATTTGGGTGCCTTTGTATGGAAACCTAAGAGACTTGGTTATGAGTGAAACACATAAGTCTAAGTATTCTATACACCCTGGTCCTGATAAAATGTATCATGATCTGAAGGCGTATTATTGGTGGCCTCATATGAAGGCAAATGTTGCTACGTACGTGAGCAAGTACTTAACTTGCTCTAAGGTTAAAGTTGAGTATCAGAAGCCATCTGGGTTACTTCAACAACCTGAGATTCCATTATGGAAATGGGAGCAGATTTCCATGGATTTCATTACTAAGTTACCCAAGACTCCGAGTGGTTGTGACACGATATGGGTGATCGTGGATCAACTAACTAAATCCGCTCACTTCTTAGCAATCAAAGAAATGGATAAAATGAATAAGTTAACCCGAATATACCTTAAGTACGTAGTTTTGAGATATGGTGTACCAATCTCGATTATCTCTGATCGTGATGCACGGTTTACATCTCATTTCTGGCAATCATTACAGAAATCTTTGGGTGTGCGTCTCGATATGAGCACCGCCTATCATCCCTAGACCGATGGATTAAGCGAGCGTACTATTCAAACATTGGAAGACATATTGCCAGCTTGTGTGATTGACTTTGGGGGCGATTGGGAAGTTCATTTACCATTGGTAGAATTTTCTTACAACAACAGCTATCATACCAGTATTCAGGTAGCACCATTTGAGGCATTGCATGGGCGAAAGTGTAGTTCACCAGATTATTGGGCAGAAATTGGTGATAGTCAGTTGACTGGCCTTGAGTTAGTACATGAAACTACTGAAAAGATCATGCAGATACGAAACCATATGGCTGCAGCACAAGACTGACAAAAGAGATATGCGGACAAGTGATGGAAACCTTTGGAGTTTCAGGTTAGTGACAAAGTTTTGCTAAAAGTCTCACCATGGAAAGGTGTGATTCGTTTTGGCAAAAGGGTGAAGCTTAACCCGAGATATGTTAGACCATTTGAGATTCTAGAAAGAATTGTTCTTGTGGCGTATCAATTAGATCTACCTGATTTGTTGAGTGGAGTTCACAACATGTTTCATGTCTCAAACCTGAAAAAGTGTTTATCTGACGAGACTTTGATTATACCACTCGAAGAAGTGCAAGTAGATGAACAATTACGCTTTGTTGAGGAGCCGGTTGAGGTAATGGATCGTGAAGTTAAAACTCTTAAGCAAAGCAAGATACCAATAGTCAAAGTTCGTTGGAACTCAAGACGTGGATCGAAAGTCACGTGGGAACTTGGGGATCAAAGTTCGTGGATCACAAACTAGCTGTCATTGAACATTTGTGACTTAATAACAATTATCTATGATAAACAGATGATAATCTAATTAATAATGTTGATTATTAGTTGTGGTTATGTGATTATGTGAATTAAGATGTTGAGCATCATTTTATGTGTTACATTTGACAATGTGACTATGTGCAAAGCATGATCTTATGGATGGTATATTATCAACTGGCTTTCATGATCTTATGTTAGTTAATAAACTTCATGTATTATAAGAAGAACAAGTATTTAAAAGATTAAAAAGATTGGTTTTATAATTTATAAAACAAAAAGGGAATTTTTGTCAAATAACTACTATATTTAAACCACCAAAACCCAAACCCTAGCCCCCTAACCCCATTTGCGGTCGATACCCTCCCCATCCTCGCCATTCTTGTGATTTTGATCAAGAAACAACAATTACAAGTCGATTTTGGTGTGGTTTGAGCAATACAACGTGTTAGCAAGTGACATTCCTTGATTCTTACATGATTAAAGGTTAGATTTTGATTGGATTTTCATTGTTCTTGATTCTTGAAGAACCCTAGTTCAATTAACGTGGTTAAACACGAAATTGATGTTGTTTGATGTTAGAATGATGTTAGTTGTATTGCATTGATGTTAGTTTATGGTGATTATGCAAGAATTTCATGGAATCAATGCATTGTTCATACATTACTATAAGTAGAAACTTTTGTTCATGAGAATTAGGAATTTAATGAATTATGAATGTTTAATGTGCTTAAATGCTTCCTACGATCTTGATTAGGCATGTAGTTGATCAATTCATGAAGGATTTGGTTGATAGATGGAATTTGGTCATTGCTTTCCCAAATGGGAAACTTTATTGAAATGGATTATTGAATCTTGTGAATTGGGCATGTTTATGATACTAGGATCATGCTAGAGTGTTTATTGATGATGTCGAAGGTGTTGGAATGTTTAAATTGGATCATATGAATGTTGGATGGATTGCTTGATAAATCTAGGTTCCATAGGATATGGTGTGATGTTGGTTAAGGGTAGAGAATTATGAATCATGTTTGGGATTGTAATAGATTACTATGATGTATGATAATTGGTGTGAAGTGTGTTGGTTAATGTGATAATGATTGTCATACACGCGTGCGAATCTAAGGCCCCTACTTAGTAGGATTGGCAGGTAGTAGGATGTGAAGTCGTGAGTGGCTTCACATGGCATGTAGTGCATGATTAGATTCAATGTGTGAATTGCTAGTTGTGGTGTAATTATGTTTGTGTTGAGCATGATGTTGGGTTTAGATTTGCAAGTGTTGCATGATGAAATATGCTATATGATGATCTATGTTGGTATGATGATTATGATAGAGTTTAAGATTGATGGTGTGATCTACGTGAAAGGCTTACATGGTAATAATGTGTTATGAGATGTTAACCTTGATCAAACAAGAATTTAAGTAACAAGTCACCAATGGGTCAAACTGATCAACTAGGTCAAATGTGTCATTTTGGTTTCAAAACCCTAGGGTTGATGTGTTGATGAGCACTTAGGGTTGTTATGATTCTCTGGTTGCACGTACTTATGTACTCACATGTTCTAGGTAACTTTTGATGGGTTGTCTTTCCTCTCGTTGCAAGATTTGCACTTATTGTTGATTTGCACATCAGGTGAGTTCATGCCTCGCTTTTAAACACTCTCTTTTGGGGGAGATAGCCTACTTGTTACAAACGCTTTACTATTATGAAATGTGCATAGTTTAACATAGTGTTGTATACCATTGAAAGACCTCACACTTTCGGATCGTTAATTAAAGAATCTAACGGGAAATCTTGGGTAGTACTACTGGGTCTGATAAGCCCCACCCGTATGATTGGAGGTCAAGCGGGTGCAATATTGTCCTAAACAACTAACAACGTCACGACCTGGTATGTCGTGGCGGGAGGCAAAAAGACAAACACAGTCAGCTTTGATCGTGAAATCACTATGGTTATTACTTATGAATATAGACTAGCAATATTTTTCAATGCATGATTTTGATGTTTTTTAACTATCACTGATTATGTTAAACGCAAACTCTTGAACTCACCAAGCATTGTGTTGACTCTTTTAGTATGCTATTCTCAGGTCATTATCTTCGGTTGCCAGTAGGAGCACTTCACGAGTCCAACATGCATCCCAATCAAGCATATTTGACTTAATATTTGGTTTTGAATTTATTTCCAATAAACAAAGGTTTGGTGCGTGTTTTGCCAATGTTACACTTTGACTACCTTGGGTTTGATTTATTTACAAAACACTTCCGCATAGTTTTAAAGTTTTAAACTCTGAAATGTTTTAATGTTACATATAGTGTCGTTCTGAGTAACTAATGACTTAGATCCTGGTTTGTTCACACGCCTCGCGGTTAAACCTCGCACGTGGATTTTGAGGGTGTGACAATATAGGATTAAAAGATGCAATGTGCACAAAAATAAAAGATATGTCAAAGAAATACATACTATATGATAAATATTTTTATTCTTTGAGGATTTGATATGACATGGAAGGCAAAATCGAAGGATGGGGCATTAAGTCCGGAATGGAATGTAAGTTCTAAACATCTTGAAAGGGTCACCATAAGACCGGATGGCTAATAGTAAGTTCTAATGCTTGTTAAAATTTCGTGTTCAAAACATTTTCAGGCGAGTTATACTCAATTACATATATACTAAAAAATGAAAATTAAATAATTTAAAAATCAAGTGAAAGGTTTAAGTCAAGTTGTGGTTACTTGAAATATTAAAACTGTCTTATTATGGAAACAATTGATTTCTATAAAGTAATTAAAAATTAATAAAATCACAACATATTTGTCTAAGTAAAGATTGGAGTATGAGTTTAAAATGGATACAACATATCGACAATCAATTTGACCAAGTCTCATTCTAAATACGACCGGCCGATCTTAGTAACCAATTATGAGATTTTAAATTCTTGAAGTTTCCTGATATTTTAATTCACAAAAATTGATTGAAAGAAAACTCCTGGTTAGTCACACATAAAATAGTCGAACAATAAATAAAATTATAAGAAGTTAGAAAATTTTGAAAAGCGAAGATTTAAAATTTTACAAATTGTCGTGAGAGAACATTTTATATAGTAATTCAAACATATCGCGTGATAACTTCAAATCTGAATTTCAACAGATGTCGCTCGAGAACCTTGTTTGAAAATTAGAAACTTGTAGCGCGATAACTTGTGAGCCTATAAAGTCAACAGTCATGCGAAATGTTGACTTAACGTGTCAATGTACTTTTAAATCTTTGAAATTTCATCTGATTGATTAAAGTGTGTTTTGATCGATTTGTGTTGTATTTGTGTTCACATTATAGTCATCATTAGTGTGTAAAGGTATAAATTTAACGTCTGAGTTGTTTTCTAAACAATCTTGAATTTGAACCGATTCTAAGTAATGATGTTGAAGGTTGTTTGGACAAATTGAACTTAAATAAATGTAATAAAGGGCTAAATGACACTAACCATACACTTAATAATAATCAAAAGTTGTTAATTAAACTGGATTTGAACTCAAATAGAATTGAACTGAACGGTACCTTATGGTAATCAACTCTAGTTAAAACGTACCTTATAGTAATCAACTCTAGTTAAAATGTACCTTATAGTAATCAAATCTAGTTAAAATATATGTATCATATTAGGTGATACTAATAATGAATCAAATTGAGTGTGTTTTTATACGTGAAGTGATAGTATTATTAATTTTTTGTTTTCTTGTATTTGGTTTACGTTTTTATTAAATCAGTTAATTAAGTAAATGAAATAATTTGACTTGGCTCATTTTGACTTGACTTGTAACCCGACCCATTTTGATCCGACTTGTTACTTTTGCCCCACCACTTAAAATCGTGGATCCGCCACTATATATAATAAAGAAATCACTCATTTTCCTACTACGATTACTGTAAGAGAAATTATTATATTATATTATCTACGACAACAAGAAGTCACCAGATTTCATAAGGCTATGTTGCTGAAACGGCCCTATAGTTTGTTTATTTACATGATACTTGCAATTCAAAACTAGTGGGACCTTTGTAATATAGTTTTATAGTTTTGTTTAAAAAGTCTTCTCACGCAAACAATATTTTTCTTACAAACAAACATAAAAATCACAAAGAGACTAACAGCATTTAATTCTTAGGAGCAAATGTCCAAACTAAGAACACTCTACCCATATCTTTTTGGTCCACTTTTGTATACCTTTGCCCTTTATTTGTAGCGGCATCATTTGTCACCAATAACGTTACCCTCTGTCACTTTCCTCCCAACTATAGTTTAAATATTTCATTGGATTCTAGGTTCCCACGATGAGATAGTGTGTGGTTAAGGTTGGATGCATATTTTGAAGATAAGGAATGCAATAATGCCGTTTTTACCATTTCTGTTTGTTAAAAATTTGTTATTGGTGTGTGCTTCGAACACCGGTTTAGAGCAAATAGAGGACGCCCTCTAATTCACTACATCAGCTTCATCAGCACCAATTTAACCAATTTACCCGATGTTTGGACGAAATTTGGGTTTTTAGATTTTTATAAGCGATTGTTAATGCAGTTATTAGAAAATATTTATGGGTTAGCCGTCGGTTTTGGATGTTAATGGTTCGAGCTCAATACAAATAATAAATTAAGTTAAATTAAAATCCATGTCCACCTCCATCTCCACTGCAAAATCAACCAACGGCCGACGCAACCGCCACCGTCTACCCCCCTCCCTACTCTCTCTTACCTCGAAAAGTCTGCTCCCTTTTCTATCTCCCTCTCTAACTAAAAAGCTTTTAGTGAGCCTAACGATGAAATCTCAAAACTATCCTCACTCGTTGTTTATCACATTGGTTTTTTAATATATTGGATAATATTTTGGGTCAAATAAAATTTACAAACGCTTTTACTTTTGCGAAACAAAATAAACAACTAATATGTTATTGCTAAAAAACTATAACAAAAAGTTTCTAATACATGCATAATATATTACTTTACTCTATATATTAAAATAGAAAGCAAATAAATAGATTTTCTAATGTAGGCCACAACACTATATTCTTTTATGTCTTAACCTTTTTCTTGCATTACGTTACTCTCTAATTAATTGGCAAGTCAAATGAATAGTAAACTTTTGATTTTAACCACATCAGTTTTAAGTATTTTCATTTTTAATCTTAACTTTTGGTTATTTGACTTCAGCTACTAAAATTTAGAATATTAGAGTTTGGCCAGTAAACTATTTATAATAAAATTTTACTTTTTTGAGTTTGGTCACTAAATTTAATACTTTTGAGTTTTGCCACCACTCTTTGATTTTATGATGATTGATAGCGCAGTCTTCGTGTGAAAAAATTTACTAGACTTCCATTGATAATGCTTGACTTTAGTCACTAAAGTTTAGGAACATATGGTTTGCCATCAATTTGTTTTTTTTTTTACTTTGATCACTTAAGTTTAGGATTTTAGAGTTTGGCCACTGAACTATTTATAATGAAGTTTTATTTTTTTTCGAGTTTGGTTATTAAACTTTAGTATATTTGATTTTCACAAGCCGACTTTAATTTTATGATTTCAGACGAGCCAAACATATAACGAATAAGATAACACGGCGTTACATGTCAAAATTTGACTGAACTCCCGCCGCATAGCGTGGGGAAGAAAAAAACTAGTTATCTATAAAGATCAAATATTAATATTGATTTTAAAGCCAGTTTGGTTTGATTAATTCCATAATTCGATTATTTATACGCATATAACAATATTCAAATCATAGAAACCAACTATTAAGAAAAATCGGTCCATCAAATTCTCAATTGCGTTGATTATCTTGATTATTATTTCATTTTTCTTGTTCTCTTTCTAGCTATTTGGTTTTTCCGGCTATCCCTATGAGAAGGCAAAATCAGAAATTCATAAACACACATTCTTTCTTAATCTAGCAACTTGCCAAATATAATCAAAGGATAATATAGATGTATTAAGTTTAAAAGTCGAACGGATGTAGATTAAAGAGTGTGTGTCGGCATTTAAAAAAATGATGACATTAAATTACGTAAAACATTATTGACCAGCGTGTTGCAGCAAAGGAATAAACTTATAAAAAGTACTAATGGTGAAACGTTATCACAAACTCATGCATTAAAAAGGGCTTTGATAGGCAAAGTTAAACATTAATTTATTCTCATTCAATACAATTATGAACCGCATGTTGTGACACTTTAAATAGTAAAAGAGAAAATAATGTTTTTGATTATTTATATAAAAACAAAAACTAGTGTAACTTAGATGTTGTGGCACGTTAAATGATAAGCAACTAACCTTTCGATGCTTTATGTTATAAGAAAAACAAAACATATACGTAAACTCTCTTGTTGTAAAAAAATGTTAAATAATGACATCAAAATTTGGAAATATCAGACATGTAATCGATTGGCTAGCGAAATTTATTAATTAAACTTGTTACGAAGGTGATATAATAATATAAAAAAGGATAGAAAATAAAAAAAAAATCCAAAAATCCAAAACAGAGAATAAAAAGAGACTTCTAATCAACTACACCGCCACTATCTTTGTTAAGAATGTGAAAGAATGATATTTATGTGATATCAAAATCTGTGGCTTTCCAAAAACCACCCAACCTTATTAAATGAGTTATATAGAAACGAGAGTAAGTTACACGGATGGTCCTTGTGTTATTTTCAAATTGCGGATATGATCATCAAGTTTGAAAAACTACAAAGACAGTTCTAAAGTATGCATAAACATAACAGTATTGGCCTCTGATATGGATAATAAGTTAAATTTTCAATTAAATAATATGAAATTACCAAAATACTTGTTACACCCTCAAAATCCACATGCGTGGTTTTAATGATACATGTATGAACAAACAAAGATCCAAGTCATTAGTTACTCTGAACGACTCTACATGCGACGTTTAAAATAAATTCAGAGTTTTAGAAGTTTAAATATTGCGGAAGCGTGTAATAATTATCCAAACTCAATGTACTTAAATTGTAAATTGCGCAAAATATGCGCCCAAACCATTCTTTAATTGTGTGTTTAAAATCAAACATAAGAAATGCAAGTTTGAAGACAAATTCTCGACCCGTGTTGTGCTCCTAGGGTACTTAATATTAACGAACTGACAAAAGCATACTAAAGTGTCAACATAAAAGTTGGTGAGTTCAAGAGTTTACAATTTATTACATACAATATTAGTTGCAAAACATAAGTACGTGTATTGAAGTAGATAGCTAGTCTATTTTAATAAGTAATAACAGTAGTGATTTTGCGATCGAAGCTGACTTTGTTGGTTATTTGCCATCCGCCACGACATACCAGGCCGTGACAATGTTAGTTGTTTAGAACAATATTGCACCCGTTTGAGCTCCAGTCATACAGGTTGGGCTTGTTAGACCGAGTAGTACCACCCAAGATTTTCTGCTAGATTCCTTAATTAATGATAAGAAAATGTAAGGGCTTTCAATGGTGTAACACACTACGTTACATTATACACAACTTAGAATAGTAAAGCTTTTGATAATACAAGTATGCTTTGTCACCAGATGCGCAACCGAACAATAAAGCAAAGCTAAAGATGAGTGGAATGACAACCCGTCAAAGGTTACCTAGAACACGTGGGTACATAAGTTCATGAAACCAAAATAGCTTAACAGACCCAAAATGCTTAATCCAACACATTAACTTAGGTGATTTGGAAACATTGACACTGTTGACCCAGTTGACCCGTTTGACCCATTGGTTACGTATTAGGTGAATCTTTTTTAATCAAGTATGGTAATTCATTATTTGAGATTATCATACAAACTATTCATATATATCACATTATGAACTTTAAGCTCTAGCAAGATCATTATTCTAACAAAGCATATCATACAACACATGCAACAAATCATCATGCTCAATTATAAGGCTATAATTGAAAGGCTGAGGTAACCAATATAACCAAGACCTTCCAGCTTGCATGCATGTACTCAGCTGAAATTACTTCGAAAGTTTTACACTTCCCTTATTAGAAATATTCTAAGTGTAAAATCTTCCAAAGCCAAGACCAAAATCTTCCGAAGCCAAAGATGAAGTCTTTCGAAGCTTAGAAGACAAAGTCTTCCGAAGCCAACAAGTCAGAAAACTAATTTCTTCCAAAGACAGAGAAAACATGCTTTATCAGATCAACTTTCAGAAAGCTAACCAACTTTTTGCTGCCACTTTGAATACTCACCAACTTATACAAGTTGGTGAAAAGGTTCATGCTTTTGTAAACTGTAGATTATGGTCTGGTGTTTGTAACTTTCTACTTTGTACCTTTTATCATTTTTGTAATACATTAGGATGTGACCTATGGCATGTCATAGTCATAGGTCAAAAGGCAATCTGCGTTTTGACTATACATTGATCTTGTTGTCTAGATTAGTGTATACAGCTAGTCTTTAGAGTATGGCCGGCTGCAGGATGTAGTATAAAGTATTTTAGGGTCTTGAATTTCTATAATCTTTTGTAACTTTTGTAAAAGAAATTGAGAGCAATATACAACATATTTGAAAACCATATAATAGTTCTTGTGTTCTTTACTTTAAGTTCTAAGTTTCCAACTAGCGTGTTCCCTATTTGATCTTGTTAGTGTTTAGCCAAGTTCACTCTCCAAACAATCTGTGAAACTATTGCATTGACCTCCACATCTGGTCCTGCAATTGGTATCAGAGCGGTCTAGGCTCTTGATTTTAAGTTCTTACCATCTTAAATCTTCTCAGTTTCACAAAGCACTTACATGCTCAAATTGCAGGTCTCTCCAAAGCTGATATGGAAACCGGCATAATGACAAAGTCTCCACTAATCATTCCTAATGATTTTGATACTTGGTGCCAAAGAATAAAAAGGTTCATCAAGTCTCAATATAGTAGATCTATTGTCTATGGACCTCATGTTCCATGCACACCTTCAGCAACTGCTGCTGGTGAGATGATTCCAAAGGACGTGGCTGATTATTCTAATTAATATTGGAAGAGAATAGATGTAGATCAGAAGGCCATGACTGTTCTTCAAACTGCTCCTCCTAACTCTATCTATAGAGGCTTTAATAAGTGTAAAACTGCAAAGCACCTCTGGGATGCACTAAAGCTGACGTATAAGGGGTTTGAGGAAGCCAATGAGAACAAGAAAGACCTAATGAAGCAGTAGTTTGAGAACTTCACCTTCAATACTGGTAAAACCATGACTTAATAGTATTTTAGAAATGTTGAGATTGTGGACACTCTGGTGGATACTGGTGTCAAACTAGAGAATAGGGATATTATGAGAAAGTTCATGTTCTCTCTTCCCAGAGAATGGACTCACTACTATGTGGCCATTAAGAGAACTAAGAACCTCTCAACTCTTACCCTTACAGAGGTGTAAGGTATCCAGAGCAGTTACCAAACAGAGATGAACATGCAAAATCCATTTCACAGCTCCTCCAGTACCCACAAGAGTTTTGCCTTCCATGTGGTTGAAAGGGATAGTAGAGAACCTCAACATCATCTACTTAGCTACCCTAACAACTCACAAATGGGCCCTTTCATCACCTTCCTAGAGACAACAAGGGAGAGCTACGTACAAGGAAGCCCATTCGAAGAGACAAGCTCTTCTCAAGCCTTTATGTCTTCTGATGAAAGTTAGGCTACTTTCTATTTACTGTGGAAAACTTGGACTGCACTCATCTAGATGATCTGGAATATATGGAGATTGTGCAGTAGATGGCTCTCCTCACTCATAGAGCCAAAAAGTTCTACTGGAGGACAGGGAGGAAGTTTCCTAGCAATGTATCTAGTGAAAAGTTTGGACTGGATGAAAGCAAAGTGAAGTGTTACAACTGTAACCAAATGGGACACTTTGCTAGGGGGTGCAAGGCACCAAGGACAAATGGTGGCCAAGCACAATCTAGACCAGACTACATTGAAGGAGCTCCAAAAGCTGAAAAGCCCAAGCAACAGGCTGTAGTAGATGCTGAAGAAGGAGGCTTTGATTGGAGTTTCCGGGTTGAAGATTCTTCTCTAAACCATGCCTTGATGGTTGACAATGAAGAACCTAATGTAACAAAACATCTTTGCACACCTGAGTGCATTGCTAAAATTAGCATGTACAGGTCCTACTACTTGGAAGTGAGATCTGATCTTGAGTCTTTGAATATTTTTTAGCTGATTTGAAAAGAGTAGAAAATGACTATACACTTAAAATAGAAGATTTAGAGAAAACAATTTCTACTCTTAAACATGAGCACACAAATTACTGGACTCAAATCAAAGATCTCACAGCCTAGTTAACTGAATGCCAGGCTGAGCTTATGATCAGCAAAGCCAGGGTAGAAAAGTGTGTTTTTGAAGAGGAAACCTTCAAGAATATCATATCCTCATCTTTGCATGCAAAGTGTCTTATAAAAACAGGCAGGGACTGGGATCTAGTGAAATAGCTCCTCCATACACTCTATTATCTATAAGACAGCCAAGGTGTTGTACTAGTGAAGATGAGCTACCTTCAGAAGATCCAATTCAAGAAAAGGATGAAGACGATGATGATGAAGAGTAGATGCTGAAGGATGAAACTGAACTAAGTGAGAAGGTTCAATCTGATAAAGGACACCATTCTCCTGGAGAGAAGAAAAAGACAAAGATGGCCAAGTCTATGAGAAGGAATTTGATAAGGGCTGCAAATAGAAAAGCCAAGAAAGCCCTTAATATCAAGCCAACCATTGACTTGAAGCAGAAACAAGTATTTATATCTATTGGGTTTGAGGTGGTGAAGACTGCAAACTTGACTATGGATTCTAGTACCAGAAGTCCTTGTTCAAGTTCAAACCATTCTTGTCAAAAGAGGAAGGTTGATAAAAGGTGCACCACTTTTATACTGCCTGAACCATCCTATTTTAAAAGCAAGCCTATCCCTAAGAAGCCTGCTGTATCATCTGCAAAGGTGAAGAAGGGATTGGAAAATGATCTAGCTCAACCAGCATCTCCGAAGAAGTCTCTCAGAAGCAGCTCAACTACATGCATCATGTGTGGCAGTACTTCCCATCTTCCTAAGGATTGCATCTACAATCCTAAAAGTACTATCAACATGACCAAGAAGGCTTTTGAGATGAAAAAGAAGAAGGCAACTTCAGAAGGAAAGTCACTTGCCCTTGGAAGCTCAAAAATGAAAGCTCAGAAGATAAGTGGAAAATTGCTTTCGAAAGAAATTTTGGTCTCGGAAGAAAGTAGTGCTTCCGATGTACTGGATTCTGCAGTGGATGCAAAAACATCCGAAGGTTGTAAAAACTTCTGAAGCATTGAAGGCCAAGTCTAGTCTTTCCAAGATGGTATGGAAGATGAAGAAAGGCCAAGTGACTAAATTTTCCTCATCATCAACTGCTTAAGATCCCCAAAGCTTAAACATAGGATCCTTAACTGTTGATTTATCTTCTATTAATATTAATAAACCCAAGACAAGCAGGGCTTGGGTCTCCTAATATAACTAAACATCTCTTTCTATGTAGGAACAGCTCAACACCAAAAGGAATGTATGGATCATTGACAGTGGCTGTTACAGGCACATGACAGGCAATGGCTTCTTGCTGCAAGACTTTGAAAACTTTGATGGAGGGCCAGTTGCTTTTGGAGGAGAATCTGGTGGTTACATCACTGGAAGGGGCAAGGTCACAAATGATAAGCTCAATATTGAGAAGGTAAACTTTGTCAAGGAGCTTGAGTACAATCTTTTGAGTGTAACTCTATTTTATTACCAAAAGCATAGCATGTTCTTTACTAAACATAAGTGTATTGTTCTGAAGCATGGGGTGGTCATTCCTCAAGAGCATATTCTACTCAGAGCCCCCAGGAAAGGGAATATGTATTAGATGTATTTGCAAGTGACTCCTTCTGGAGGAGTTTCCTACTTTCTGGCTAAAGCCAATAGTGACGAGTCTTTCCTCTGGCATAAAAGAATGTGCCATGTAAACTTTTAGAACATGAATAAATTAATTAAGGATGATTTGGTAACTAGAATGCCAAAGAAAGAGTTTACAAGTTATGACCATTATGTTGCATGTTTGAAAGGAAAGCAGCACAAAGTGTCTCACAACCTAAAGGAAATCAACTCCATCACTACTCCCCTTCACTTGTTACACTTGGATCTGTTTGGCCCTACAAGGCAAAGGAAATTAACTCCATCACTACCCCTATCACCTTCTTGGCAGAGGCAGTTAACACTGCCTTGTATGTGCAGAACAGAGTTTTAGTTGTCAAGACACATGGTAAGACTCCTTATGAGCTATGGCACAAAAGGAGACCTTTCATTGTTTTCCTCAGATCATTTGGTTGTTCTTGCACCATCTTGAATACCAAAGATCATCTGGCCAAATTTGTTGAGCAATCAGATGATGGACACTTCATTGGATACTCTTCTCAAGCTAAGGCTTATAGAGTATACAATCTCAGAACTAGAGCAGTTAAGGAGTCACCTAATGTGACTTTCAATGAACACACACCCAGTGTGAGGGGTTCTGGTCCTGATTGGCTATTTGATCTTGATTTAGTTGCCAACTGTTTAACAAATATTGTGAAGATGTTTTAGGATCTAAAGGTAACTTATCAACAGGAGATCCTGACCCAAGATTTGAGCTAAGTATACCAAGCATGAATACTACTTCAGCTCCAAAGGTAACTAACCATGTAGGCGGAGATTCTATCAGCACAGCAATGGCAAATTTTGTTGATATGTCTGAGGTGCCTACAAATTCTAGCTCAAAGACACAAAACTCAAATGAAGGACCTTCAAATGCAGGAGAAAGTGGAGATGGTGTTTCTGACCAAGAATTCCATGATAGTGTAGACCTCTCCATTAAAGATAACATTAATGATGTCACACACTCATTGGATCAAGTTAACCTTCATAAGTGTGCTAATATGGTGGGTGATCATCAATCACCAGATCTGAATTTTACAAATTTAGATCTGTCAAATCAACTTGCTGTAATTCCTCAGCTAAAAATCCACAAGTCTCACCCCACCACATGCATCATTAGAGATGTTGAAACAGGAGTAAATAGAAGAGGACAAACACATGATAAAAATGTTTGTCTGCACTCTTGTTTCTTGTCTCAGAAAGAGCCTAAGAAGATTGATAAGGCTTTGAAAGATGGAAGTTGGGTTAAAGCAATGCAGGAGGAGCTGCTTCAATTCAAAAGATAGAAAGTTTGGAACCTATGTCCTCTTCCTCATAGGAAGACTACTATAGGAACCAAATGGGTGTTTAGGAACAAGAAAGATGATAGAGGACTTGTCATCAAAAAAAATCTAGATTAATTGTTCAAGGGTACACTCAAGAAGAAGGGATTGACTACACTGATGTTTTTGCTCTAGTAGCAAGACTTGAAGCTGTTAGGATATTCCTTGCTATTGCTGCATCCAAGGACATCAAAGTCTACCAACCTGATGTCAAGTGTGCTTTTCTATATGGTGTGATTGAAGAGGAAGTGTATGTCAAACAACCACCCAGCTTTGCAGACCCAGATCATCCTGAATATGTCTGCAATTTTGACAAACCTCTCTATGGGCTGCATCAGGCTCCAAGGAAGTGGTATGAGACACTGTCATAGCACCTTGTTCAACATGGTTTCAAGAGAGGTACCATTAACAGTACATTTTTCCTTAAAGGAATAGGGAATGACTTGATTCTAGTTCAAGTTTATGTAGATGACATCATCTTTGCTTCACCTAATCCAAGTCTTTACAAAGAGTTTGAGAAGCTGATGAAGAATAGATTTGAAATAAGTGCCATGGGGAACTCAATTTCTTTCTAGGAATTCAAGTGAAACAGGTGGACAATGGTATCTTCATAAACTAGTCAAAGTATGTACAAGACATACTGACTAGATTTCATCTAACTGACTGTAAGGTTGCTAAGACTAACATAGCAAGAAACCACTCTCTAGGTCCTGACCTTGAGGGGGAGTGTGTTGATGACCACCTCTATAGGGCAATGATTAGGTCTCTCATATACCTCACACCCAGCATGCCTAATATCATGTTTGCCATATGAATTTGTGCAAGATATCAAGCCAACCCCAAGATGTCTCACCTAGTTGTTGTTAAAAGGATATTTAGATATCTCAAAGGTGCTCCCAAGCTGGGACTTTGATATCCAAAGTGTTCTGACTTTAATCTATATGCATATACAGATAGTGACTATGGTGGCTGTAATATGACTACAAAGTCTACATCAGGGGGTTTTTAGTTCCTTGGTGGAAGGATAATCTCATGGAAATGCAAGAAACAATCCTTTGGGTCTGCATCAACTACTGAAGCTGAATACATTGCTGCTGCAAGCTGATGTGCTCAAGTACTTTGGATTCAAAATAAGATGATGGACTATGGATTTAACTTCAAGGAGACTCCCATCCACATAAACAACAACAGTGCTATCTTCATCACAGAGAATCCTGTGCAGTACTTAAAGACAAAGCACATCAATATTAGGTATCATTTGATACGAGATAATTTTGAGAAAGGATTGATAAAACTGGTCAAAGTTAACACAAATGAACAATATGCTGATATGTTCACTAAGACTTTTGATGAACAGAGATTTAAGTACCTAATATCTGCTATTGGGATGATTAACTTTGAGTAGTTTTTCCTAAAATAATTTCAGAATTATTTTCTAAAATGTGTGTCTTTAATGTTGTGTATTTTATCACTCATATAAGCCCGGTTATCTTGAAAGAAAATTTTTATAATTGATATGCCTTAGGTTAATAAGATTCTGAAGTATAATTTCTTTTAAAAGACATTAAAATTAACTTCGAAAGAAATTTATGTCTTCAACTCAAATAAGTGAATTACCTTCGGAAAAATTTTAAAAACATCTTCCGAAGCTTAAAACACTTATGTGACTTAAAGAACAATTTTCTTATGAAGCAAATTTGTCTCGGAAGATTTATTTTAAAATAAAACTTCTGGTGCTTAATGTCTCTCAAAATAAACTATACTTTGGAAGCAAATTTTCTCTAAGTAAATTTCTTCCGAAGCAAATTCTTATAACTCTAAGAAATATCTTCCGAAGCCAAAATTGGCTTAAAAAGTTTTTCCAAAACTTCCAAAGACAAAATACCTTCGGAAGATTTTCGAGTTTCAAGAAAACTACTTTTTTGGGCACCTTTTTCAGAGTTGCGACCGACATACGGATTTCAAAGCTTATCCTTCCACATTAATTTGTTTCAAATCAATTTCATATATATACACTCAACGATTCCCCTTTGCTCTCTATCTTCTTCATCTGCGAATTTCCCTAACCTAAATTCTTCTAAAACCGCCTTTGTTCTTATTTTCCTTCACCCCAAAGCTACCTCAAAATGGTCCCTTGATCGTACAAACCAAACCTGATTTCTCCATGCATATACAAAGGCAACATAATCAGGTTGCCCTGTTAAACTCTAAAAAAGATTCTGATTTCTCAGAGGTTTGTCGCTTCTTATCACTTTCGAACAACTTCACCTTCCTCACTATTGATCCTCCTCTCTATAAGGATCAACTTCTGGAGTTCTAGAGGACCCGCCAAAAGGTCACCATGGACGGGGAGAAGGCAATGTCTGCCATACTGCAGGATAGGACAAACTTCATCACTCTAGCTTCCATAAACAGTCATCTCATGCTGGATGATGTAGAGGGTGATTTGTGCTTCCCCAAATCTGCTGTTAATCATTCCTTTGGTCAGATGAGCTATGAGGGGGACTACTCAGTAACAACCTTCAGGAAAGGGATGGTCTCCTCCCAATGGAAGTACCTTATCCATGTGGTCATTCACAGTCTATCCAACAAACATGGAAGATTGGACCAATTCCCGAAGACATTTCCTACATAGTCCATGGAATGGTTTAGGGAGTCAAGTTCATATATTCATAATTCGTTTATACTAATTTGCTTGCTAACTAAGACTCCATAGAATATTACATGTTCCCTAGATATGTCCAGCATATTCTTAACTGTGAACTGGGCACACAGTTAAGGGGAACATGTAATGTTCTTAAATTGGGATAGATGAAGCCTGACATCTTTAAGATTATAAGAAAGCCTACTGTGGGCTTCTGTAGGGTAGAAAAAGCCTTGTCTAAAAAATGTAGAGCTCAGTGCTCAAGGTGACAACCTAGCAGCACCAGCTAGCGTTGAACCCACACCTTCTACCTCTCAGCTACCCTCTCAGCCTCAAATAACCATCACCTACCAGAGAAAATCCAAACTAACCCTACACAGGCTATTCAGCCTATGCAGGACCCATATAACCACTTATGTAGGAGGAAGTGGACACTAGAGCTCCCACTTCCCCTAAAGAGCAAAAAACCCCCATCTCACAAATGATCAGTGCTGAGGTTACTCATGCTCAGCCTGATGAGCTCTTCACCCAAACAACCTTAAGGCTTAACTCTGAGTCTCAAAACTCAAGTGAACAACTTTCTCAGGATAGTTACCATCCCCAGCCTTTGGATCTTAATCAACCCATTCCCAACCTAGAATTCTACGATGATGAAGACATGGGATTCAGTGAGTACCATAAGTCTCTCTTATCCACCCTTGCTTAAGGAGATATGAGTGCTTCTGCTTCTTCCATGTCTAGCCCACATCATCCACCCCCAAATGAGGTGGATCTCCCTAAACATGTTTAGGAGGTCCATATGGAAAAGGCTCTCACTTCAGCAAGTGCTTTCATCTTTAAGACCTCAACCATGGCAACCCAGCCCCTTGACACTTCAACTGAAGTTCCCATGGAGCACGAGAAATCCAGCCGCCAAGAACAATATGCTAGTGATGATGAAAAAGCACTTGGTCCAATTCTCTCATACCCCCTGATTCCTCATCTGAAGATGGGGAGTTCGCAACTAAAGGTACAACAACTGACACAAACCTACACCTATTTAGTTTCTAAGGTTAGTCACCTAGAATCTCAAGTGACTACCTTGTAGAGAAGGATCAATGACCAGCAACTTGAGATCACCGATCTCAAGGGTAAGTTAGCTAAGAGACCACCAAGACAAACTCAACCAGGTCCACAAGAACCTATGGAAGTAGTGGACTTAACCTCCAGTTCACCTATGCAAGTGGGTGATGCTACCAAAAAGGGGGAGAAAGTTCCTACAATCATAGAACCTAGGAGTTCTGTCCAGAGTACGAAGAATGAGGATTCACCATTGTGAATCCAAGGATCGCAATCAGGAATTATCAGGTTAGACTCAGTTCGAACAATGATCGCGGAATTATCACTATTCGTTGTTTGATTGATTGAATACGAAATAACAATTGTAGTAATAAGTAATAATGAAGAACAAAACAATTAAGTGCGATGAATGAACAAATATGATTTGAAAGTATTTCATTAAAAACAGATTAATGATTACAGAAGAACAAATAATAATTGATGATGATCACGGTTGCTATGTTTCTATTGATGATTTTGGTGTAAATGATGTTGCGGCTGCTAGGGTTTGATCATGATTGATTGATTTATTGTTATGTATTCAACCGTCCCCAAAAGTGTGAGCTTATGCCTTGTATTTATAGGCTCAGGAATTTACTGTTAGGGTAACAGTGAGTATGTTGGAAACAGTAACTTTCTTATCGTGGTAAGAAAGTTACTCAGAGAATGTTATGATGTGACGCATTCTCTTACTGAGATAAAGTCGTCCGTAGGAGTTGACTTTATTACATCACTCAGTGTTTGACTTGTTGACTTGAAGTACTTGGTGAAGTACATGTAAGTGTTGGTCTTCCGTAGGTCATTAGTCTTCCGTAGGAGTTATGCCTTCCGTAGGAGTCTTCACTTGGTAGACTTCATCCGTAACAAGTTGTTCTTCCGCAGAAGATCCATGGATGCACTTTACTTTGTTTCAGAAGATTATCTATGGAAGAACAAAAATGTTCATCCGTAGATGTTTCTTACACTTAGTCAATTTTGTGAAATTGACTATGTATACTGTTAAACTTGCAATCACACATATAAATAACACAATTATGGGTTAACCTATACCTATAAAGCATACATTAAGATAATGATTTACAAAAGTTTATTACAAAAGATTGATTAAAGTTCTAAGCCTATACAATGTATCTAGACCTATGAGGACTAAACTCAACAATACTCCCCCTTAGGCTTAGATACTTGATAATCAGCTTTTCAGACTTGAAAGTTCGTTCACTCTTGTCATCATCTTATTGATTTGTATGATTCTATCAACATGTTAGAACCATTTGTTGCTTTTGGACCTTGTTGACTTTGTCTACATGGCAATTGTGCAAGAAATGATTTGACTTGAAAAACCTCATGTATCCTGTGGCCAAGTTAGTGCTCAAGTCCCAATTCCTTCATTTGATTAAAAATTCAGATTTCATGATTTCATGCATTAACTACTCCCCTTAAATTTGTGAATTAATGATGAACTGATGCATTTATCATAAATTTATCTAGGAAATAGCATGAAAGACACTAGTCTGTCCAACAGAACTGGAAATAACTTAACTAAAATTATAAACAAAATGAATTAAAAACTTATGTACAAGCATATATACATATAATGGGATCATACTATGACACTAAGCATCTTCCTGTATCGATTTGTTTGATGATATGAGACATGAATCTAGTGCTGATTGCAAGTATGAGATTCCACATAAATTCAAACAGTAGTATGTGTTCAACTAGGCATGCTGTTTATCATTTTTTGATGTTGATTAAAGATAGCCAATTATGGGCTCCACATTCAATTCACATTAGAGTTTGTCCTCCATTTATGAGTCAAGTCATCACTTTTTCACACTTAGAAACTATGTACTTTAAGTTATAAGTTCTATCTTGAGATGTATTTTACATCTCATTAATGCATTGATGCAAAAGCTCTTAAGTTAATATACAGTTGTTCACAATGGATTCTTTTAAGAGCTGAGATATGATCATCATCAGGTCACCAGGTCTTTACTTCCGTAAAGCAAAGGTGCCTTTAACCCAAGTCTTTGTTTACACAAAACAAAGGGATGATGAGGATCATAATCTATTCACCAGTTGGTTACAGATGTATACCAAGGTGATCATAATCCCAGGTCTTTGTTTACACAAAACAAAAGAAACATGAATTGCAAAGATAGAAGTTATAAAGTGTTGTTACATAGTGTGCTTGGGTGAGTGAGTTGATCACATCATGATAAGACTTACTTGCTTGATCCTCAAAATGGAATTTCTCACAGATAGTTACCTTTTCATTATGTTATGCATGCACTTAGTGTATTTTCCACTCAAGCTGAACCTACCCACATATCAAAGCACTTCTTATTAGTCTTTAGTGAAAGTTAAAAACTCAGGAAAGAAGCAAAGACATAGTGTACTATCATTTCCCATCAATATGGACTGATAGATATGAAAACAAATAATTAAGACATTCTTGTTGTATTTTTATATTGTTTTATGAATGCTTTTGGATTTTGCATATGTATATATACAAGGATAGACTCATGCTTTTTAGTTAGCGGATGATTATTCTAAGTTAATCATGCCCAAAGATTCAATCAGAAAAGTACATCTAACTTAATCAAAGGCTTTAGTGAATAAATCAGCAAGCTAATTTGTTGTATCCACTTTGATTAACTTGATTAAACCTTTTTCTAAGAAATCTTTTAGAAAATGGTATCTGATTTCTATGTGTTTTGTTTTACTATGTTACACTGGATTTGCAGTGATGAACATAGTAGCAGAATTATCAATATGAATTTGTGGTTGAAGGAAATTGTAACCATAATCAAGTAATTGGTTTTGCAACCAAAGAACCTGAGAGCAACCAGCTGAAGCAGCTATGTACTTGGCCTCAGCTGTGGATACTAATACATTTGTTTGCTTTTTGCACTGCCAAGAGACAAGTCTTGGTCCTATGCATTGACATCCACTAGTTGTGGATTTTCTGTTGTTGTTGCATCCTCCAAAGTCACTATCAGAGTATGAATAGAGGTTGAATTCTCCATATTTGGGATACCAAAGTCCAAGAGCTGGCTTCCCTTTGAGATATCTAAAGATCCTCTTAACAACATTCAGATGTGACTCTTTAGGATCTGATTTGTACCTAGCACAAACACACATAGCAAACATTATGTTAGGTCTACTTGTAGTTAAATACATTAAAGATCCTATCACTGATCTATACAATTTTGGATCAATTGATTTCCGTGTAGGATCAGGTACAATCTTGTCTATTGTGGATGCTGGTGTTTTGGATGAAGAAGTATCAGCAAGATTGTACTTCTTCAAGATTTGATGAACATACTTCTCTTGATTAATAAAGATGCCATCTGGTTTCTGATGAACTTGTAAACCAAGAAAGTAGGTTAATTCGCCCATTGAACTCATCTGAAATTCAGATTTCATTAAACCTTCAAAGCTTTCACACAATCTCTTGTTTGTTGAGCCAAAAATAATGTCGTCTACATAAATTTGGACAACCAAGAGGTCTTGATGTTCTTGTTTGAGAAAGAGAGTCTGATCTATTGTTCCCTTTTTATATCCATGCTTGAGTAAGAATGATGATAATGTTTCATACCACTTTCTTGGAGCCTGATGAAGACCATACAAAGCTTTGTCAAGCTTGTATACCCTGTGTGGGTAATCAGGATCCTCAAAACGTGGAGGTTGAGCAACATAGACTTCTTCATCAATTTTCCCATATAAGAAAGCGCATTTTACATCCATTTGGTAAACTGTGAACTTCTTATGTGAGGCATAGGCTAGGAATACTCTTATTGCTTAAATCCTTGCAACTGGTGCAAAGACTTCATCATAATCTATTCCTTCTTCTTGGGTATAACCTTGTGCTATCAGCCTTGCTTTGTTTCTCAAATAATGCCTCTGCCATCTAGTTTATTCTTGAAAAGCCACCTTGCGCCAACTGCATATTGACATTCAGGAAGATCAACTAGATTCTAGACTTTCTGCTTTTAGAATTGTTGAAGCTCCTCTTGCATCGCTTTAATCCAGCTGTTATCCTTCAATGCAGCAGTTATGTTACGAGGAACCACTTATGAAAGAAAACATGTGAAGAGACAAATGTTGGCTGCTACCCCTTGACTTCTAGTAGTTCTTTCATTAAGGTCACCAATAATATTGTCTATTGGATGACTTTTATTTATTCCTGTTGTTGGAATAGATGCAACTAGAATAGATGATTCCAAGTTAGTCATATTCCTTGATGGAGAGTGATCCAGCTGAGATGGAGAATCAACAAAATAGTCAAGATCTTTATCATTTTGATCCTCTAAAGCTGAATGATATCCCTCCTCATGAGTTTAAGCATCAGCAGCATTATGAACAACTTCCGCAGGAACATCTAGGAATGTGTTTCATGCTTCTGCAGGAGTTATAGGAACATCTACGGATGTTGTTTGTTGATCTTCTGACTTGGTTTCCTTATAATGTATTGCAGCATCTCCAGAGAATGGGATATCTACAGGTGTAGATGGAACATTAGCGGATGTAGTGATCATTTCTCTGGATGCAGGAAGAACATCTACGGGTGTAGAGGTAACAGCTGCTGATGCTATGTTTTTATCTGAAGATGTTGAACTGTTTGTTTGATCATGTACTACAGTTCTTGGATGATATGAAGTGCGAGGATCAGATACCCTTGAAGAGTGTTGTGATGATCTTGGAGGATCAGCAAATAATGATACTTCATTCATGTTTGGAGGAACATATGGATAGCATGTATCCGTAGAACTTGCAGTATTCAAATAACAAAAGTTAAATGAGTTTGTTAATGCATCTATATCAAATAACCATGATGATCCTTTAACAGATTTTGGAAATAAGGATTCATCAAATGATACATTAGGTTTTTCTTCCATAATGTTTTGTTGTGGAATATAAACTCTATATGATTTAGATGTTGAGGAGTATCCAACAAACAAACCATTATAGGCTTTTTCAGAAAACTTTCCCAATTGTTCTTTTGTGTTTAAAATTTACACATGACATCCAAATGCTCTAAGATATCCTATGAAAGGTTTTCTTTTAAATAAGAGTTCATATGTGTTTTGTTATGTTCTTTGACAATTAAAGTTTGTTTTGAGCACTGCATGCTGTGTTCACTGCTCCAGCCCAAAGGTGATTGGCAATTCTGAGTCAGCTAGCATTGTTCTTGCAGCTTCAATGAGAGTCATGTTTCTTCTTTCAGCAACTCCATTTTGTTGTGGTGTCCTGGGGGCACTGAATTGCCTTACTATGCATGTATTCTTGCAAAAGGAATCTAGAACATTATTAACAAATTCAGATCCATTATCACTCCTGAAAATTTTAACTTTTAGATCAAGTTGATTTTCAATCTTAATGTCAAACTCCATTAATGTTTCTGATGTTTCACTCTTTCGTTTTAAGAAAACGACCCATGTGAATCTAGTGAAATCATCCACAATCACCAAACAATATTGCCTTTTGCCAATGCTCATCATATTGGTTGGACCAAATAGATCCATGTGAAGCAATTTGAGTGGTGTTAAGTTTGTGTTGATTGTTTTGGATTTATGTGACACTCCATGTTATTTTTCATTATAACAAGATGAACAATGATTGAAACAATAAAATTCTCTATTTGGAAGTCCAATGACTAGGTCATTATTCACCAATTTGTTCATGTTCTTCATGTTGGAATGAACAAGCCTTCTATGCCATAAATGAGATTCATCTTCTGATGACTTAGACAGCAGGCATGTTTCATTGCTTGTGAGTGAAGTATTATTAATATCCAAAACATAAGTGTTCCCTTTTCTTGATGCTTTAAGAAGGATCCAGTCTTCTGGAGTGGGAAAACCTGGCTTAAGAATATAACAGTTAGTGTTATCAAATAAAATGGTATAATTTTGATCACAAATTTGAGATTCACTCAGTAAATTGTATTGTAAATTTTCACAATAATTTACTTTCTCAAACTTGAGTACACCATTAGTTACCATTCCTTCACCAATAATTTTACCTCCCTTCTTATGCCCACCAAATGCCACAAAGGAGGCATTTTTATGTTTGGAATCATGGAGTAGAGAACAGTTTCCTGTCATATGCCTGGAACAACCACTGTCAACATACCATTTGTTATCAGTCCTCCATGTTTGTTCCTGTATACATAAAGAAATCAATTAGAATGGGGAACCCAAGCCATAATGAACTTGGGTTTACCACTAGTATCTAAAATTGTTACTCCCTCATGAATGAGTCTTGAGGATTCAGTGTTAACTTTAGACTCAATTGATTCATTATGTTTTGTTTGTGGTGAGGATGACTCTGTTGAAGATGAATTTGTGGAACCTTGTTCTTGTTTCTCAATCCCTTCTTCTTTCACCTTCTCTTTGTTTGGCTTCTGCTTTAATTTTGATGATGATCCCTGATTGAAGAAAGTTTCATCATCTTTTGATTTTGATTGTGGTAATTGAGTACCCTTTTCAAAATGATCAAAGAAAGTGTCATCAGCATTTGTTGTCTTCTCTGTCAAATCCACCTTTTTATGAGGTGTTTTGAGTTGATGATATGGTGTTTCTTTCTTCTTCAAAGGCTTACCATCAGCAGATGGTTGCTTCTTTGTTTTTGGCAGCTTTTGTTTTTGCTGCTGCTTCTTTGGCTTTGAATCTTCTGGACTATCACTTGATTAAGAGTCTGATTCAGCCTTCTCTGATTGTTGCTTCCTTGTGCTCTTTGTTTTGTTCTTTTTGTTAAAATAACATTCCTGAGTGGAATGGTTATTTTTGTTACAAATTGCACAGTGTTTGTTGAAGTAACATTCAGAAGTCATGTGATTGTTCATATTGCAAATGGAACAGTAGCTGCTGAATTAACAATCTTCAGTGTTGTGATTTTTCATGTCACACCATTTACAATACTTTTCTTCTTCCTCACTTTCATGGACACTCACCTTCTTCTTCCTTTTCTGTTCTACCAATTCTTTTTCAAACTTGGCAGCTGATGAATCCTTGCTTTTCCCTGACATGATATCAAAGGGTTCTTGTCTAGCAGCAGATAACTTCTGTTGCTTAGGATTCACAATCTTTTGTTGTTTTGGCTTTCTTGATGGTTGTTGCTTTTTGCTTCCGCTGATCTTCCACTGTTTCAACGGATTTTTGCTTCCAGAGATCTGCTACGTATGTTGATTGATTAGCATTTTTCTTCTTCTTCCGGAGATCTGCAACGGATGTTGATTGATCATTATTTTTCTTCTTTCGGAGATCTGTAGATGGTGTTTTCTTTACTTTTTCTACGGAAGAGATTTTGATTTCTTCCGTAGATGTGAACTTCACACCATCTTCAGTTGATGATTTTTGTTGTTTGTTAAACTCATGAAGACCTTCATTCAACTGAGCTATTCTCTTGCAGATTGTTTTCAACAAATTTCTTTGCTTAGAAGGATAAGGAAGCTTGGTTTCTTCAAGAACTTTAGGAATGGGATTGGTTCAAATGAAAAATTCTTACCACATCCTCAAATTTCTCAACATGTTCATTAGAATCATCCAAGTCATCACATTCATCATAGTCAAATTCTGAGTCATTTTGTTTGACTTGTTCTGATTCAGAAGACTCAGTTTCACTCACCTCAGAATCATTACCATTTATCAATTGATTAATTTTTGTTTCAAAGTTGGTGCTTGGCACAAAATGGTTTGATAAACTGTTTGTCATTGACACAGATAAGGGTGTGTAATTATCATTTAGAGGAGGTGCAACAACATTGAATCCCAACCCATACCTGTTCTTTGATTCAATATGAGAATTTTACAATTTCTCATATTGCTGAGATGACAGTTGAAACTTCTGAAGTTTCACTTCAGTTGATGCATGATCAGACATGGATTTTGTTAAGGAAGTGGTCAAATGCTCAACTTGGGCTTTTAAGTTGTAATTTTCAGAAACAAGTTTATCTAAATCTTTTTGCAAAGAGTTGATTTTGATTTGATATATTTTATGCTCTCTTACATGAGATTCATTTAAAACCATTGTTTCTTTTATTTTGTTAGCCAGTTGTTGAGCATGGACTCTATATCTTTCAACTTCCTCAACACACATTGATGAACACAATCTATCTCTTACCTCTCGGCCATAGGTGGGACTTTGTTCTCCATGTTCGCCATTAGAGCTTGATTTTTTTCCAACACCTCCTTCTCATACATGCTCTTGTCACATGTTCCATCTTGCAAAATTATAAGCCCAGTTTCTTTGGAATTGCTTGGCCTTGCTGATGAACTTGTGGCTGGTAAGGATGAGTTAGTTAACTAAGGCTGTCTGAAGGATCTTAGAGTTGATGATGGTTGATTAGATTGATATTGATGAGATTGATGTTGCTGATTTTGCCTCATGTCAGAAGTTGATTGTTGATTGCACTCTCTTGAGAAATGTCCATAGAGATTGCATTTGAAACATCTCATCTTTGACTTATCAACCCCAATCTTAGTTGTTCTACCTGCTGCAGCCAAGTTTTTATTTCTCCACATATACTGCTTGGCTCAGTATGCAATCATTGCCATTTGCCACTGGATATCCATTTCTTCTACTTCATCTGGATGAAGTTCTTCCAGGTCTTGTTGACAAATGTTAGCAGGTGTTAGAGTGCTACCCAAATAAGCTTGGAAGCTTGAACTGAAGGCTGCAAATGCTGCTTTTTGTTCTTCAAAGTCTAGAATCAAAGTGATGGGATCTGCTTGATTGTTGTTGTTGGATGAAGTCTTTGCTGATGATGCAGATGAATCCTTTCTTTTATCAGATCTTCCTTTTTCCTTTGCTGATTTACTTTGAGAGGATGATTTTGAAGGCTTTGAGGCATAAAAACCAACTTCTTCCTCATCTTCACTCAAAGTACAGGAACTGTCATTATCATGGTTAGAAATAAAAGCACATCTAGTACTTTTAGTTTCTTTAAATTAATAAGGACTAACATGTGATCTCACACTCTTGTTTCTTGAATTTTCATCCATTTCAAGAGCTTCCACTTTAGCTACCAATGTATCTAAACCAATGGTTTTGAGATCAAGGGTATTCTTGAACATGGATACAGTCTGTTTCTAACTTTCAGGCAAAGTATGGATCATCTTTTTGTTTAACTCCTCATTGGTATACTTTAATTCCAAGATGTTCATCTCGGTCACCAATTGCATAAACCTGTGGAGTTGTTGAGGAACTGATTCACCCTCAATATGATAGAATGTTTCATATTGAGAGCGAAGAGTATCCTTCCTTGTGCTTCTGATTTCATCACTCCCTTCATGGAGAGTATGCAAAATCTTCCATAAGGAATTTGCTGTTTTGTACTTCTCACACCTGATTAGTATATCTTCACGTAAAGCCATACTGACTAAACTGTATGCTTTAATATCGACTTTAACCTTTTTATAATCCGGTCCAAGAGCCGGTGGAATATAAGGAACTTCAGTTATTGATACCCACAAATCAGAATCCGTGTAGTTCACATGATTCCTGAATTTGATTTTCCAGGATTTAAAATCCGCTTTAGTGTCCAACTTTGGGGGTTGGAATGATGATCCACCAAAAGAATTATCATTTTGGTTAATGTATTAATTTTCAACTAAAACAGACTTCCTTTTGCAATGAACTAATTAATGGCAAACTCTTAATTATCGAATAATTAAGTTGTTGCAGTCACACATCAGTTAATCCTCTTAATGAATATTAAGATTAATATCAAATCAAAATGTTTGTTGATATGTTTTTTTGTTCAATTGAACTGAACAATTGTTGATTATCAGTCAATAACACAGATCAACGTATCAATTAATGAGAATGTGGATTAATGTTAACAGAGCAATGTAACAGTACTCGCTAAACGATAAATCACAGTTTGATTGTTTTGAATTGATTTACACCAAAACGTTGAGTATAATGCCTTTGTTAGCTATCGATAAGCCTAACTCAACTTATATGTTGATCAGTTCATTCTATAACACCCTTGAATCTGGGTTACAAACTCTCAAGACGTTATGAACACTTAAAAGCAATTTTACTCAAAACCAATAGATCTGGTCGAAAAACTAATAGATCGAATGATATAAACAATTAATTAAACAAATCTAACATAGATAGATCAATCGATCTAAATCAATAAGCACCAGCCTCTGATACCACCTGTGAATCCAAGGATCGCAATAAGGAATTATCAGGTTAGACTTAGTTCGAACAATGATCGCGGAATTATCAGTATTTGTTGTTTGATTGATTGAATACGAAATAACAATTGCAGTAATAAGTAATAATAAAGAATAGAACAATTAAGTGCAATGAATGAACAAATACGATTTGATTCAAAAGTATTTCATTAAAAACAGATTAATGATTACAGAAGAACAAATAATAATTGATGATGATCACGGTTGCTATGTTTCTATTAATGATTTTGGTGTAATTGATGTTGCGGCTGCTACGGTTTGATCATGATTGATTGAATTATTGTTAGGTATTCAGCCGTCCCCATAAGTGTGAGTGATAGGCCTTGTATTTATAGGCTCAGGAATTTACTATTATGGTAACAGTGAATTTCTTGGAAGCAGTAACTTTTTTATCGTGGTAAGAAAGTTACTCAGAGAACGTTATGATGTGACACATTCTCTGACTGAGATAAAGTCGTCCGTAGGAGTTGACTTTATTACATCACTCAGTGTTTGACTTGTTGACTTGAAGTACTTGGTGAGTACATGTATGTGTTGGTCTTCCGTAGGTCATTAGTCTTCCATAGGAGTTATGCCTTCCGCAGAAGATCCCTGGATGCACTTTACTTTGTTTCAGAAGATTATCTACGGAAGAACAAAAATGTTCATCCGTAGATGTTTCTTACACTTAGTTAATTTTGTGAAATTGACTAAGTATACTGTTAAACCTGCAATCACACATATAAATCAACATAATTTAACCTATACATATAAAGCATACATTAAGATAATGATTTACGAAAGTTTATTACAAAAGATTGATTAAAGTTCTAAGCGTATACAACGTATCTAGACCTTTCAGGACTAGACTCAACAACCACCCCCACTTACAGTTGTCCAGACTCAACAACTTCCTCAGGCTCACACTGATGTGGAGGCCATACTATAGTAACTATTTGAAGAATGAAATCTAAGGGCCATGTCTACCCCATCCTCCCCTGCTAAAAATCCAATAGTGGGATAGTGGTATGATGCTGCAAGAAAAGCCTTGGTGCTCTCTATGTCTCAAGGGCAGGAAGAAGTCTTTAACTATCAGACCATGAGATTCTGAGAGTATATCTCTAGTTGATCTACCACTGGTCAATCCAAGCAACAACAAACAAGCTGGCAGATTAGCTGAGAAGATTCAAGAATAGGTGTTGTAGGAATTCAGAAGCAAAACTAAATTTATAAACAAAGGCTAGTAGGGAAAACTATTGGTCAACTGGATACTAAGGCAGGCCCTAAGATTAGCTTCAAAGGGGAAACCTTATTAAAGGCCCAGTAATTGACCCTGTAAAACTTGAGATAAGTTCAACCTTCGCACCTAGTACACTCAGTGAAACACCTACTAGTAAAGGTGTATCACAGCCTCTCCCTGGCTAGAGCTCAAGCTCAGTACAACCATCCGCAGGCCAAAGTTCTCTCCACCCTGAGCAATACAAGCCAACAATTAACAAAGTTAAAAGGAAAATGACTCCTGAGGAGATTGAGGAGGAGAAAAAAGAGAGGAAGAGGAAGGCTAAGGGAGGGAAAACATGAGAGATCCCAAGCTTCATGCAAGCTACAATCATGGCTGCCCACAGGCCTAATACTCAAGATAATGAGTTACGGACAGCGAGATTCAATTATCTAGAATTAAGGAATTACAATATGGATGAACTCATCTCTCTCCCCTTAGTAGAATTAAATGAACTGGCTGATAAAGAATTGTTAAAAGAGAGGAAGGAGGTTGAGGCTGCAGAACTGCTCCTCAAAATTATAGAAGAAAGAAAGAGAAACAAACTTTACAAAGCTCTTGCCCTTTCTCAAGTTCAAGAAAGTCCTTAGAAAGAGACTGTGGCTGTGGAACAAGAACAAACTCAGATAGGCAAAGAACAAGAAAGACAAAAGATGACAACCTATCTGAGTGCCACCGGTCTCTATCAGGCAGTACCTCTTCACCCTCTCTCATTTGAGTATATGGACTTTGAATACCTCAAATAGTTGGAAGAAGAAGCTCAAACCAAAAGAAAAACTATTAGGAGAAAAATGAAAAAGAAGGCTGCTAAATCAAGAACCACCATTAGAGCTCAAGAAAAGAAGTATGCAGATAGACAGAAGATGGTGAGCTTCTTGAAGCTATATGGGTTCTCTGGAAAGAGACTTGATCCTATGTCTCTATCCACAATGGATAAGCATATCAGAAGAATCAAGCAGAAGATAAAAGAAGGTCAGCGAGTTGACTTGTATTCTCCACCTAGTCAAGCTGCACATGAAGTTGAGGTGAAGGTTGAACCACAAGAGACAACACAACCTTATCCTTAAGCTACATCTAAGACAACTTCATCTTCTAACCCAGAACAAGGTTTTGATCCTCCTGCTTTTGAACATATAGAGGAAAGGGACCCAACTGAGGAGAATAATAAAAGAAAATCTAGTGCTGCAGGCCATTCTCCTTAGTTAAATTTAGAATGTAGAAAAGGATGGCCATCAGAAGGGACAAGAGAAAGAAGAAGAAGAAGTCCAAGGCATCCACCTCTATACCTCATGATGAGTCAGAACATCCTAAGGGTGAACAAGAAGAGGCTGCTCATCCAACTCCTATCAAGTAGAGCCTCTTGCGATTAGTAGACCCATTCTGTCCTGGAGCTTTGCTGCTAATCTAGAAAGATGGTATGTTATCAGAGATCAAGAAGATCAAGATGTCTACTTCTGCAGTACATGCTTGATCTTTCTCTACATGATCTCTTTGATATGAGAAGATATTAAGAGAGTCTAAGGGATCCTAACCAATTAATGAAGAAAGAAATGGTCTTGATCCTAATGAGGACTGTCAACATCTGATTATTCTCTATGTTTTGGTAGCATCAGCCTAGGGGGAGTTTGTAAGGCTATAATTAAAAGGCTGATGCAACCAATGTAACCAAAGAGCTTCCAGCTTACATGCATATACTTAGTAGAAGTTACTTCAAAAGTTTTACATTTCTCTCAACAGAAATATTCTAAGTGTAAAATCATCCAAAGCCAAGACCAAACTCTTTTGAAGCTAAATATGAAGTCGAAGCTTAGAAGACAAAGTCTTCCGAAGACAACAAGTCGAAAGACTGATTTCTTCTGAATACAGAGAAAACATGCTTTCACTGATCAATTTTTTTAGAAAGCTGACCGACTTTCCGCTGCTACTCTGAACACTCACCAACGTATACAAGTTGGTGAAAAGGTCCATGCTTTTGTAAACTGTAGATTACGATCTGGTTTCTAGAACTTTCTACTTTGTACCTTTTATCCTTTTTGTAATACATTAGGATGTGAGCTATGGCATGTTATAATTACTAGTAAAAAGGCAATCTGCCTTTTGACTGTACATTGATCTTGTCATCTAGATTAGTGTATCCAGCTGGCCTTCAAAGTATGGCCGGCTAAGGAAGTAGTATAAAGTATCTCAGGGTCTTGTATTTCTATAATCTTTTGTATTTTTTGTAAAAGAACTTGGAAGCAATATACAACATTCTTGAAAACCATATTTTGTTCTTGTGTTCTTTACTTTAAGTTCTAAGTTTCCAAATAGCGGTTCCCTATTTGATCTTGTAAGTGTTTAGCCAAGTTCACTCTCCAAACAAACTGTGAAACTTTTGCATTGACCTCCTCATCCTGCATCAACATATATAGAAATAGATTCCATGTAACAAATTACACATTGAGTCTAATCACACACTACATGCCATGTGAAGCAACTCACTACTTTACACGCTAAACCCAGCCAATCCTACTAAGTAGGGGCCTTAGAATTGCACGCGTGTATGATGTTTATCATTATATTCCCAACATAATTCGTACCAAGAAAAAATCAAACTACAAGATGATCAATGTTGGAGTCTTTATATTTTGTTTTTGTCATAGTATAGGGACTTATTTGTAAATATATGTTCCTTAGTTTTCATTGTTAAGTATAAATAGGATATTATGTATTTTGTGCAAAAAGACTTTTGGGGAGAATACTGTTAGAACTCACTTTATGTACATTGTATCCTTTTGCATTACTTTCAATGAAACTCTATAAATTTTGAAGTATTTGCATTTGTTTGATTACATTGTTCATATAATTGATAATTGCATCATAACATCAACACAGATCGATCCATTAGAACCTATCAATCAAATACTATAATTCAAATACAAAACTATAGCCTTAAACTCAAGTTATCACATTATATGATTTTTCCTACATGAACCCTAGATTTCTCAAGCAACCAATATAGCATTCCAATGATTCAACTAATGCATTCCAATACCTTTGGCATCATCAACAAGCATTCTAGCATGATCCTAACACATCGTGCATGTCCAATTCACAAAATCCAATCCAACAAATCAATAAAGTTTCCCTTTTGGGAAATTAACATCCAACAACTAAAATTTCGTCAAACCAATCATTGATTCATTAACTTTATACCTAATCTAGTTTATAGCAATCATCTAAGCATGATAAACATCAACAATTTATCAAACTACAATTTCTCAAGAATTAAAGTTTTCTCTTATAGTAACATATGAACAAGACGTTAAATCAATGAAATTCATGCATAATCCACTTAAACCAACAACAATACAATCCAACTAACATCTTAGCATCATCAAACATCAATTTTGAATTTTTCAATGTAGATTGAACTAGTGTTTGTTCTAGAATTAAAACCATAAAAAACCAATCAAAATCTAACCTTTAATCGTGTGATTATTGAGAAAAACACTTGCTAACACTTTGGAATGATCGATCTTAGCCAAAATCGGTGGAGATGATGTGTTGTAGGATCAAAATCATGGGGGTGGGGGTGGGGGTGGGGATAGCTTCGGTCGAATGGGGGGTGGGATTATGGGGCGAGGGTTTTTGATTTGTTAATATTAGGTTTAGTAGTAATTACAAAATTAACCATCCTTGTTTATAAAAGTTTTTTATTACAATTTTTTAACTAGTTTTAACTACAAAACACAGGAATTATTATTAATTAACAACAATTGTATAATCCAATTAGCGAACACACACAACAAATCACATATTATACGTTGTCACGTTATAAATCGAAACTGTAAATAATACTTAAACTCCATAAATCACATAAACACATATTAATAATCATGATATTAATTAAATTATCATTTTTTAATCATTGATAATTATTATTTGGTCACCAACATCCAACGACAAATAGTGTGCGCACATGACATGTGTATTCAAAACCTAATGGAACTAACGGAGTTTTGGTAACGAAAAAAGTACCTAATGTTACAATACTTTTAAAATTAAAAATAATTATATTATAAATAAAATTTAGAAAACCCCCTCCCTCTGTCCCCCCACTTTCTCCCTCTCTCCCTCTCCCTCTCTCATATATATATATATATATATATATATATGTATATAGATATATGTATACATATATATATATGTATGTATGTATGTATATGTATGTATGTATACATGTATATGTATGTATATATACATATGTATATATATGTATGTATGTATGTATATATATGTATGCATATATATATGTATGTATATATAGATATATGTATACATATATATATATGTATGTATGTATGTATATGTATGTATGTATACATGTATATGTATGTATATATACATATGTATATATATGTATGTATATATACATGTATGTATATATATGTATGCATATATATATGTATGTATATATATGTATGCATATATATATGTACCTATACATGTATGTATATATATATGTATCTATATATGTATATATATGTGTATCTATATATGTATATGTATATATACATATGTATATATATACGTATATGTATATGTATATACGTATATATATGTAGGGGAAGGATCAAATGAGAACTCCTTTTTTTTGCGAGAACTCTAAAACCAATGTGAGTTACTAGTTTTCAATGGTAAAATGGTAAATAATATAAACATGATATAAAAAATTATAAAACAAAAAATAAGATGAAAATAAAAAAACTAAATACACAAAAATGTTACTCTCATTTCCCTCTTTCATAAAAAAAATAAAAAAATTAAAAAAAAAAACTCATTTTTTTTCCGAAATTCATTTTACACATGTGTAAAACCTGATTTATACATGTGTCAAACCAGATTTACACATGTGTATAACAGGATTTACACATGTGTAAACAACAGGTAGGTGATTTTAAAATATATATATATCAATATGGTAGGCGTTGGAAAGATAAAAAAATACTGAATTTTATGGTGCAATTTTTTTGAAAAAATAATGTCGTGAAAAAAAGTTATGAACTTTTTTTTAAAAAAAAGGTGGAAATGCATGTGAGTTGCATGTGAGTTAATTTGTGTGGCTGAGATTGGTTTTTAGAGTTCTCACAAAATAGTGTGGTTCTCAAGATAACCCTACCCTATATATATATATATATATATATGTATGTATGTATGTATGTATGTATGTATGTATGTATGTATGTATGTATGTATGTATGTATGTATGTATGTATATGTATGTATGTATATATGTATATGTATATATGTACATATGTATATATACTTATCTATATATACATATTTATATACGTACCTATATATACATATATCTACATATATATATACATATATACATATATACATATACATGTATATATGTACATGCACATATATGTGTACATATATATATATATACACATATATATATACATATATGTATGTATCTATACTATATATAATAAGCATATGAGGAGGATAGAATGGTCATTTGACCAAAATCTCTTAAAATTAAGAGATGTACAAAATTTATAGCACATGTTACAAGTCATAAAGCTTGCTTGATTCCACCAAGCCACTACCCGTCCAAACAAGGGGCTTTTCAAACAATCACCTCATTTCAAAATTCAAACAAGGTTACTTGTCCCTGCATAATCCATTTTGAAATTGTTCAGGTCGCACGGGGAATCGGAAGATGATAGCAAGACGGCGAGCTCTCCACATCTAGAAGATAGCAGCTGTTTTCAGGTGGGTTTTTTTGTTTTCGTTTCTTCACGGTGAGTTTCATCGGCATTTGACCATTGAAACCACAGACACTAGAGATGCCTTAGGCATTGTGGTTAATGGACCACCCTATGTTTTGGGTTGATATCAACAGACATCAGGTACTACTTGTAACACCCGGCCTCTCGTACCACCAATACTATCCGCTTTGCTCAGAAGAAGCTCACGGATTTGCTTTTGGTTGCCCAGGCGAAAACTTCCCACGAAGGTCACCCATCCTTGGATAGCTCCCACCTGAGGACGCTTAACTGTGGAGCTCTCCTCTCATCCACAGCCAATACGACCAGAACGCATTGGTGATATTACAGACCAGATATTACTAATGAACCAAGAATCTCTGCTGTTCACGGCCGATGTGGGAAATATGTAGGGTGTCACAATCACCCCCCCCCCTTTGGACTCATCGTCCTCGATTAGCCCGAGAAGTCACTCACCATCCCCGGTGAGGTTAGTCCCACCATCACGAACGTCACAGGGGTGGCTATGATACCATTCTCTAACACCCGGCCTCTAGTACCACCAATATTGTCCGCTTTGCTCACGAGGAGCTCACGGATTTGCTTTTGGTTGCCCGGGTGAAAACTTCCCAAGGAGGTCACCCATCCCTGGATTGCTCCCACCTGAGCACGCTTAACTGTGGAGTTCTCCTCTCATCCCCAACCAATACGCCCAGAATGCGTTGGTGATATTAGAGACCAGATATTACTTATGAACCAAGAATCTCTCCTGTTCATGGCCGATGTGGGAAATATGTAGGGTGTCACAATCACCCCCCTTTAGACTCATCGTCCTCGATGAGCCCGAGAAGTCACTCACCATCCCCGGTGAGGTTAGTCCCACCATCACGATACAAGGATTTTTAAGACAAATAAAGTTGAGAACACAGTCAGATGAAGCTGAACAGTGACAAATCTAAGCTTGTCAGATTTGAATGGTAATATTGATTTGACCATGGTGTTTGTCACTATAACTCTAACATTCATTACAATTAGGGCCATTGCCTATATTTGCACATGAGTCTGCAAACCTTATGTTTTGATTTACCTTAATTGGTCTTAAATTTAGTGATATTTTGTTATCTGATAAACTCATACATGCACAATTACACATACATGTTTTGCAAGTAACCTATTAGCCAAGAATTAAGGTTAATAATGATATGGAACCACGCAACAGATTATGGATGGCTTTATGTCATTGTAGACTAAAAATGATTTAACATTTTAATTTGCATCTGCAGATCAATGTTAATTACTAACAACCAAGTTTCTATGTAATGGTTGCACATGAATGAAAAGTTCCTGAAGATTTTATTTGCAGCAACAGTCTACAAGGTAAAAAGTAATCACGGCTTAGTTTCATAAACTGACATTTTCCCAACTTACATCGGGCATTACCCATGAAACCAAAAATCTATAGAAAGCAAGATTACATACCAACTAAAGTTGCAAGGTATGTATTCTTTAGTAGCTAGGAATAAAGTTGCATAACAATATATGGCACTATTTATTTGACACACCTTACATATTGCGTTCTCAGTTTAGTAGATAATTATCACCTCACTTGAATACAAACATATATGCTTATTAGCTACACTCTTTTGTAGGAAAATTTTCGTTTTACACAATGCCTCTAATTAGAAACGACGGAGAGGTTATGGAGACAAATTTAGTTTTTGAACTTGGCAAGGAGTTCAATGTGGATGAAGTTTATGTCATAGATTCCTTGATTATTGACAGCGTAAATTCTATAGTGGATTTTAACTAGGTTACAGTCATGATAAATAATCATATTGCCTTTGATGAGACAATGCTCAAGGTTTGTATTCCTCCCACAATTTCATGATTAATATTTATGTTTGGAATTTTATCTTTAAATTATTATGTTTATGATTGATAGTTTATTATTCTTATGTTATTATATGATTGACACCCGTAAAGCTCATGACATTGATAGACCACACCAATATATGACAAGAGAATTGATAAACTCACAGTAAAACAAGTATCGCGTTATAAATTATCACCGCCGCCGCATTGCGCTAGTTTTCTACGAGTATACATATACATATATGTATATATACATTTATATGTGTATATATGTATATGTATATGTATATGTATATACACATTTACGTATCTATATATATATATATATGTATATACATATATATATCTATATATGTATGTATATGTATATGTATATACATATATATGTATATATATACATATATATGTGTATATATATACATATACATATATATGTATATACATATACATATACATATACATATATATATACATATATATATGTATATGTATATGTATATATATACACATATATATGTATATGTATATTTATATGTATATATATACATATATGTATATACATATGTATATGTATATGTATATGTATATGTATATGTATATGTATATGTATATGTATATGTATATGTATATATATATATATATATATGTATATATATATATGTATATACATATACATATACATATACGTACATATATAGATATATATATATATGTATACACATATACATATACATATATATATACATATATATAGATGTATATATATATATATATGTATATGTATATGTATATATATGTATATGTATATGTATATACATATATATGTATATATATACATATATATGTGTATATATATACATATACATATACATATACATATATATGTGTATGTATATACATATACATATACATATATATATATGTATATATATATGTATATACATATATGTATATACATACACATATATATGTATATGTATATTTATATGTATATATATACATATATATGTATATACATATGTATATGTATATGTATATGTATATGTATATGTATATATATATATGTATATGTATATACATATACATATACATATACGTACATATATAGATATATATATATGTATACACATATACATATACATATATAAATACATATATATATAGATATATATATATGTATGTATATGTATATGTATATATATGTATATGTATATGTATATACATATATATACATATACATATACATATATATGTACATACACACATATATATAAATATGTATATGTATATGTATGTATATATATGTATATATGTATGTAAATATATGTATATATATATGTATATACATATATATATGTATATATATGTATATGTATGTATATATATGTATATATATGTATATATAGATATATATATGTATATATAGGGTTTGGAATTTTTCAGAACTTATAAAGATCGTGAGAACCGCGAGAACCAATAACTGGCATTGATTTACATTGATTTTTTTTAATATTTATTTTATAATAAAGGGCAGGAAGGTAATTCAACTTAATTTCTTAATTAAATTCCCTTATAATCACTCACCCACTTTCTTAAATAATTTAAGCAAACCTCAAATCACAACCATAACTACCATATTTAAACCACCAAAACCCAAACCCTAGCCCCCTAACCCCATTTGCGGCCGAAACCCTCCCCATCCACTCCATTCTTGCGATTTTGATCAAGAAACTACAATTACAAGTCGATTTTGGTGTGGTTTGAGCAATACAACGTGTTAGCAAGTGACATTTCTTGATTCTTACACGATTAAATGTTAGATTTTGATTGGTTTTTCATTGTTCTTGATTCTTGAAGAACCCTAGTTCTATTAACATGGTTAAACATGAAATTGATGTTGTTTGATGTTAGTATCATGTTTGTTGTATTGCATTGATGTTAGTTTATGGTGATTATGCAAGAATTTTATGGAATCAATGCGTTGTTCATACATTACTATAAGTGGAAACTTTTGTTCATGAGAATTAGGGATTTGATGAATTATGAATGTTTAGTGTGCTTAAATGATTCCTAAGATCTTGATTAGGCATGTAGTTGATGAATTCATGAAGGATTTGGTTGATAGATGGAATTTTGTCATTGCTTTCCCAAAAGTGAAACTTTATTGAAATGGAACATTGAATCTTGTGAATTGGGCATGTTTATGATACTAGGATCATGCTAGAGTGTTTATTGATGATGTCTAAGGTGTTGGAATGTGTAAATTGGATCATGTTAATGTTGGATGGATTGATTGAGAAATCTAGGTTCCATAGGATATGGTGTGATGTTGGTTAAGGGTAGAGAATTATGAATCATGTTTGGGATTGTAATAGATCATTATGATGTTTGTTAATTGGTGTGAAGTGTGTTGGTTAAATGTGATAATGATCGTCATACACGCGTGCGAATCTGAGGCCCTTACTTAGTAGGATTGGCAGGGTTTAGGATGTGATGTCATGAGTGGCTTAACATGTCATGTAGTGCATGATTAGATTCAATGTTTGAATTTCTAGTTGTGGTGTAATTATGTTTGTGTTGAGCATGATGTTGGGTTTAGATTTGCAAGTGTTGTATGATGAAATATGCTATATGATGATCTATGTTGGTATGATGATTATGAAAGAGTTTAAGATTGATGGTGTGATCTACGTGAAAGGCTTACATGGTAATAATGTGTTATGAGATGTTAAACTTGATCAAACAAGAATTTAAGTAACAAGTCACCAACTGGTCAAACGGGTCAAGTAGGTAAAATGTGTTATTTTGGTTTCAAAACCCTAGGGTTGATGTGTTGATGAGAACTTAGGATAGTTATATTTCTCTGGTTGCACGTACTTATGTACTCACATGTTCTAGCCCTTGTGACCGATAAACAACAAGAAAAGAAGAAAATAGAGAATATTACCGTGGTTTGCGACTTTCCAGATGTGTTTCGAGATGATCTGCCTGGACTACCACCTCATCGTCAAGTCGAGTTTCAGATCGAGTTGACTCCCTGTGCAGCACCAATTGCGAGAGCACCTTATCGTTTAGCGCCAAACGAACTGCAGGATCTATCAGCACAGCTTCAAGAACTATTGGATAAAGGGTTTATTTGACCAAGTTCACCACCTGGGGAGCCCCTGTTCTCTTTGTCAAGAAAAAGGATGGCACCTTTAGAATGTGCATCGATTAAAAGGAGTTGAACAAAGTTACGGTTAAGAACCGATATCCCTTGCCTCGTATAGATGATTTGTTTGATCAGCTTCAAGGGTCAAGCTATTATTCCAAGATTGATCTGAGGTCTGGTTATCATCAATTGAGGGTTCGAGAGGAAGACATCTCGAAGACTGCATTCCGTACACGCTATGGTCATTATGAATTCTTGGTCATGCCATTTGGGTTGACTAATGCACCAACGGTATTCATGGACCTCATGAATCGTGTGTGCAAACCTTACCTTGATCAGTTTGTTTTCGTGTTTGTCGATGACATATTGATGTATTCTAAGACCAAGGAGGAGCACGAGGAGCACCTACGCCTAATCATGGAATTGCTTAAGAATGAATAGTTGTGCGCTAAGTTTTCCAAGTGTGATTTCTGGATGCGGGAAGTGCAATTCTTGGGTCATATTGTTAATGAAAAGGGGATTCACGTGGACCCTGTAAAGATTGAGGCGATAAAGAATTGGTCTGTTCCGAAGACACCTAGTGAGATACGATAATTCTTGGTCTAGCGGGATATTATCGGCCGTTTCATTGAGGGATTCTCTAAGATCACCAACCTCTTACTGCCTTGACTCATAAAGGTACGACGTACAAATGGGGTGAGAGTCAAGAAGCCGCTTTTCAGTTGTTGAAACAAAAACTCTGTAACACACCGATATTAGCGTTACTAGAGGGAAGTGATGACTTCGTGGTTTATTGTGATGCTTCCATCCAAGGACTTGGATGTGTTCTGATGCAACGTGACCAGGTAATAGCTTATGCTTCGAGACAACTGAAAGCGCACGAAAAGAACTACACCACTCATGATTTGGAACTAGGTGCAGTAGTCTTTGCCTTAAAGATCTGGAGACATTACTTGTACGGTACCAGATGCACTATTTACGCCAATCACAAAAGTTTTCCGCATATCCTTAAGCAAAAGGAGCTAAACATGAGGCAGCGACACAGGGTGGAATTGTTGAATGATTATGACGGTGCTATCAAATATCACCTAGGAAAGGCGAACGTAGTCGCTCATGCCTTGAGCAGAAAGAAAACTGCTAAACCCTGGCGAGTGCGGGCTTTGCAGCTAACGATTAGTACTCAATTACCTCAAAAAATCAGGGAAGCCCAAACAGAAGCCTTGAAAGCAGAAAATGTTGGGTCCGAATCCTTACGTGGGATGGACAAACAGTTTGAAGTAAAGGCCGATGGAATTCGTTACTTCATGGATAGAATTTGGGTGCCTTTGTATGGAAACCTAAGAGACTTGGTTATGAGTGAAACACATAAGTCTAAGTATTCTATACACCCTAGTTCTGATAAAAATGTATCATGATCTGAAGGCGTATTATTGGTGGCCTAATATGAAGGCAAACGTTGCTACGTACGTGAGCTAGTACTTAACCTGCTCTAAGGTTAAAGTTGAGTATCAGAAGCCATCTGGGTTACTTCAACAACCTGAGATTCCATTATGAAAATGGGAGCAGATTTCCATGGATTTCATTACTAAGTTACCCAAGACTCCGAGTGGTTGTGACACGATATGGGTGATCGTGGATCGACTAACTAAATCCGCTCACTTCTTAGCAATCAAAGAAATGGATAAAATGGATAAGTTAACCTGAATATACCTTAAGGAGGTAGCTTCGAGATATGATGTACCAATCTCGATTATCTCTAATCGTGATGCACGGTTTACATCTCATTTCTGGCAATCATTACAGACATCTTTGGGTGTGTGTCTCGATATGAGCACCGCCTATCATCCCTAGACCGATGGATAGAGCGAGCGTACTATTCAAAAATTGGAAGACATGTTGCCAGCTTGTGTGATTGACTTCGGGAGCAATTGGGAAGTTCATCTACCATTGGTAGAATTTTCTTACAACAACAGCTATCACACCAGTATTCAGGCAGCACCACTTGAGGCATTGTATGGGCGAAAGTGTAGATCACCGGTTTGTTGGGCAGAAATTGGTGATAGTCAGTTGACTGGCCTTGAGTTAGTACATGAAACTACTGAAAAGATCGTGCAGATACGAAACCATATGGCTGCAGCACGAGACCGACAAAAGAGCTATGCGGACAAGCGATGGAAACCTTTGGAGTTTCAGGTCGGTGATAAAGTTTTGCTGAAAGTCTCACCATGGAAAGGTGTGATTCGTTTTGGCAAAATGGGCAAGCTTAACCCGAAATATGTTGGACCATTTGAGATTCTGGAAAGAATTGGTCCAGTGGCATATCAATTAGATCTACCTGATTTGTTGAGTGGAGTTCACAACATGCTTCATGTCTCAAACCAGAAAAAGTTAAAGTTTAACTGACGAGACTTTGATTATACCACTCGAAGAAGTGCAAGTAGATGAACAATTACGCTTTGTTGAGGAGTCGGTTGAGGTAATGGATCGTGAACTTAAAACTCTTAAGCAAAGCAAGATACCCATAGTCAAAGTTCGTTGGAACTCAAGACGTGGATCGGAAGTCACGTGGGAACTTGAGGATCAAATGAAGCTTAAGTATCCTCATTTGTTCGAAACGACAACGACAGCCAGCGAAGGTACAGATTAAATTTCGGTATGAAATTTCTTTCAACATGGGGATGATGTGACAACTCGCTCGATTTCGTTATGCCGATGCAGTAAACCAGTGATGTAACTCAACCATGTAACGCAATTTTTGGAACGAAAATTCTTTCAACATGGGGATAATGTGACATCCGGTAAATTTCCATTACCAAACTCCGTTCGTTCCGTTAGGTCTTCCATACACATGTCGTGAGTAGGGGTGAGCAAGAAGTCGGGATTCCCGATTTAAACCAATACCCGTACCTATTTAAAACCGATACCCGATCCCGTATTTTATTATAGGGTAGGTACTCGGGCATCAGAATGTTTTGATTTTATCGGTCTCGGGATTACAGGTAAGACACCCGAGAGTATTTAGTACCGACCGAGATTGAAAAAAGTAAAGTTTTAAAACCTAAAAAAAATCGGACATTTGTTGTAGCCCAAAAGTTGTGATCTTGAGTATACATTCGGTAGCCTGGAATCTTCGACCATTCCCCTCCATTCGACATCTTCAACCATTCCAATCCATTCGACATCTTCGATCAGATACTTGGCTGCAATATTCGTCATTTAGGGGTGAGCAACATTGATTCACAATTCCAATCCATTGATTCGTTGGGTGCTGTAAAATCTTATGATTTTATAGATTCCAACTATTCGAAAGAATTGGGTGTCAATGTTCCTGTAATTACAGAACTCGCATTACGCAAGACATATGGCAAAAGTTTTAGAATTGTTTAAGCGTAAAACCACAAACGCTTCTGCGTCGACACAGGTATTTTATTTATAATTTATACTTTATTTTTAAATTATTAAATTTAAATTTTATTTATATTTTACATAATACTTTTGTCAAACAGGTGGTTATTAATCAACTTTTCACTGAGTCGATGCACATTGATAAGCATTGACGTGATGGTTAAATCTATCATAGAAGAACTGGAGATAGTATGTGATTTCTACAAAAAAGCAAATGAAACCCGAAGTTCAAAACACGTTACACAAAAAAACGTTGAACCATCATCACAAGTAGATAACGGGGACAATGATTTTTTAAGTGACTTCAAATCAGATTGTGGATTTATTGTCTACAACACCAAGATAGAACTCCAAAGGTATCTTGAGGATAAGGTGGAGGATGATTACCGGGGATTTGATATTTTACAATGGTGGAAAAGTTCTTCTTCAAAGTTCCCAATAATAGCAAAAATGGCAAAAGGTATGTCAAATTATATATTCTTAATATTTACTTTTTCCTTTTTTATTTAACTATTTCCTTAATGTTTTCTGTAGATTTATTAGCCATTCAAGTTTCAAGTGTAGCTTCCGAGTCAGCTTTTAGTACGGGTGGAAGAGTTGTGGCAACACATAGAAGTTCACTTTCCCCTCCGGTTGTCGAAGCACTAATATGTTCACAAAATTGGATTCGTAGGTCAAGTGTTGACATAAACTACGAGGAGGATGGGGCAAAATTTGATGACATTAGTACACGTAAGCTAACATACAATTTATACATACTTCGTATATATGATCTTATTTTTAAATTTGACTGTTTCATTGCAGAAATTTCTGATAGCCTGGAACCAAGTAACACGAATGTTGATTGAGATTAAAAGGTGATCACGAGTGCATGTGGAAATATGAATGAAGACATATTTTAATGATGATAATTACTGACATTATTGGTTTTATTTGTTTTTGTTTTCATTATTAAGACTGTTGCTTTAACTTTTTTTTGCTTGGATCATGTTGGAATGTTTGGTTTGACATTTTTATGAGATTACAGTTTTTTTCTTTGAATTGTTATTTGTTCGGTTATTGATGGGTTGATAGTTTTACATTTTTTCTCAGATTGTTGCTTTGAATTTCTCTTTATTTTGACAATATAACCTAACAATCTCGACGTGGAATTTCATCCAACAACTTGTGTGCATCGAAAAACATAAGATTATTATCATCATCTCAATACCAAAATCATACTCAATACAAAGTCATATTGTAACTTCAAATACAAAGATAGTATAACCTTAATTATCGGTCACCAGGATAACCTACATAACCCGATACCCAATCTTGAAAAATCCCGACAACTAATTCATATCCCATAGGTACGGTCTCGGTGGATCGAGAGTACCCGTACCATGATAGGGTAACCGATGTTGCTCACCCCTAGTCGTGAGCACACACTAGCTGTCATTGAACATTGGTGACTTAATAACAATCATCTATGATAAACAGATGATAATCTAATTAATAATGTCGATTATTAGTTGTGGTTATGTGATTATGTGAATTAAGATGTTGAGCACCATTTTATGTGTTATGTTTGACAATGTGACTATGTGCAATGCATGATCTTATGGATGGTATATTATCAATTGGCTTTCATGATCTTATGTTAGTTAATAAACTTCATGTATTATAAGAAGAACAAGTATTTAAAAGATTAAAAAGATTGGTTTTACAATTTATAAAACAAAAAGGGAATTTTTGTCAAATAACTACTATATTTAAACCACCAAAACCCAAACCCTAGCCCCCCTAACCCCATTTGCGGCCGAAACCCTCCCCATCCTCGCCATTCTTGCGATTTTGATCAAGAAACAACAATTACAAGTCAATTTTGGTGTGGTTTGAGCAATACAACGTGTTAGCAAGTGACATTCCTTGATTCTTACATGATTAAAGGTTAGATTTTGATTGGATTTTCATTGTTCTTGATTCTTGAAGAACCCTAGTTCAATTAACATGGTTAAACACGAAATTTATGTTGTTTGATGTTAGAATGATGTTAGTTGTATTGCATTGATGTTAGTTTATGGTGATTATGCAAGAATTTCATGGAATCAATGCGTTGTTCATACATTACTATAAGTGGAAACTTTTGCTCATGAGAATTAGGGATTAGATGAATTATGAATGTTTAATGTGCTTAAATGATTCCTACGATCTTGATTAGGCATGTAGTTGATCAATTCATGAAGGATTTGGTTGATAGATGGAATTTGGTCATTGCTTTCCTAAAAGGGAAACTTTATTGAAATGAAACATTGAATCTTGTGAATTGGGCATGTTTATGATACTTGGATCATGCTAGATGTCGAAGGTGTTGGAATGTGTAAATTGGATCATATGAATGTTGGATGGATTGCTTGATAAATCTAGGTTCCATAGGATATGGTGTGATGTTGGTTAAGGGTAGAGAATTATGAATCATGTTTGGGATTGTAATAGATTATTATGATGTATGGTAATTGGTGTAAAGTGTGTTGGTTAATGTGATAATGATCATCATACACGCGTGCGAATCTGAGGCCCCTACTTAGTAGGATTGGCACGATTTAGGATGTGAAGTAGTGAGTGGCTACACATGGCATGTAGTGCATGATTAGATTCAATGTATGAATTGCTAGTTGTGGTGTAATTATGTTTGTGTTGAGCATGATGTTGGGTTTAGATTTGCAAGTGTTGTATGATGAAATATGCTATATGATGATCTATGTTGGTATGATGATTATGATAGAGTTTAAGATTGATGGTGTGATCTACGTGAAAGGCTTACATGGTAATAATGTTTTATGAGATGTTAACCTTTATCAAACAAGAATTTAAGTAACAAGTCACCAACGGGGTCAAACGGATCAACCAGGTCAAATGTGTCATTTTGGTTTCAAAACCGTAAGGTTGATGTGTTGATGAGCACTTAGGGTTGTTATGATTCTCTGGTTGCGCGTACTTACGTACTCACATGTTCTAGGTAACTTTTGATGGGCTGTCTTTCCTCTCGTTGCAAGATTTGCACTTATTGTTGATTTGCGCATTAGGTGAGTTTAATGCCTCGCTTTTAAACACTCTCTTTTGGGGGAGATAGCATACTTGTTACAAACGCTTTACTATTATGAAATGTGCATAGTTTAACATAGTGTTGTATACTATTGAAAGACCTCACACTTTCGGATCATTAATTAAGGAATCTAGCGGGAAATCTTGGGTAGTACTACTGGGTCTGACAAGCCCCACCCGTATGACTGGAGGTCAATCGGGTGCAATATTGTCATAAACAACTAACAGCGTCACGACCTGGTATGTCGTGGCGGAAGGCAAATAGACAAACACAGTTAGCTTCGATCGCGAAATCACTATGGTTATTACTTATGAATATAGACTAGCTATATATTTCAATGCATGATTTTGATGTTTTATAACTATCACTGATTATGTTAAACACAAACTCTTAAACTCACCAAGCGTTGTGTTGACTCTTTTAGTATGCTATTCTCGGGTCATTATCTTCGGTTGCTAGTAGGAGCACTTCACGAGTCCAACATGCATCCCAATCAAGCATATTTGACTTAATATTTGGTTTTCAATTTATTTCCAATAAACAAAGGTTTGGCGCGTGTTTTGCTAATGTTACACTTTGAGTACCTTGGGTTTGATTTATTTACAAAACGCTTCGGCACAGTTTTAAATTTTTAAACTCTGAAATGTTTTAATGTTACATATAGTGTCGTTCTGAGTAACTAATGACTTAGATCCTGGTTTGTTCACACGCCTCGCGGTTAAACCTCGCACGTGGATTTTGAGGGTGTGACAATATAGGATTAAAAGATGCAATATGCACAAAAATAAAATATATGTCAAAGAGATACATACTATATGATAAATATTTTTATTCTTTGAGGATTTGATATGACATGGAAGGCAAAATCGAAGGATGGGGCATTAAGTCCGGAATGGAATGTAAGTTCTAAACATCTTGAAAGGGTCACCATAAGACCAGATGGCTAATAGTAAGTTCTAATGCTTGTTAAAATTTCATGTTCAAAACATTTTCAGGCGAGTTATACTCAATTACATATATACTAAAAAATGAAAATTAAATAAATTTAAAAATCAGGTGAAAGGTTTAAGTCAAGTTTTGGTTACTTGAAATATTAAAACTGTCTTATTATGGAATCAATTGATTTCTATAAAGTAATTAAAAAATAATAAAATCACAACATATTTGTCTAAGTAAAGATTGGAGCATGAGTTTAAAATGGATACAACATATCAATCAATTTGACCAAGTCTCATTCTAAATACGACCGGCAGATCTTAGTAATCAATTATGAGATTTTAAATTCTCGAAGTTTCCTGATATTTTAATTCACAAAAATTGATTGAAAGAAAACTCCTGGTTAGTCACACATAAAATAGTCGAACAATAAATAAAAATTATAAGAAGTTAGAAAATTTTGAAAAAGCGAAGATTTAAAATTTTACAAATTGTCGTGCGAGAACATTTTATATAGTAATTCAAACATATCGCGTGAAAACTTCAAATCTGAATTTCAACAGATGTCACTCGAGAACCTTGTTTGAAAATTAGAAACTTGTCGCGCGATAACTTGTGAGCCTATAAAGTCAACAGTCGTGCGAAATGTTGACTTATAGTGTCATTGTACTTCTAAATCTTTGAAATTTCATCTGATTGATTAAAGTGTGTTTTGATCTATTTGTGTTCACATTATAGTCATCATTAGTGTGTAAAGGTATAAATTTAACGTTTGAGTTGTTTTCTAAACAATCTTGAATTTGAACCGATTCTAAGTAATGATGTTGAAGGTTGTTTTGGACAAATTGAACTTAAATAAATGTAATAAAGGGCTAAACGATACTAACCATACACTTAATAATAATCAAAAGTTGTTAATTAAACTGGATTTGAACTCAAATAGAATTTAACTGAACGGTACCTTATAGTAGTCAACTCTAGTTAAAACGTACCTTATAGTAATCAACTTTAGTTAAAACGTACCTTATAGTAATCAACTCTAGTTAAAACGTACCTTATACTAATCAACTCTAGTTAAAACGTACCTTATAGTAATCAACTCTAGTTAAAACGTACCTTATAGTAATCAAATCTAGTTAAAAATATATGTATCATATTAGGTGATACTAATAATGAATCAAATTGAGTGTGTTTTTATACGTGAAGTGATAGTATTATTAATTTTTTGTTTTCTTGTATTTGGTTTACTTTTTGTTAAATCAGTTAATTAAGTAAATGAAATAATTTGACTTGGCTCATTTTGACTTGACTTGTAACCCGACCCATTTTGATCCGACTTGTTACTTTTGCCCCACCACTTAAAAATCGTGGATCCGCCACTATATATAATAAAGAAATCACTCATTTTCCTACTACGATTACCGTAAGAGAAATTATTATATTATATTATCTACGACAACAAGAAGTCACCAGATTTCATAAGGCTATGTTGCTGAAACGGCCCTATAGTTTGTTTATTTACATGATACTTGCAATTCAAAACTAGTGGGAGCTTTGTAATATAGTTTTATAGTTTTGTTTAAAAAGTCTTCTCACGCAAAACAATATTTTTCTTATAAACAGACATAAAAATCACAAAGAGACTAACAGCATTTAATTCTTAGTAGCAAATGTCCAAACTAAGAAGACTCTACCCATATCCTTTTGGTCCACTTTTGTATCCCCTTGCCCTTTATTTGTAGTGGCATCATTTGTCACCAACAACGTTACCCTCCCTCACTTTCCTCCCAACTATAGTTTAAATATTTCATTGGATTCTAGGTTCCCACGATGAGATAGTGTGTGGTTAAGGTTGGATGCATATTTTGGAGATAAGGAATGCAATAATGCCGTTTTTACCATTTCTGTTTGTTAAAAATTTGTTATTGGTGTGTGCTTCGAACACCGGTTTAGAGCAAATAGAGGACGCCCTCTAATTCACTACATCAGCTTCATCAACACCAATTTAACCAATTTACCCGATGTTTGGATGAAATTTGGGTTTTTAGATTTTTATAAGCGATTGTTAATGCAGTTATTAGAAAATATTTATGGTAGCCGTCGGTTTTGGATGTTAATGGTTCGAGCTCAATACAAGTAATAAATTAAGTTAAATTAAAATCCATGTCCACCTCCATCTCCACTGCAAAATCAACCAACGGCCGACGCAATCGCCACCGTTTACCCCCCTCCCTACTCTCTCTTACCTCGAAAAGTCTGCTCCCTTTTCTATCTCCCTCTCTAACTGAAAAGCTTTTAGTGAGCCTAACGATGAAATCTCAAAACTATCCTCACTCGCTGTTTATCACATTGGTTTTTTAATTATAGGATAACATTTTGGGTCAAATAAAATATTTACAAAAGCTTTTACTTTTGCGAAACAAAATAAACAACTAATATGTTATTGCTAAAAAACTATAACAAAAAGTTTCTAATACACGCATAATATATTACTTTACTCTATATATTAAAATAGAAAGCAAATAAATAGATTTTCTAATGTAGGCCACAACACTACATTCTTTCATTTTTAACCTTTTTCTTGCATTAAGTTACTCTCTAATTAATTGGCAAGTCAAATGAATAGTAAAGTTTTGATTTTAACCAAATCAGTTTTAAGTATTTTCATTTTTAATCTTAACTTTTGGTTATTTGACTTCGGCTACTAAAATTTAGAATATTAGAGTTTGGCCAGTAAACTATTTATAATAAAATTTTACTTTTTTGAGTTTGGTCACTAAATTTAATACTTTTGAGTTTTGCCACCAAACTTTGATTTTATGATGATTGATAGCGCAGTCTTCGTGCGAAAAAATTTACTAGACTTCCATTCCAAATATAATCAAAGGATAATATAGATGTATTAAGTTGATGTAGATTAAAGAGTGTGTGTCGGCATTTAGAAAAACGATGACATTAAATTACGTAAAAAAAGAGTTATTATTGACCAGCGTGTTGCAGCAAAGGAATAAACTTATAAAAAATACTAATGGTGAAACGTTATCACAAACTGATGCATTAAAAAGGGCTTTGATAGGCAAAGTTAAACATTAATTTATTCTCGTTCAATACAATTATGAACCCGCATGTTGTGACACTTTAAATAGTAAAAGATAAATAATGTTTTTGATTATTTATATAAAAACAAAAAAACTAGTGTAACTTAGATGTTGTGGCACGTTAAATGATAAACAACTAACCTTTCGATGCTTTATGTTATGAGAAAAACAAAACATATACATTAACTCTCTTGTTGTAAAAAAATGTTAAATAATGACATCAAAATTTGGAAATATAAGACATGTAATTGATTGGCTAGCGAAATTTATTAATTAAACTTGTTACGAAGGTGATATAATAATATAAAAAGGATAGAAAAGATAAAAAAAATAAATCCAAAAATCCAAAACAGAGAAATTAAAGAGACTTCTAATCAACTACACTGCCACTATCTTTGTTAAGAATGTGAAAGAATGATATTTATGTGATATCAAAATCAGTGGCCTTCCAATAACCACCCAACCTTATTAAATGAGTTATATAGAATCGAGAGTAAGTTAAACGGATGGTCCTTGTGTTATTTTCAAATTGCAGATATGATCATCAAGTTTAAAAAACTACAAACACAGTTCTAAAGTATGCATAAACATAACAGTATTGGTCTCTGATATGGATAAAAAGTTAAATTTTCAATTAAATAATATGAAATGAACAAAATACTTATTGCACCCTCAAAATCCACATGCGTGGTTTTACTGATACATGTATGAACAAACAAGAATCCAAGTCATTAGTTACTCTGAATGATTCTACATGCGATGTTTAAAATAAATTCAGAGTTTTAGAAGTTTAAATACTGCGGAAGCGTGTAATAATTATCCAAACTCAATGTACTTAAAATGTAAATTGCGCAAAACACGCGCCCAAACCATTCTTTAATTGTGTGTATAAAACCAAACATAAGAAATGCAAGTTTGAAGACAAATTCTCGACCCGTGTTGTGCTCCTAGGGTACTTAATATTAACGAACTGACAAAAGCATGCTAAAGTGTCAACATAAAAGTTGGTGAGTTCAAGAGTTTACAATTTATTACATACAATATTAGTTGCAAAACATAAGTACGTGCATTGAAGTAGATAGCTAGTCTATTTTAATAAGTAATAACAGTAGTGATTTCGCGATCGAAGCTGACTATGTTGGTTATTTGCCATCCGACACCACATACCAGGCCATGACAATGTTAGTTGTTTAGAACAATATTGCACCCGTTGGAGCTCCAGTCGCACGGGTTTGGCTTGTTAGACCGAGTAGTACCACCCAAGATTTTCCGCTAGATTCCTTAATTAAAGATAAGAAAATGTAAAGGCTTTCAATGGTGTAACACACTACGTTACATTATACACAACTTCGAATAGTAAAGCTTTTGATAATACAAGTATGCTTTGTCACCTGATGCGCAACCGAACAATAAAGCAAAGCTAAAGATGAGTGGAATGACAACCCGTCAAAGGTTACCTAGAACACGTGGGTACATAAGTTCATGAAACCAAAATAGCTTAACAGACCCAAAATGCTTAATCCAACACATTAACTTAGGTGATTTGGAAACATTGACACTGTTGACCCAGTGGACCCGTTTGACCCATTGGTGACGTATTAGGTGAAATCTTTTTTAATCAAGTATGGTAATTTGTTATTTGAGATTATCATACAAACTATTCATATATATCACATTATGAACTTTTTGCTCTAGCAAGATCATTATTCTAACAAAGCATATCATACAACACATGCAAACCTAAACAAATCATCATGCTCAATTGTAAGGCTATAATTGAAAGGCTGATGTAACCAATATAACCAAAGAGCTTCCAGCTTGCATGCATGTCAGATGAAGTCTTCGAAGCTTAGAAGACAAAGTCTTCCGAACCTAACAAGTCTGAAAACTAATTTCTTCCAAAGACAGAGAAAACATGCTTTGTCAGATCAACTTTTCAGAAAGCTGACCAACTTTCTGCTGCCACTTTGAATACTCACCAACTTATACAAGCTGGTGAAAAGGTCCATGCTTTTGTAAACTGTAGATTATGGTCTGGTGTTTGTAACTTTCTACTTTATACCTTTTATCCTTTTTGTAATATATTAGGATGTGACCTATGGCATGTCATAGTCACAGGTCAAAAGGCAATCTGCCTTTTGACTATACATTGATCTTGTTGTCTAGATTAGTGTATATAGCTGGCCTTTAGAGTATGGTTGTAGGATGTAGTATAAAGTATTTTAGGGTCTTGTATTTCTATAATCTTTTGTAACTTTTGTAAAAGAAATTGAGAGTAATATACAGCATATTTGAAAACCATATAATAGTTCTTGTGTTCTTTACTTTAAGTTCTAAGTTTCCAAATAGCCTGTTCCCTATTTGTTCTTGTTAGTGTTTAGCCAAGTTCACTCTCCAAACGATCTGTGAAACTGTTGCATTAACCTCCACATCTAGTCCTACAATTGGTATCAGAGCGGTCCAGGCTCTTGATTGTAAGATCTTACCATCTTAAATCTGCTCAGTTTCACAAAGCACTTACATGCTCAAATTGCAGGTCTCTCCAAAGCTGATATGGAAACCGGCATAATGACAAAGTCTCCACTAATCATTCCTGATGATTTTGATACTTGGTGCCAAAGAATAGAAGGGTTCATCAAGTCTCAGGATAGTAGATCTGTTGTCTCTGGACCTCATGTTCCACGCACACCTTCAGCAACTGCTGCTGGTGAGATGATTCCAAAGGACGTGGCTGATTATTCTAATTAATATTGGAAGAGAATAGATGTAGATCAGAAAGCCATGACTGCTCTTCAAACTACTATTCCTAACTCTATCTACAGAGGCTTTAATAAGTGCAAAACTACGAAGCACCTCTGGGATGCACTGAAGCTGACGTATAAGGGGTTTGAGGAAGCCAATGAGAACAAGAAAGACCTAATGAAGCAGCAGTTTGAGAACTTCACCTTCAAGACTGGTGAAAGCATGACTCAGTAGTATTTTAGAAATGTTTAGATTATGGACACTCTGGTGGATACTGGTGTCAAACTAGAGAATAGGGACATTGTGAGAAAGTTCATGTTCTCTCTTTCCAGAGAATGGACTCACTACTATGTGGCCATTAAGAGAACTAAGAACCTGTCAACTCTTACCCTTACAGAGGTGTAAGGTATCCAGAGCAGTTACCAAATGGAGATGAACATGCAAAATCCATTTGACAGCTCTTCCAGTACCCATAAGAGTTTTGCCTTCCATGTGGTTGAAAGGGATAGTAAAGAACCTCAACATCATCTACTTAGCTACCCTAACAACTCACAAATGGGCCCTTTCATCACCTTCCTAGAGACAACAAGGGAGAGCTAAGTACAAGGAAGCCCATTCCAAGAGACAAGCTCTTCTCAAGCCTTTGTGTCTTATGATGAAAGTTTAGGCTACTTTCTCTTTACTATGGAAAACTTGGACTGCATTCATCTAGATGATCTGGAATATATGGAGATTGTGCAGTAGATGGCTCTCCTCACTCATAGAGCCAAAAAGTTCTACTGGAGGACAGGGAGGAAGTTTCCTAGCAATGTATCTAGTGGAAAGTTTGGACTGGATGAAAGCAAAGTGAAGTGTTACAACTGTAATCAAATGGGACAATTTGCTAGGGAGTGTAATGCACCAAGGACTAATGGTGGCCAAGCACAATCTAGACCAGACTACACCGAAGGAGCTCCAAAAGCTGAAAAGCCCAAGCAACAGGCTGTAGTAGATGCTGAAGAAGGAGGCTTTGATTGGAGATTCCAGGTTGAAGATTCTTCTCCAAACCATGCCTTGATGGTTGACAATGAAGAACCTAACGTAACAAAACATCTTTGCACACCTGAGTGCATTGCTAAAGTTAGCATGTATGGGTCCTACTACTTGGAAGTGAGATCTGATCTTGAGTCTTTGAATATTTTTTAACTGATTTGAAAAGAGTAGAAAATGACTATACACTTAAAATAGAAGATTCAGAGAAAACATTTTCTACTCTTAAACAAGAGCACATAAATTACAGGACTCAAATCAAAAATCTTATAGCCAAGTTAAGTGAATGCCATGCTGAGCTTATGATCAGCAAAGCTAGGGCAGAAAAGTGTGTTTTTGAAGAGGAAACCTTCAAGAATATCATATCCTCATCTTTGCATGCAAAGTGTCTTATCAAACAGGCAGGGACTGGGATCTAGTGAAATAGCTCCTCCACACACTCTATTATCTATAAGACAGCCAAGGTGTGGTACTAGTGAAGATGAGCTACCTTCAGAAGATCTAGTTCAAGAAAAGGATGAAGACGATGATGATGAAGAGTAGATGCTGAAGGATGAACCTGAACTAAGTGAGAAGGTTCAATCTGATAAGGGACACCATTCTCCTGGAGAGAAGAAAAAGACAAAGATGGCCAAGTCTACGAGAAGGAATTTGATAAGCGCTACAAATAGAAAAGCCAAGAAATCCCTGGAGATCAAGCCTACCTTTGACTTGAAGTAGAAACAAGTATTTATATCTGTTGGATTTGAGGTGGTGAAGACTACAAACTTGACTATGGATTCTAGTACCAGAAGTCCTAGTTCAAGTTCAAACCATCCTTGTCAAAAGAGGAAGGTTGATAAAAGTTGCACCACTTCTATACTGCCTGAACCATCCTGTTTCAAAAGCAAGCCTATCCCTAAGAAGCCTGCTGCATCACGTGCAAAGGTGAAGAAGGGATTGGAAAGTGATCTAGCTCAACCAGTATCTCAGAAGAAGTCTCTCAGAAGCAGCTCAACTACATGCATCATGTGTGGCAGTACTTCCCATCTTTCTAAGGATTGCATCTACAATCCTAAAAGTACTATCAACATGACCAAGAAGGCTTTTGAGATGAAAAAGAAGAAGGCAGCTTCAGAAGGAAAGTCACTTTCCCTTGGAAGCTCAAAAATGAATGCTCAGAAGATAAGTGGAAAATTGCTTTCGAAAGAAATTTTGGTCTCGGAAGAAAGTAGTGCTTCCGATGTACTGGATTCTGCAGTGGATGCAAAAACTTCCGAAGGTTCAGTCTGCAAAATTTCCAAAGTCGTAAAAACTTCTGAAGCATTAAAGGCCAAGTCTAGTCTTTCCAAGATGGTATGGAAGATGAAGAAAGGCCAAGTGACTAAATTTTCCTCATCATCAACAACTCAAGATCCCCAAAGCTTAAACATAGGATCCTTAACTGTTGATTTATCTTCTATTAATATTAATGAACCCAAGACAAGCAGGGCTTGGGTCTCCAAATATAACTAACCATCTCTTTCTGTGTAGCAACAACTCAAGACCAAAAGGAATGTATGGATCATTGACAGTGGCTGTTCCAGGCACATGACAGGCAATGGCTCCTTACTACAAGAGTTTGAAAATTTTGATGGAGGGCCAGTTGCTTTTGGAGGAGAATCTGGTGGATACATCACTGGAAGGGGCAAGGTCACAAATGGTAAGCTCAACATTGAGAAGGTAAACTTTTTCAAGGAGCTTGAGTACAATCTTCTGAGTGTATCTCTATTTTGTGGCCAAAAGCATAGCATGTTCTTTACTAAACATAAGTGTATTGTTCTGAAGCATGGGGTGGTCATTCCTCAAGAGCATATTCTACTCAGAGCCCCTAGGAAAGGGAACATGTACAAGATGTATTTGCAAGTGACTCCTTCTACAAGAGTTTCCTGCTTTCTGGCTAAAGCCAATAGTGACGAGTCTTTCCTTTGGCATAAAAAAACATGCCATGTAAACTTTAAGAACAAGAATAAATTAATTAAGGATGATTTGGTAACTAGAATGCCAAAGAAAGAGTTTACAAGTGATGACCATTATGTTGCATGTTTGAAAGGAAAGCAGCACAAAGTGTCTCACAACCCAAAGGAAATCAACTCCATCACTACTCCCCTTCACTTGTTACACTTGGATTTATTTGGCCCTATAAGGCAAAGGAAATCAACTCCATCACTACCCCTATCACCTTCTTGGCAGAGGCAGTTAACACTACCTTGTATGTGCAGAACATAGTTTTAGTTGTCAAGACTCATGGTAAGACTCCTTATGAGCTATGGCACAAAAAGAGACCATTCGTTGGTTTCCTCAGATCATTTGGTTGTTCTTGCACCATCTTGAGTACCAAAGATCATTTGGCCAAATTTGCTAAGCAATCAGCTGATGGATACTTCATTGGATACTCTTCTCAAGCTAAGGCTTATAGAGTATACAATCTCATAACTAGAGTAGTTAAGGAGTCACCCAACGTGACTTTCAATGAACACACACCCAGTGTGAAGGGTTCTGGTCCTGATTGGCTATTTGATGTTGATTTAGTTGCCAACTGTTTAACAAATATTGTGAAGATGTTTTAGGATCTAAAGGTAACTTATCAACAGGAGATCCTGACCCAAGATTTGAGCTAAGTATACCAAGCATGAATACTACTTCAGCTCCAATGGTAACTAACCATGTAGGTGGAGATTCTATCGGCACAACAATGACAAATTCAGCTAATATGTTTGAGGTGCCTACAAATTCTAGATCAGAGACACAAAACTCAAGTGAAGGACCTTCAAATGTAGGAGAAAATGGAGGTGGTGTTTCTAACCAAGAATTCCATGATACTGTAGACCTCTCCATTGAAGATAACATTATGATGTCACACACTCATTGGATCAAGTTAACCTTGATAAGTGTGCTGATGTGGTGGGTGATCATCAATCACCAGATCTGAATTTTACAAATTTAGATCTGTCAAATCAATTTGCTGTAATTCCTCAGCTAAAAATCCACAAGTCTCACCCCACCACATGCATCATTAGAGATGTTGAAACAGGAGTAAGGAGAAGAGGACAAACACATCACAAAAATGTTTGTGTGCACTCTTGTTTCTTGTCTCAGAAAGTGCCTAAGAAGATTGATAAGGCTTTGAAAGATAGAAGTTGGGTTAAAGCAATGCAGGAGGAGCTGCTTCAATTCAAAAGATAGAAAGTTTGGAACCTATGTCCTTTTCCTCATGGGAAGACTACTATAGGAACCAAATGGGTGTTTAGGAACAAGAAAGATGATAGAGGACTTGTCATCAAAAACAAATCTAGATTAATTGTTCAAGGGTACACTCAAGAAGAAGGGATTGACTGCACTGATGTTTTTGCTCTAGTAGCAAGACTTGAAGCTGTTAGGATATTCCTTGCTATTGCTGCATCCAAGGACATCAAAGTCTACCAACCTAATGTCAAGTGTGCTTTTCTATATGGTGTGATTGAAGAGGAAGTGTATGTCAAACAACCACCTGGCTTTACAGACCCAGATCATCCTAAATATATGTGCAATTTTGACAAAGCTCTCTATGGGCTGCATCAGGCTCCAAGGAAGTGGTATGAGACACTGTCATAGTACCTTATTCAACATGGTTTCAAGAGAGGTACCATTGACAGTACACTTTTCCTTAAAGGAACAGGGAATGAATTGATTCTAGTTTATGTTTATGTAGATGACATCATCATTGCTTCACCTAATCCAAGTCTTTACAAAGAGTTTGAGAAGCTGATGAAGAATAGATTTGAAATGAGTGCCATGGGGAACTCAATTTCTTTCTAGGAATTCAAGTGAAGCAGGTGGACAATGGTATCTTCAAAAACTAGTCAAAGTATGTACAAGACATACTGACTAGATTTCATCTAACTGACTGTAAGGTTGCTAAGACTCACATAGCAAGAAACCACTCTCTAGGTCCTGATCTTGAGGGGGAGTGTGTTGATGACCACCTCTATAGGGCAATGATTAGGTCTCTCATGTACCTCACACCCAGAGGCTTGATATCATGTTTGCCACATGAATTTGTGCAAGATATCAAGCCAACCCCAAGATGTCTCACCTAGTTGTTGTTAAAAGGAAATTTAGATATCTCAAAGGTGCTCTGGACTTCGATTTCCAAAGTGTTCTGACTTTAATCTGTATGCATATACAGATAGTGACTATGGTGGCTGTAATATGACTGCCAAGTCTACATCAGAGGGTTTTTAGTTCCTTGGTGGAAGGATAATCTCATGGAAATGCAAGAAATAATCCTTTGGGTCTGCATCAACTACTGAAGCTGAATACATTGCTGCTGCAAGCTGCTATGCTCAAGTACTTTGGATTCAAAATCAGATGATGGACTATGGATTTAACTTCAAGGAGACTCCCATCCACATAGAAAACAACAGTGCTATCTTCATTACAGAGAATCCTGTGCAATACTTAACGACAAAGCACATCAATATTAGGTATCATTTGATACGAGATAATTTTGACAAAGGATTGATAAAACTGGTCAAAGTTAACACAAATGAACAATATGCTGATATGTTCACTATGGCTTTTGATGAACAGAATATCAGCTATTGGGATGATTAACTTTGAGTAGTTTTTCCTAAAATAATTTAAGAATTATTTTCTAAAATGTGTGTCTTTAATGTTGTGTATTTTATCACTCATATAAGCCCGGTTATCTTGAAAGAAAATTTTTATAATTGATATGCCTTAGGTTTATAAGATTTTGAAGTATAATTTCTTTTAAAAGACATTAAAATTAACTTCGAAAGAAATTTATGTCTTCAACTCAAATAAGTGAATTACCTTCGGAAAAATTTTAAAAACATCTTCCGAAGCTTAAAACACTTATGTGACTTAAAGAACAATTTTCTTACGAAGCAAATTTGTCTCGGAAGACTTATTTTAAAATAAAACTTCTGGTGCTTAATGGCTCTCAAAATAAACTATACTTTGAAGCAAATTTTCTCTAAGTAAATTTCTTCCGAAGCAAATTCTTATAACTCTAAGAAATTCTTCCAAAGCCAAAATTGGCTTCAAAAGTTTTTCCAAAACTTCCAAAGACAAAATACCTTTGGAAGATTTTCAACTTTCAAGAAAACTACTTTTTTGGGCACCTTTTTCAGAGGTGCGACCGATATACGGATTTCAAAGCTTATCCTTCCACATTAATTTGTTTCAAATCAATTTCATATATATACACTCAACGATTCCCCTTTGCTCTCTATCTTCTTCATCTGCGAATTTCCCTAACCTAAATTCTCCTAAAACCGCCTCTGATCTTATTTTCCTTCACCCCAAAGCTACCTCAAAATGGTCCCTTGATCATACAAACCAAACCTGATTTCTCCATGCATATACACAGGTAACATAATCAGGTTGCTCTATTAAACTCTAAGAAAGATTCTGGTTTCTTAGAGGTTTGTCGCTTCTTATCACTGTTGAACAACTTCACCTTCCTCACTATTGATCCTCCTCTTTATAAGGATCAACTTCTGGAGTTCCGGAGGACCCGCCTAAAGGTCACCATGGACGGGGAGAAGGCACTATCTGCCACACTGTAGGATAGGACAAACTTCATCACTCTAGCTTCCATAAATAGTCATCTCATGCTGGATGATGTAGAGGGTGATTTGTGCTTCCCCAAATCTACTGTTAGTCATTCCTTTGGTCAGATGAGCTATGAGGGGGACTACTCAGTAACAACCTTCAGGAAAGGGATGGTCTCCTCCCAATGGAAGTACCTTATCCATGTGGTCATTCACAGTCTATCCAACAAACATGGAGGATGGGACCAATTCCCGAAGACCATTCCTACATAGTCCATGGAATGGTTTAGTGAGTCAAGTTCAGATATTCACAATTTGTTTATACTAATATGCTTGCTAATTAAGACTCCATAGAATATTACATGTTCCCTAGATATGTCCAGCACATTTTTAACTGTGAACTGGGCACATAGTTAAAGGGAACATGTAATGTTCTTAAATTGGGATAGATGAAGCCCGACATCTTTAAGATTATGAGAAAGCCTACTGTGGGCTTCTGTAGGGTAGAAAAAGCCTTGCCTCAAAAATGTAGAGCTCATTGCTCAAGGTGACAACCTAGCAGCACCAGCTAGTGTTGAACCCACACCTTCTACCTCTCAGCTACCCTCTCAGCCTCAAATAACCATCACCTACCAGAGAAAATCCAAACTGACCCTATATAGGCTATTCAGCCTATGCAAAACCCATATCACCACCTATGTAGGAGGAAGTGGACACTTGAGCTCCCACTTCCCTTAAGGAGCAAATCACCCCCATCTCACAAATGATCAGTGCTGAGGTTACTCATGCGTAGCCTGATGAGCTCATCACCCAAACAGCCTTAAGGCTTCACTCTGAGTCTCAAAACTCAAGTGAACAACTTTCTCAGGATAGTTACCATCCCTAGCCTTTGGATCCTAATCAACCCATTCCTAACCTTGAATTCTACGATGATGAAGACATGGGATTTATTGAGTACCATAAGTCTCTCTTATCCACCCTTGCTTAAGGAGATATGAGTGCTCCTGCTTCTCCCATGTCTAGCCAACATCATCCACCCCCAAGTGAGGTGGATCTCCCTAAACATGTTTAGGAGGTCCAGGAGGTCCATATGGAAAAGGCTCTCACTTCAGCAAGTGCTTACATCTTTAAGACCTCAACCATAGCAACCTTGCCCCTTGACACTTCAACTGAAGTTGCCATGGAGCACGGGAAATCCAGCCGCCAAGAACAATATGCTGGTGATGATGAAGAAGCACTTTGTCCAATTCTCTCATACCCCCATGATTCTTCATCTTAAGATAGGGAGTTCTCAACTAAAGGTACAACAACTGACACAAACCTACACCTATTTAGTTTATAAGGTTAGTCACCTGGAATCTCAAGTGACTGCCTTGTAGAGAAGGATCAATGACCAGCAACTTGAGATCACTGATCTCAAGGGTAAGTTAGCTAAGAGACCACCAAGACAAACTCAACCAGGTCCACAAGAACCTATGGAAGTAGTGGACTTAACCTCTAGTTCACCTATGCAAGTGGGTGATGCTACCAAATAGGGGGAGAAAGTTCCTACAACCACAGAATCTGGGAGTTCTGTCCAGAGTACTGATAATGAGGATTCACCATTGTGAATCCAAGGATCACAAACAGGAATTATCAGGTTAGACTTAGTTCGAACAATGATCGCGGAATTATCACTATTCGTTGTTTGATTTATTGAATACGAAATAACAATTGCAGTAATAAGTAATAATGAAGAACAAAACAATTAAGTGCAATGAATGAACAAATACGATTTGAAAGTATTTCATTAAAAACAGATTAATGATTACAGAAGAACAAATAATAATTGATGATGATCACGGTTGATATGTTTCTATTGATGATTTTGGTGTAAATGATGTTGCGGCTGCTAGGGTTTGATCGTGATTGATTGATGTATTGTTAGGTATTCAGCCGTCCCCATAAGTGTGAGCTTATGCCTTGTATTTATAGGCTCAGGAATTTACTGTTAAGGTAACAATGAATTTCTTGGAAATAGTAACTTTCTTATCGTGGTAAGAAAGTTACTCAGAGAATGTTATGATGTGACACATTCTCTGACTGAGATAAAGTCGTCCGTAGGAGTTGACTTTATTATATCACTCAGTGTTTGACTTGTTGACTTGAAGTACTTAGTGAAGTACATGTAAGTGTTGGTCTTCCGTAGGTCATTAGTCTTCCGTAGGAGTTATGCCTTCCGTAGGAGTCTTCACTTGGTAGACTTCATCCGCAACAAGTTGTTCTTCCGCAGAAGATCCCTGGATGCACTTTACTTTGTTTCAGAAGATTATCTACGGAAGAACAAAAATGTTCATCCGTAGATGTTTCTTACACTTAGTCAATTTTGTGAAATTGACTAAGTATACTCTTAAACTTGCAATCACACATATAAATCAACACAATTATGGGTTAACCTATACATATAAAGCATACATTAAGATAATGATTTACAAAAGTTTATTACAAAAGATTGATTAAAGTTCTAAGCGTATACAATGTATCTAGACCTATGAGGACTGGACTTAACAATACTCCCCTTTAGGCTTAGATACTTGATAATCAGCTTTTCAGACTTGAAAGTTCTTTCACTCTTGTCAGCATCTTATTGATTTGTATGATTCTATCAACATGTTAGAACCATTTGTTGCTTTTGGACCTTGTTGACTTTGTCTACATGGCAATTGTGCAAGAAATGATTTGACTTGAAAAACCTCATGTATCCTGTAGCCAAGTTAGTGCTCAAGTCCTAATTCCTTCATTTGATTAAAAATTCAGATTTCATGATTTCATGCATTAACTACTCCCCTTAAATTTGTGATTAATGATAAACTGATGCATTTATCATAAATGTATCTAGGAAATAGCATGAAAGACACTAGTCTGTCCAACAGAACTGGAAATAACTTAACTAAAATTATAAACAAAATGAATTAAAAACTTATGTACAAGCATATATACATATAATGGGATCATACTATGACACTAAGCATATTCCTGTATCGATTTGTTTGATGATATGAGACATGAATCTAGTGCTAATTGCAAGTATGAGATTCCACATAAATTCAAACAGGAGTATGTGTTCAACTAGGCATGCTGTTTATCATGTTTTGATGTTGATTAAAGATAGCCAATTATGGGCTCCACATTCAATTCACATTAGAGTTTGTCCTCCATTTATGAGTCAAGTCATCACTTTTTCACACTTAGAAACTATGTACGTTAAGTTATAAGTTCTATCTTGAGATGTATTTTACATCTCATTAATGCATTGATGCAAAAGCTCTTAAGTTAATATACAGTTGTTCACAGTGGATTCTTTTAAGAGCTGAGATATGATCATCATCAGGTCATCGGGTCTTTACTTCCGTAAAGCAGAGGTGCCTTTAACCCAGTTCTTTGTTTACACAAAACAGAGGGATGATGAGGATCATAATCTATTCACCAGTTGGTTACAGATGTATACCAAGGTGATCATAATCCCAGGTCTTTGTTTACATAAAACAAAGGGAATATGAATTGCAAAGATAGAAGTTATAAAGTGTTGTTACATAGTGCGCTTGGGTGAGTGAGTTGATCATATCAGGATAAGACTTACTTGCTTGATCCTCAAAATGGAATTTCCCACAGATAGTTACCTTTTCATTATGTTATGCATGCACTTGGTGTATTTTCCACTCAAGCTGAACCTACCCACATATCAAAGCACTTCTTATTAGTCTTTAGTGAATGTTAAAAACTCAGGAAAGAAGCGAAGACATAGTGTACTACCATTTCCCATCAATATGGACTGCTAGATATGAAAACAAATAGTTAAGACATTCTTGTTGTATTTTTATATTGTTTTATGAATAATTAAGACATTCCATTTTAAGATATGTGGATTTTCTGTTGTTGTTGCATCCTCCAAAGTCACTATCAGAGTATGAATAGAGGTTGAATTCTCCATATTTGGGATACCAAAGTCCAAGAGCTGGCTTCCCTTTGAGATATCTAAAGATCCTCTTAAGAACATTCAAATGTGACTCTTTAGGATCTAATTGGTACCTAGCACAAACACACATAGCAAACATTATGTCAGGTCTGCTTGTAGTTAAATACATTAAAGATCCTATAATTGATCTATACAGTCTTTAGGATCTGGTGTTTTGCATGAAGAAGTATCAGCAAGATTGTACTTCTTCAAGATTTGATAAATAAACTTCTCTTGATTGATAAAGATGCCATCTGGTTTCGGATGAACTTGTAAACCAAGGAAGAAGGTTAATTCTCCCATTGAACTCATCTGAAATTCAGATTTTACTAAACCTTCAAAGCTTTCACACAATCTCTTGTTTGTTGAGCCAAAAATAATGTCGTCTACATAAATTTGGACAACCAAGAGGTCTTGATGTTCTTGTTTGAGAAAGAGAGTCTGATGTATTGTTCCCCTTTTATATCCATGCTTGAGTAAGAATGATGATAATGTTTCATACCACTTTCTTGGAGCCTGATGAAGACCATACAAAGCTTTGTCAAGCTTGTGTATCCTGTGTGGGAAATCAGGATCCTCAAAGCCTGGAGGTTGAGCAATATAGACTTCTTCATCAATTTTCCCATATGAGAAAGCGCATTTTACATCCATTTGGTAAACTGTGAACTTCTTATGTGAGGCATAGGCTAGGAATACTCTTATTGCTTCAATACTTGCAACTAGTGCAAAGACTTCATCATAATCTATTCCTTCTTCTTGGGTATAACCTTGTGCTATCAGCCTTGCTTTGTTTCTCACAATAATGCCTCTGCCATCTAGTTTATTCTTGAAAAGCCATCTTACGCCAATTGGATATTGACCTTCAGGAAGATCAACTAGATTCTAGACTTTCTACTTTCAGAATTGTTGAAGCTCCTCTTGCATAGCTTTAATCCAGCTGTTATCCTTCAATGCAGCAGTTATGTTATGAGGAACCACTTGTGAAAGAAAATATGTGAAGAGACAAATGTTGGCTGCTACCCCTTGACTTCTAGTAGTTCTTTCATTAAGGTCACCAATAATATTGTCTATTTGATGACTTTTATGAATTCTTGTTGTTGGAATAGATGCAACTGGAATAGATGATTCCAAGTTAGTCATATTCCTTGATGGAGAGTGATCCAGCGGAGATGGAGAATCAACAAAATAGTCAAGATCTTCATTATTTTGATCTTCTGAAGCTGAATGATATCCCTCCTCATGAGTTTGAACATCAGCAGCATTATGAACAACTTCCACAGGAACATCTAGGGATGTGTTTCGTGCTTCTGCAGGAGTTACAGGAACATCCACGGATGTTGTTTGTTGATCTGCTGACTTGGTTTCCTTAGAATGTATTACAGCATCCCCAGAGAACGGGATATCTACAGGTGTAGATGGAACATCTGCGAATGTAGTGATCATTTCTCCGGATGCAGGAAAAACATCTACGGGTGCAGAGTTAACTGCTGTTGATGCTGTGTTTTTATCTGAAGATGTTGAACTGTTTGTTTGATCATGTACTGTAGTTCTTGGAAGATATGAAGTGCCAGGATCAGATACACTTGAAGAGTGTTGTGATGGTCTTGGAGGATCAGCAAATAATGATACTTCATTCACGTTTGGAGGAACATATGGATAGCATGTATCCGTAGAACATGCAGTATTCAAATAACCAGAGTTAAATGAGTTTGTTAATGCATCTATATCAAACAACCATGATGATCCTTTAACAGATTATGGAAATAAGGATTCATCAAATGAAACATTAGGTGTTTCTTCCATAATGTTTTGCTGTGATATATAAACTCTATATGATTTAGATTTTGAGGAGTATCCAACAAAGAAAGGCTTTTTCAGAAAACTTTCCCAATTGTTCTTTTGTGTTTAAAATAGACACATGACATCCAAAAGCTCTAAGATATCCTATGAAAGGTTTTCTTTTAAATAAGAGCTCATATGGTGTTTTGTTATGTTTTTTGACAATTAAAGTTCTGTTTTGAACATTGCATGCTGTGTTCACTGCTTCAGCCCAAAAGGTGATTGGCAATTATGAGTCAGCTAGCATTGTTCTTGCTGCTTCAATGAGAGTTCTGTTTCTTCTTTCAGCAACTCCATTTTGTTGTGGTGTCTTGGGGGCACTGAATTGCCTTGCTATGCCTGTATTCCTGCAAAAGGAATCTAGAACATTATTAACAAATTCAGATCCATTATCACTCTTGAAAATTTTAACTTTTAGATCAAGTTGATTTTCAATCTTAGTGACAAACTACATTAATGTTTCTGATGTTTCACTCTTTTGTTTTAAGAAAAAGACCCATGTGAATCTAGTGAAATCATCCACATTTACAAAACAATATTGCCTTTTGCCAATGCTCATCACATTGGTTGGACCAAATAGATCCATGTGAAGCAATTTGAGTGGTGTTAAGTTTGTGTTGATTGTTTTGGATTTATGTGACACTCCATGCTATTTTTCTTTATAGCAAGATGAATAATGATTGAAACAATAAAATTCTATTTTGGAAGTCCAATGAGTAGGTCATTTTCACCAAATTGTTCATGTTCTTCATGTTGGAATGAACAAGCCTTCTATGCCATAAATGAGATTCATCTTCCGATGACTTAGACAGCAGGCATGTTTCATTGCTTGTGAGTGTAGTATTATTCATATCCAAAACATAAGTGTTCCCTTTTCTTGATGCTTTAAGAAGGATCCAGTCTTTTGGAATGGGAAAACCTGGCTTAAGAATATAACACTTAGTGTTATCAAATAAAGTGGTATAATTTTGATCACAAATTTGAGATACACTCAGTAAATTGTATTGTCAATTTTCACAATAATTTACTTTCTCAAACTTGAGTACACCATTAGTTACCATTCCTTCACCAATAATTTTACCTCCCTTCTTATCCCCACCAAATGCCACATAGGAGGCATTTTTATGTTTGAAATCATGGAGTAGAGAACAGTTTCCTGTCATATGGCTGGAACAACCACTGTCAACATACCATTTGTTGTCAGTCCTCCATGTTGTTCCTGTATACATAAAGAAATCAATTAGAATGGGGAACCCAAGCCTTAATGAACATGGGTTTACCACTAGTATCTAAAATTATTACTCCCTCATGAATGAGTCTTGAGGATTCAGTGTTAACTTTAGACTCAATTGATTCATTATGTTTTGTTTGTGGTGAGGATGACTCTGTAAAAGATGAATTTGTGGAACCTTGTTCTTGTTTCTCAATCCTTTCTTCTTTCACCTTCTCTTTGTTTGGCTTCTGCTTTAATTTTGATGATGATCCCTGATTGAAGAAAGTTTCATCATCTTTTGATTTTGATTGTGGTATTTGAGTACCCTTTTCAAAATGATCAAAGAAAGTGTCATCAGCATTTGTTGTCTTCTCTATCAAATCCACCTTTTTGTGAGGTGTTTTGAGTTGATGATACGGTTTTTCTTTCTTCTTCAAAGGCTTACCATCACCAGATGGTTGCTTCTTTGTTTTTGGTAGCTTTTGCTTTTGCTGCTGCTTCTTTGGCTTTGAATCTTCTGGACTATCACTTGATTAAGAGTCTGATTCAGCCTTCTTTGATTGTTGCTTCTTTGTGCTCTTTGTTTTGTTCTTTTTGTTAAAATAACATTCCCGAGTGGAACGGTTATTTTTGTTACAAATTGCACAGTGTTTGTTGAAGTAACATTCAGAAGTCATGTGATTGTTCATATTACAAATGGAACAGTAGCTGCTGAAGTAACAATCTTCAGTGTTGTGATTTTTCATGTCACACCATTTACAATACTTTTCTTCTTCCTCACTTTCATGGACACTCACCTTCTTCTTCCTTTTCTATTCTACCAATTCTTTTTCAAACTTGGCAGCTGATGAATCCTTGCTTTTCCCTGACATGATATCAAAGGGTTCTTGTTTAGCAGCAGATAACTTCTGTTGCTTAGGATTCACAATCTTTTGTTGTTTGACTTTCTTGATGGTTGTTGCTTTTTGCTTCCGCTGATCTTCCATGATTTCAACAGATTTTTGCTTCCGGAGATCTGATATGGATATTGATTGATCAGCATTTTTCTTCTTCTTCCAGAGATCTACAACGGATGTTGATTGATCATTATTTTTCGTCTTCCGGAGATCTGCAGATGGTGTTTTCCTTGCTTTTTCTGCGAAAGAGATTTTGATTTCTTCCGTAGATGTGAACTTCACACCATATTCAGTTGCTGATTTTTGCTGTTTGTTAAGCTCATGAAGACCTTCATTCAGCTGAGCTATCCTCTTGCAGATTGTTTTCAACAAATTTCTTTGCTTAGGAGGATAAGGCAGCTTGGTTTCTTCAAGAACTTTGGGAATGATTGGTTCAAATGAAAAATTCTTACCACATCCGCAATTTTCTCAACATGTTCATCAGAATCATCCAAGTTATCACATTCATCATAGTCAAATTCTGAGTCATTTTGTTTGACTTGTTCTGATTCAGAAGACTCAGTTTCACTCACCTCAGAATCATTACCATTTATCAATTGATTAATTTTTGTTTCAAAGTTGGTGCTTGGCACAAAATGGTTTGATAAACTGTTTGTCATTGACACAGGTAAGGGTGTGTAATTATCATTCAAAGGAGGTGCAACAGCATTGAATCCTAACCCATACCTGTTCTTTGATTCAATATGAGAATTTAACAATTTCTCATATTGCTGAGATTACAGTTGAAACTTTTGAAGTTTCACTTCAGTTGATGCATGATCAGACATGGATTTTGTTAAGGAATTGGTCAAATGCTCAACTTGGGCTTTTAAGTTGTAATTTTCAGAAACAAGTTTGTCTAAATCTTTTTGCAAAGAGTTGATTTTGATTTGATATAGTTTATGCTCTCTTACATTAGATTCATTTAAAACCATTGTTTCGTTTACTTTGTTAGCCAATTGTTAAGCATGGACTCTATATCTTTCAACTTCCTCAACACACATTAATGAACACAATCTATCTCTTACCTCTCTGGCCATAGGTGGGACTTTGTTCTCCATATTCACCATTAGAGCTTGATTTTCTTCCAGCACCTCCTTCTCATACATGCTCCAGTCACATGTTTCATCTTGCAAAATTATAAGCCCAGTTTCTTTGGAATTGCTTGGCCTTGCTGATGAACTTGTGGCTGGTAGTGATGAGTTAGTTAACTGAGGCTATCTGAAGGATCTTAGAGTTGATGATGGTTGATTAGATTGATATTGATGAGATTGATGTTGCTGATTTTGTCTCATGTCAGAAGTTGATTGTTGATTGCACTCTCTTGAGAAATGTCCATAGAGATTGCATTTGAAACATCTCATCTTTGACTTATCGACCCCAATCTTAGTTGTTCTACCGGCTGCAGCCAAGTTTTTATTTCTCCTCAGATACTGCTTGGCTCTGTATGCAATCATTGCCATTTGCCACTGGATATCCATTTCTTCTACTTCATCTAGATGTAGTTCTTCCAGGTCTTGTTGAAAAATGTTAGCAGGTGTTAGAGTGCTACCCAAATAAGCTTGGAAGCTTGAACTGAAGGCTGCAAATGCTGCTTTTTGTTCTTCAAAGTCCAGAATCACAGTGATGGGTTATGCTTGATTGTTGTTATTGGATGAAGTCTTTGCTAATGATGCAGATGAATCCTTTCTTTCATCAGATCTTCTTTTTTCCTTTGCTGATTTACTTTGAGAGGATGATTTTGAAGGCTTTGAGGCATAAAAACCAACTTCTTCCTCATCTTCCCTCAAAGTACAGGAACTGTCATTATCATGGTTAGAAATAAAAGCACATCTAGTACTTTTAGTTTCTTTAAATTGATAAGGACTAACATGTGATCTCACACTCTTGTTTCTTGACTTTTCATCCATTTCAAGAGCTTCCACTTTAGCTACCAATGTATCTAAACCAATGGTTTTGAGATCAAAGGTATTCTTGAATATGGATACAGTCTGCTTCCAACTTTCAGGCAAAGTGTGGAGCATCTTTTTGTTTAACTCCTCATTGGTATACTTCAATTCCAAGATGTTCATCTCGCTCACCAATTGCATAAACCTGTGGAGTGGTTGAGGAACTGATTCATCCTTAATATGATAGAATGTTTCATATTAGGAGCGAAGAGTATCCTTCCTTATGCTTCTGATTTCATCACTCCCTTCACAGAGAGTATGCAAAATCTTCCATAAGGAATTTGCTGTTTTGTAGTTCTCACACCTGATTAGTATATCTTCAGGTAAAGCCATACTATATAAACTGTATGCTCGAATATCAACTTTAACCTTTTTAACATCATCAGGTGATAGATCTTTTGTATTTATAGGTTGATTATTGTCCTTATAATCCGGTCCAAGAGCTGGTGGAATATAAGGACCTTCAGTTATTGATACCCACAAATCAGAATCAGTGTAGTTCACATGATTCCTGAATTTGATTTTCCAGGATTTAAAATCCGCTTTAGTTTCCAACTTTGGGGGTTGGAATAATGATCCACCAAAAGAATTATCATTTTGGTTAATGTATTAATTTTCAACTAAAACAGACTTCCTTTTGCAATGAACAAATTAATGGCAAACTCTTAATTATCGAATAATTAAGTTGTTGCAGTCACACATCAGTCAATCCTCTTAATGAATATTAAGATTAATATCAAATCAAGAATGTTTGTTTATATGTTTTTTTGTTCAATTGAACTGAACAATTGTTGATTATCAATCAATAACACAGATCTACGTATCAATTAATGAGAATGTAGATTAATGTTAACTGAGCAATGTAACAGTACTCGCTGAACGATAAATCAAAGTTTGATTGTTTTAAATTGATTTACACCAAAACGTTGAGTACAATGCCTTTGTTAGCTATCGATAAGCCTAACTTAACTTATATGTTGATCAGTTCATTCTATAACACCCTTGAATCTGGGTTACAAACTCTCAAGACGTTATGAACACTTAAAAGCAATTTTACTCAAAACCAATAGATCTGGTCAGAAAACTAATAGATCGAATGATATAAACAATTAATCAAATAAATCTAACACTGATAGATCAATCGATCTAAATAAATGAGCACCAGGCTCTGATACCACCTGTGAATCCAAGGATCGCAATAAGGAATTATCAGGTTCGACTTAGTTCGAACAATGATCGCGGAATTATCACTATTTGTTGTTTGATTGATTGAATACGAAATAACAATTGCAGTAATAAGTAATAACGAAGAACAGAACAATTAAGTGCAATGAATGAACAACTACGATTTGATTCAAAAGTATTTCATTAAAAACAGATTAATGGTTACAGAAGAACAAATAATAATTGATGATGACCACGGTTGCTATGTTTCTATTAATGATTTTGGTGTAAATGATGTTGCGGCTGCTAGGGTTTGATCGTGATTGATTGAAGTATTGTTAGGTATTCAGCCGTCCCTATAAGTGTGAGCCTATGCCTTGTATTTATAGGCTCAGGAATTTACTGTTAGGGTAACAGTGAATTTCTTGGAAACAGTAACCTTCTTATCGTGGTAAGAAAGTTACTTAGAGAACGTTATGATGTGACACATTCTCTGACTGAGATAAAGTCGTCCGTAGGAGTTGACTTTATTACATCACTCAGTGTTTGACTTGTTGACTTGAAGTACTTGGTGAAGTACATGTATGTGTTGGTCTTCCGTAGGTCATTAGTCTTCCAGAGGAGTTATGCTTTCCGTGGGAGTCTTCACTTGGTAGACTTCATCCGAACAAGTTGTTCTTCCGTAGAAGTTCCCTGGATGCACTTTACTTTGTTTCAGAAGATTATCTACGGAAGAACAAAAATGTTCATCCGTAGATGTTTCTTACACTTAGTTAATTTTGTGAAATTGACTAAGTATACTGTTAAACCTGTAATCACACATATAAATCAACACAATTTAACCTATACATATAAAGCATGCATTAAGATAATGATTTACGAAAGTTTATTACAAAAGATTGATTAAAGTTCTAAGTGTATACAATGTATCTAGACCTATCAGGACTAGACTCAATAACCACCCCCACTTATAGTTGTCCAGACTCAACAACTTCCTCAGGCTCACACTAATGTGGAGGCCAAACTATAGGAACTATTTGAAGAATGCATTCTAAGGGCCATGTCTACCCCATCCTACCCTGCTAAAAATCCAATAGTGGGATAGTGGTATGATGCTGCAAGAAAAGCCTTGGTGCTCTCTATGTCTCAAGGGTGGGAAGAAGTCTTTAACTATCCGACTATGAGATTTTATGAGAGTATATCTCTAGTTGATCTACCACTGGTCAATCCAAGCAACAACAAACAAGCTGGTATATTAGCTGAGAAGATTCAAGAATGGGTGTTGTAGGAATTCAGAAGCAAAACTAAACTTATAGACAGAGGCTAGCCGAGAAAACTGTTGGTCAACCGGATACTAAGGCAGGCCCTAAGATTAGCTTTAAAGGGAAAACTTTATTGAAGGCCCAGTAGTTGACCCTGTGAAACTTGAGACAAGTTCAACCTTAGCATCCAGTACACTCAGTGAAACACCTGCTGGTGAAGGTGTATCACAGCCTCTCCCTGGCTAGAGCTCAAGCTCAGTACAACCATCCGCAGGCCAAAGCTCTCTCCACCCTGAGTAATACAAGCCAACAATTAACAAAGTTAAAAGGAAAATGACTCCTGAGGAGATTGAGGAGGAGAAAAAGGAGAGGAAGAGGAAGGCTAAGGGAGGGAAAACATGAGAGATCCCAAGCTTCATGCAAGCTACAATCATGGCTACCCACAGGCTTAATACTCAAGATAATGAGTTACGGATAGCCAGATTGAATTATATAGAATTAAGGAAATACATTATGGATGAACTCATCTCTCTCCCCTTAGCAGAATTGAATGAACTGGCTGATAAAGAATTGTCAAAAGAAAGGAAGGAGGTTGAGGCTGCAGAACTGCTCCTTAAAATTATAGAAGAAAGAAAGAGAAACAAGCTCTACAAAGCTCTTGTCCTCTCTCAAGTTCAAGAAAGTCCTTAGAAAGAGACTGTGGTTGTGGAACAAGAACAAACTCAGATAGGCAGAGAACAAGAAAGACAAAAGATGACAACCTATCTGAGTGCCAAAGGTCTCTATCAGGCAGTACCTCTTCACCCTCTCTCATTTGAGTATATGGACTTTGAATACCTCAAATAGCTGGAAAAAGAAGCTCATACCAAAAGAAAAACTATTAGGAGAAAAATGAAAAAGGAGGCTGCTAAATCAAGAACCACCATTAGAGCTCAAGAAAAGAAGTATGTAGATAGACATAAGATGGTGAGCTTTTTGAAGCTATATGGGTTCTCTGGAAGGAGACTTGGTCCTATGTCTCTATCCACAATAGATGAGCATATCAGAAGGATCAAGCAGAAGATAAAAGAAGGTCAGCTAGTTGACTTGCATTCTCCACCTAGTCAAGCTGCACAAGAAGTTGAGGTGAAGGTTGAACCACAAGAGACAACACAACCTTATCCTTAAGCTACATCTAAGACAACTTCATCTTCTAACCCACAACAGGGTTCTGATCCTCCTGCTTTTGAACATATAGAGGAAAGGGACCCAACAGAGGAGAATAATAAAAGGAAATCTAGTGTTGCAGGCCATTCTCCTCAGTTAAATTTAGAATGTGGAAAAGGATGGCCATCAGAAGGGACAAGAGAAAGAAGAAGAAGAAGTCCAAGGCATCCACCTCTACACCTCATGATGAGTCAGAACATCCTAAGGGTGAACAAAAAGAGGCTGCTCATCCAACTCCTATTCAAGTAGAGCCTCTTGCGACTAGTAGACCCATTCTGTCCTGGAGCTTTGCTGCTAATCTAGACAGATGGTATGTTATCAGAGATCAAGAAGATCAAGATATCTACTTCTGGCAGTACATGCTTGATCTTTCTTTACATGATCTTTTTGATATGAGAAGATATTAAGAGAGTCTGAGGGATCCTAACCAATTAATGAAGAAAGAAATGGTCTTGATCCTAATGAGGATTGTCAACATCTGATTATTCTTTATGTTTTGGTAGCATCAGCCTAGGGGGAGTTTGTAAGGCTATAATTAAAAGGCTAATGTAACAAATGTAACCAAAGAGCTTCCAGCTTGCATGCATATACTCAGTAAAAGTTACTTCAAAAGTTTTACATTTCTCTCATCAGAAATATTCTAAGTGTAAAATCATCCGAAGCCAAGACCAAAATCTTCTGAAGCTAAATATGAAGTCTTTCGAAACTTAGAAGACAAAGTCTTCCGAAGACAACAAGTCGAAAGACTGATTTCTTCTGAATACAGAGAAAACATGCTTTCATTGATCAATTTTTTTAGAAAGCTGACCAACTTTCCGCTGCTACTCTAAAGACTCACCAACTTATACAAGTTGGTGAAAAGGTCCATGCTTTTGTAAACTATATATTACGGTCTGGTGTCTATAACTTTCTACTTTATACCTTTTATCCTTTTTGTAATACATTAGGATGTGAGCTATGGCATGTTATAATTACTGGTAAAAAGGCAATCTACCTTTTAACTGTACATTATTCTTGTTGTCTAGATTAGTATATCCAGCTGGCCTTCAAAGTATTTCTATAATCTTTTGTATTTTTTGTAAAAGAACTTGGAAACAATACAACATTCTTGAAAACCATATTTTGTTCTTGTGTTCTTTACTTTAAGTTCTAAGTTTCCAAATAGCCGGTTCCCTATTTGATCTTGTAAGTGTTTAGCCAAGTTCACTCTCCAAACAAACTGTGAAACTGTTGCATTGACCTCCCCATCTGGTCCTGCATCAACATATATAGAAATAGATTCCATGTAACAAACTACACATTGAGTCTAATCACACACTACATGCCATGTGAAGCAACTCACTACTTTACATGCTAAACCCAGCCAATCCTACTAAGTAGGAGCCTTAGAATTGCACGCGTGTATGATGTTTATCATTATATTCCCAACATAATTCGTACCAAGCAAAAAATCAAACTACAAGATGATCAATGTTGGAGCTCTTGAAAATTAGCATTTAGTCTTTATATTTTGTTTTTGTCATAGTATAGGGACTTATTTGTAAATATATGTTCCTTAGTTTTCATTGTTTAGTATAAATAGGATATTATGTATTTTGTGCAAAAAGACTTTTGGGGAGAATACTGTTAGAACTCACTTTATGTACATTGTATCCTTTTGCATTACTTTCAATGAAACTCTATAAATTTTGAAGTATTTGCATTTGTTTGATTACATTGTTCATATAATTGATAATTGCATCATAACATCAACACAGATCGATCCATTAGAACCTATCAATCAAATACTATAATTCAAGTACAATTTCATTAAACCAATCATTGATTCATTAACTTTATACCTAATCTAGTTTATAGCAATCATCTAAGCATGATAAACATCAACAATTTATCTAACTACAATTTCTCAAGAATTAAAGTTTCCTCTTATAGTAACATATGAACAAGACATTAAATCAATGAAATTCGTGCATAATCCACGTAAACCAACAACAATACAATCCAACTAACATCTTAGCATCATCAAACATCAATTTTGAATTTTTCAATGTCGATTGAACTAGAGTTTGTTCTAGAATTAAAACCATAAAAAACCAATCAAAATCTAACCTTTAATCGTGTGATTATTGAGAAAAACACTTGCTAACACAGGAATTATTATTAATTAACAACAATTGTATAATCCAATTAGCGAACCCACACAACAAATCACATATTATACGTTGTCACGTTATATATCGAAAACTGTAAATAATACTTAAACTCCATGAATCACATAAACACATATTAATAATCATGATATTAATTAAATTATTATTTTTAATCATTGATAATTATTATTTGGTCACCAACATCCAACGACAAATAGTGTGCGCACACGACATGTGTATTCAAAACCTAATGGAACTAACGGAGTTTTGGTAACGAAAAAAGTACCTAATGTTACAATACTTTTAAAATTACAAATAGTTATATTATAAACAAAATTTATAAAACCCCCTCCTTCTGTCCCCCCACTATGTATACATGTATATGTATGTATATATACATATGTATATATATGTATGTATATATATGTATGTATATATACATGTATATATGTATGTATGTATATATATATATATGTATCTATACATGTATGTATATATATATGTATCTATATATGTATATATATGTGTATATATATACATATATGTATATATATATATGTATGTATAAATATATGTATATGTATATACGTATATATATATGAGGAATGATCAAATGAGAACTCCCTTTTTTTGCGAGAACTCTAGAAACCAATGTGAGTTACTAGTTTTCAATGACAAAATGGTAAATAATATAAACATAATGTAAAAAATTATAAAACAAAAAATAAGATGAAAATAAAAAAAATAAATACACAAAAATGTTACTCTCGTTTCCCTCTTTCATAAAAAAAATAAAAAAAATTTTAAAAAAATAAAAAAACTCATTTTTTTTTCCGAAATTCGTTTTACACATGTGTAAAACCAGATATACCCATGTGTATAACAGGATTTACACATATGTAAACAACAAGTATGTGATTTTAAAATATATATATATATATATATATATATATATATCAATATGATAGGCTTTGGAAAGATAAAAAAATAATGAATTTTATGGTGAGATTGGTTTTTAAAGTTCTCACAAAATAGTGCGATTCCCAAGATAACCCTACCCTATATATATATATATATATATATGTATATATATATATATGTATATATATATATATGTATATGTATAAATATATATATGTATATGTATATATGTACATATGTATAAATATACGTATCTATATATACATATATATACATATATATACATACCTATATATACATATATATACATATATACGTATATATGTATGTATGTACATATACATATATGTGTACATATATATATATACACATATATATACATATATGTATGTATCTATACTATATATAATAAGCATATGAGGAGGATAGAATGGTCATTTGACAAAAATTTCTTAAAATTAAGAGATGTACAAAATTTATAGCACATGTTACAAGTCATAAAGCTTGCTTGATTCCACCAGGCCACAACCCGTCCAAACAAGGGGCTTTTCAAACAATCACCTCATTTCAAAATTCAAACAAGGTTACTTGTCCCTACATAATCCATTTTGAAATTGTTCAGGTCGCACGGGGAATCAGAAGATGATAGCAAGACGGCGAGCTCTCCACATCTAGAAGATAGCAGCTGTTTTCAAGTAGGTTTTTTTGTTTTCGTTTCTTCACGGTGAGTTTCATCGCCGTTTGACCGTTGAAACCACAGACACTAGAGATGCCTTCGGCATTGTGGTTAATGGACCACCCTGTTTAAATGTTTTGGGTTGATATCAATGCACATCAGGTACTACTTGTAACACCCGGCCTCTCGTACCACCAATATTATCCGCTTTGCTCACAAGAAGCTCACGGATTTGCTTTTGGTTGCTTGGGTGAAAATTTTCCACGGAGGTCACCCATCCCTGGATAGCTCCCACCTGAGCGCGCTTAACTGTGGAGTTCTCCTTTCATCCATAGCCAATACGCCCAGAACGCGTTGGTGATATTAGAGACTAGATATTACTTATGAACCAAGAATCTCTCCTGTTCACGGCCGATGTAAGAAATATGTAGGGTGTCACAATCACCCCTCCTTTGGACTCATCGTCCTCGATGAGCCCGAGAAGTCACTCACCATCCCTGGTGAGGTTAGTCCCACCATCACGAACGTCACAAGAATGGCTCTGATACCATTCTGTAACACCCGGCCTCTCGTACCACCAATATTATCCGCTTTGCTCACGAGGAGCTCACGGATTTGCTTTTAGTTGCCCGGGTGAAAACTTCCCATGGAGGTCACCCATCCCTAGATTGCTCCTACCTGAGCATGCTTAACTGTGGAGTTCTGCTCTTATCCACAGCCAATACGCCCAGAACGAGTTGGCGATATTAGAGACCAGATATTACTTATCAACCAAGAATCTCTCACGTTCATGGCTGATGCGGGAAATATGTAGGGTGTCACAATCACCCCCACCCCCCTTTGGACTCATCGTCCTCGATGAGCCCGAGAAGTCACTCACCATCCCCCGTGAGGTTAGTCCCACCATCACGATACAAGGATTTCAAGACAAATAAAGTTGAGAACACAGTCAGATGAAGCTGAACAGCGACAAATCTAAGCTTGTTAGATTTGAATGGTAATATTGATTTGACCATGGTGTTTGTCATTATAACTCTAACATTCATTACAATCAGGGCCATTACCTCTATTTGCACATGAGTCTGCAAACCTTATGTTTTGATTTATAATTGGTCTTAAATTTAGTGATGTTTTTTTATTTGATAAACTCATACATGCACAATTACACATACATGTTTTGCAAGTAACCTATTAGCTAAGATTTAAGGTTAATAATGATATGGAACCACGCAACAGATTATGGATGGCTTTATGTCATTCTAGACTAAAAATGATTTAACATTTTAATTTGCATATACAGATCAATGTTAATTACTAACAACTAAGTTTCTATGTTATGGTTGCACATGAATGAAAAGTTCCTGAAGATTTTATTTGCAGCAACAGTCTACAAGGTAAAAAGTAATCACGGCTTAGTTTCATAAACTGACATTTTCCCAACTTACATCTGGCGTTACCCATGAAACCAAAAATCTATAGAAAGCAAAGATTACATAGCTACTAAAGTTGCAAGGTATGTATTCTTTAGTAGCTAGGAATAAAGGTTGCATAACAATATATGGCACTATTTATTTGACACACCTTACATATTGCGTTCTCAGTTTAGTAGATAATTATCACCTCTCTTGAATACAAACATATATGCTTATTAGCTACACTCTTTTGTAGGAAAATTTTCATTTTACACAACGCCTCCAATTAGAAACGACGGAGAGGTTATGGAGACAAATATAGTTTTTGAGCTTGGCAAGGAGTTCAATGTGGATGAAGTTTATGTCACAGATTCCTTGATTATTGACAGCGTAAAATCTATAGTGGATTTTAACTAGGTTACAGTCATGATAAATAATCATATTGCCTTTGATGAGACAATGCTCAAGGTTTGTATTCCTCCCACAATTTCATGATTAATATTTATGTTTGGAATTTTATCTTTAAATTATTATGTTTATGATTGATACTTTGTTATTCTTATGTTATTATATGATTGACACCCGTAAAGCTCATGACATTGATAGACCACACCAATATATGACAAGAGAATTGATAAACTCACAGTAAAACAAGTATCGCATTATAAATTATCACCGCCGCCGCATTGCGCGGGTTTTCTACAAGTATACATATACATATATGTATAAATACATTTATATGTGTATATATGTATATGTATATGTATATGTATATACACATATACATATATACATATATATACATATATATATCTATATATGTATGTATACGTATATGTATATACATATATATGTGTATATATATACATATATATGTGTATGTATATACATATATACGTATATGTATATACATATATATGTATATGTATATGTATATGTATATGTATATGCATATGTTTATATATATATATGTATATGTATATGTATATATACAAAAGAAATAATATTTTTGATTGAGCTTGAACATTTAATGTCACATCTAGTAATTTTCCATTACCAAACTCCGTTAGTTCTATTAGGTCTTGCATACACGTGTCGTAAGCACATACTAGTTTGCATACACTAGTTGTTGTTGAACATTGGTGGCTAAAAATAATTAATATGGGTTGCAATCATATTAATTTATTAATAACCTTGCTTGTTAATATTAGATTATGTGAATCAATGAGTGTTGCGTTATTTTATATGATTTACGTTATGTTTTCAATTATGCAAGTTATGTGATGACAATGTGAAATGGTTATTACTTGATTAATTGTTTAAGTTATATGTTAATAAAATTCACAATTTCGGCAAATAAAAATGAATTAGAAAATGTTAAAAAAATTATTTTTACAAGTAATAAAACAATGGGGTAAAAATTGGAAAATCCTTATCATATATAAACTAAAATCAAAACCCTAATCCCTGAAACCCTCCATTCGACCGAGAACACCCCGCACACCATTTCTATTGCGATTTTGGTTCAAGAACAAGCAAATCAATTTGATTTTGATCGATTCAAAGTGTTAGCAAGTAAGATTGTTGATCAATAACGCGTTTAAGGTGAGTTTTCAACTAATTTTCATGTTTTTCATCTATGATCAATCCCCCTAGTTCAATTGCTCATAATAACATAAAATTGATGTTATTGGATGAGGATATTATGTTAGTTTGATGTATTGTTGATGGTTTACATGAGTTATGCCTCGAAATCATGAATTTAACGTCTAGTTCATACCTTACTATAAGTGGTAACATTAATTTCCAAGAAATTGGGATTTTGTGATTCAATGATAACTTTTTTGTGGTAATAATTGCTGTGAAGTAGATTATGAATGTAACTGGTGAATTCATGTTTGATTTTTGTAAAATTAGAGTTGCTGGATAGTACTTTCCCGAAGAGCAAATTTTATTGATATGTTTGGTTGGATTTTATGGGTTGGACATGCACGTTGTCTTTGGACCATGCTAGGTTGATGGGTGAAGTTTTTTAAGGTGGTAGAATGCGCTAAATGGATCATTGACATGTTTTGTGGGAGTATTGGCTAAACTTGTGTTTATAAAGCAATTGTGCAATGTGGTGATTATGTTAGTGAGTTAGGGTGTTATATTGGGTTTTGATATTTGATCATTATGTATGTTGGGTTGTTTGATTTGTATGAATCATGTTTGCGATTATGGTGATGAGCATCATACACACATACGAATCTGTGGCCCCTACTTAGTAGAATTGCCAAGGTTTATGATGTGAAGTAGTGAGTTACTTCACATGGCATGCAATGCGTGATTAAACTCAATGTATGATAGGGTAATTGAGATTGCTTTGTTTATAATAAGCGTAATAAATATTTGTTGACATTCGCATGTGTTGTATGATAAGTCATGCTATAATGATGATCTTTCTAGAACTTAAGGAGCAGTATGTGTTATATGTGAATGGTGTTGCATGATAATTATTGGATAATGAATTATTAAACTTGATCAAACAAGATTTCACTTAACATGTCACCAATGGGTTAAACATGTCAACTGGGTCAAATAGGCTAATGTTTTCCAAAATACCTTAAGTCAATGTGTTTGATTGAATACTTAAGGTTTGTTTAGCCATTTTGGTTGTGCGTATTTATGTACTCATGAGTTCTATGTAACCTTTGACGGGTTGTCTTTCTAGTCATTCCTAGCTCCATATTATATTTTCGCTTAAGCATTAGGTGAGTTCAATGCCCTACTTTTATACACTGTCTTTTAGAGGAGAAAGCATACTTTTACAAACGCTTTTATTATTATAAGTTGTGTATAGTATAACATAGTGAGATATACTATTTGAAAGCCTTTACACTATCGGATCGTTAATTAAGGAATCTAGTGGGAAATCTTGGGTAGTACTTTTGGGTCTGACAAGCCCCACCCATAAGACTAAAGGTCAGACGGGTGCAATATTGTCCTAAATAACTTTTTCACGACTTGGTATGTCATGGTAGATGACAAACAAACAAGCATATATAGCTTCAATAGTGAAATCACTTTGGTGGTTACTTTTGAAATTAGACTAGCTATCTATTTCAATACAGTTACTTATGTTATACAAATGCTATTGTTTATGCTTATTTACAAACTCTTGAACTAACCAACCCTTGTGCTCACACTTTAGTATGCTTTTCTCAGGTCCTTATAAACAACTGCATGTAGGAGCACTCACGGGTCAAGCATGCTTTTGAACATTTGTCTATTTACATTTGGTTTTATACGTATATTTAAACAGTAGTTTGAGCGCGTGTTTGCGCATTCACATTTAAATACTTTGGTTTTGGAATATTTACTAAATGCTTCCATAATGTTTTAAACCTTTACACTCTAAGGTTCATTTTGAAATTCATATAGATTCGTTTAGAATAACTAATGACTTGGATCCAACTTTGTTCACACGCCTCGCTGTAGAACCCTACACATGGATTTTAAGGGTGTGATAGTTAACATGGTTATCGTCATAATAAAGTTTTATATTTTAATCCTCCCCTATACATATATATGTATGTATATATACATATATATGTATATATATATATATATAGGAAAATGACTAAATGCTAACTATCTATTATTGTGATAACCATGTTAATTTTTCAAGATCAATCAAAATTATTATTTTTTTGTTTGAATGATTCATTACACATAAAACATTATGTTTTTATGTATATTTGTAAGAGTAAAAACGTCTACACTAGTGTAAGTTACACTTACATCTCATTAATATTTACCAATGTAAGTGTAAATTATACTAGTTTAAATATTTTTATGTTTACAAATATACAGATATACATAAAAACATATTTATGTATAACTGCAGCCGGCATTGGAACACTAATCTAGACAATAAGATCAATGTAAAGTCAAAAGGCAGATTGTCTTTTGACATATGACTATGACATGCCATAGCTCACATCTTTATCTAATACAAAAAGATAAAATAGTACAAAGTAGGAAAGTTACTGACAAAGACCACAATCTATAGTTGACAAAATTATGGAATTATCACCAACTTGTATAAGTTGGTGGCTCATCAGAGATGGCAGCGAAAAGTTGTTCACCCTTGTCAAAAGTATGTCAGAGAAAACATGTCTTCTCTATCTTCGTAAGTAATCTGGCTTCGGAAGACTTTGTCTTTGAAGCTTCGGAAGACTTCATATTTGGCTTCGAATGATTTGACACTTAGAGTATTTTCTTAGTGACTTTGTCAAATCTTCCGAAGTAACTTCCTTGTACTTCAGTCTGCATGCTGAGAGCTCTTTGGTGAGCATCAGCCTCTAAGATAGCTCTTATATTATGTTATTCCAATAAAAAATAATGATCTTGATTGATATTGAAAAATCAACATGATTATCGTAATAATAGAGAGTTATCATTTGATCCGTACCATATATATATGTAAGGATCACCCTCAGAGGCTGCTGCAACCAAAGAGCTCTCAGTATGCAACACTAAAGTAAAAAGAAGTTACCTAGTAAGATTTTATACAACTCAATGAATTATGCTAAGTATAAAATCTTCTGATGCCAAAAGTCCATAACTTCCGAAGCCAAAGATGAAGTCTTTCGAAGCTTCAAATACAAAGTCTTCTGAAGCCAAAAACTGATTTCTTCCTAAGAAAGAGAATGCATGCTTTTTCTTATTACTTTTTGACAAAAGCTTAACTATTTTCCGCTGCCATCTCTATTGGTCACCAACTTAGATAAGTTGGTGAAAAGGTCCATACTTTTGTCAACCGCAGATTAAGGCCTTTATCTATAACTTTCTACTCTTGTACTTTTATTCTTTCTGTAATACATTAGGATGTGAGCTATGTCATGTCATAGTCACAAGTCAAAAGTCAATTTATGGCAGGTTGTAGGTTGTAGTATAAAGTGTCTCATGTACTAGTCCTTAGGGACTAAGCCTTGTAACTTTGGTTGAACACGTGAGAACAATATACAACATCCTTGAAATCAACTGTTTTGTTCATGTTTGTGTTATTTTCTTTAGTTCTTTGTTTACTATAGCCGGTTCCCCATTTGATCTTATAAGTATTTGGTTGTTTTCTTTCCAACTCCCGTGATATTGTTGTATTGATCTCTCCCTAACCGGTTCTACAATATATATATATATATATATATATATATATATAAGAAAATGTTACTATACAAAATGCAAAGAACAAGCAAATAATATGAAGACACTAGGGCGTGGCACCTGTCATTTGGGAGAGAGGTAATATCATTTGCCCCATAATCTATAGATTCTAATAAAGAAAGGTTTCTAAATCCACATGTCAATCTCTTAATCTAACTTTATGCCACTTGTCATTATTCTAGATATTATCACCTTATTTTTTCCTCAAAATGGTATTATAGTAATTTAAACATTAAAACTAATTTCTCTCTCTTATTAAAAATCAATTTTATTAATTGCAATATTTATCTCTCTCATTTAAATTTTTTAAAATCAATGTATCTTTTTAAAGTTAGATTTTATTAAAAAAATAAAATAATCACATTTTTTTAATTAAAATATTACTACTAATAAAAAAATTTTATATAATATGAAATTTTCAAAAACACTAAACCTTTTTGAAACAAAATATTTCAAATCCGTCCTTTTTTTAAAAAAATATAAAAAATGTGAACTTTTCTAAAAACAATCTTATTAAAACATCCAAAATAATTACAAACCATAGTTTTTAATAAACAAGATTTTTATAAAAATAAATTCTTTTATAAAAGAATCTTAATACGAATGTTTAAAAATAAAACTATTTAGATAAGAGAGTTAAAAAAAATAATATAACTGTTTTCTTTTCTTGAACTATTACGTATATAAAATTCGTATCTTATATTAAAATATCGTAGTGTAAATATTTGTGTTTAATACTAACTATAATCTGTTTAATAAATGGGTTTCTAGCCTATCTATCTATATAATAAGAAAAAAATAAGATAATACGTGATGCAATCGTAAGCTTTATCATACTAACTCTCTCATTTCTCTCTATTATTAAAACTAATATTAAATACTAATAATATTACTCATACCATTTTTAAATTAAAAATATATAATTTAATAAATTGAAAATCTATTTATTTTAAACTAAACACACACTTTTTCAAAACAAAAAAACAACAAACATTTTAGAAAAAATCATTTTACTTAAAACAAAATATTTATAAATCATAATTTTTAAAAAAAAATGTTTAAGAAAAATATCTTATTGTTTATTTACTTAAAGTAGCTATTTATAAGTAATTATAATTATATTTTATCTTTAAGCATAGTTTTATAATCCATAAAATTTTTTACTAATTATTTAATAATTTATATATTCAACCCGTATAATACAAGGGATACTAACCTAGTTACATATATAATATACATAATTAAAAAAGTTATATTAATAATTACTCAAATTACAATAATTATTATGTAAAATATATTTATAATTACGCACAATAAATATTACACAAGTTAAAAAATAGAGAAATTTATAATAATAGTACTTGTGGTTTGACCATATTGTATGTTTGGCAGCTAGATTTTCAAATTTACAAATTTATTCCAAACTTTTGAGAGTTTGTTACAAATTTAGTCCTTATTGTTAGTAGCTATTAGTTTTTAATGATATGGGGACTATCTAAAATATGATCAAACCATAGAGACCAATTGAACCGTTTTTTCTATAAATTAAAAAATCAAATAAAATCTAAAAAAATTCAAATAAATTTTAAAAAATTCAAAAAACATTAATAATGAAGTGCAATGATCATTAAAAAAAATAATAAATGTGAAAAATAAATCAAATTTAAAAAGTAAAAAGAAAAATACATATTATTTTGAATATTATAAATGTTTATTTGATTTTATTTTTAAATTTTATTTGGTATTTATTTAATATTCTTACATTAGCTGTATGCTTCTTTTCAGTACTTCTCGTAATCTTTTTATTAAAAACATGCCTTTTATATTTACTTTTATTTATATTTAATTTTTATTTGATTTTTTAGATTTTATTATATTTTTTAGCTATTATTGAATTTTATTGTTGACATTTATTTGAATTTCTTAACTTTAATTGTATATTTTTTAAATTTTATTGACTTATTTTAATTTTTAAAAGAAAATGAAACAATTAGTCCATATGATATGATCATATTATAAATTTAGTCCCAAGACGGTTAAAAACTAACGTACATTGACAATAGGGACTAAATTTCAAACAAACTCTCACATGTTTAGACTAATTTTGTAATTTTTAAAATATTGAGGCGAAACTTGCAATATGGTTAAACAACATGAAAATTTTTGCAACTTTTTCTAAAAAATAAGTACGCAAGTTATATGATAGTTACACAAGTTATGTATACAATTACGCATCTAATAATCACACGAGTTATATGCACACACATAGACGCTTTTAAAAAAATGTTTATTACTTTTTAAAAAGTATAGCAAAACTATATGTCACACTCCCGCTGGTATCGTAAACATGATGATGCGATAAACGGGATCGTCATAACATATTCGGGGTATAAGCGAATATCTGAAGTAATTCCCCGTTAATGGATCATGACGTCACCTGACACAAAAGAACAAGTGCCAAGAACAATTAATATAATAAACGTTATGTTGGACCTTGAAAGGATCATACATACCAATTCAAGTGGTAGTTGATGGTTGTTCTGCTCGAATTCTCCCCAAGTCCAAAAAGTAATGCGGATGAAGAATCTGCTCAATAGAAGATTAAGTGTCGGCTATCTGCATTTGTTAATGCGGATGAGCATGGAACAAATGATGACAAGTATTTGTTCTTCCGCATTAAGAAATGCGGACAACCGAACAAATGATGCCAAGTACTTGTACATCCGTATTCACTAATGCGGATGTTCAACATCAAATGCGACTAAGTGTTTGTTCATCCGCATTTCTCAATGCTGATGACCAAACACCAATGCTGATGAAGATCAACACATCCGCATTAGTTAATGCGGATGAACAGAAGAAAATGCTAATGAAGACTTTTGTACTTACACTAGTTTCCTGATGTATAGTACAGGGATAGTTTAGTCATTCTGTAAAGGCCTTTCGTCAGCCTATAAATAGAGACAACTAGAATATTAGAATGTTCGATTGTCATATGTTTCAGAGGTGTCTTGTTACTGTTTCATGCTAAAACCCTAGCATTCATTGTAACTTTACACCACCATTAATACATAGCATTTATGAGTATTTCTAGCATTCAATGATCTGTGTTTAAATTATTCCGCAATATAACCACCGTCTCAATCATCATATTCGATCCTAGTTGATTCACATCAACTGAGTATATCATTCTCAACACCCAGTCAATTGGTATCAGAGCTTCGGCTTTCGGATTCGTTTCAAATCTGCCCAAATCTGAGCGAAACTCGATTGAACTGGTGATTGAGTTACTGTTAGTGAGTTCTTCAACTTCTAACACATATTCATGCTAAAATCCTCCTGAAACATCGATTGATTCACTGTTCATCTGTACTGAACCAACGACATATCTTCGAAAAGCTCATTTTACCCGAAAATCAGAACAACTATATCATCAACATCATAATCTTCAAACATTAAAGCTAACAGAATAGTTACAGTAGGTTGTCTTAACAAAATAACTGTTACTATTCATTAGATCTATTAAAACCTTCAAAGAGTAGACTATTTGGACCTCTTGGACTTAAAAAATCAATCTAATTATTATTCCAACAATCTAAAACAAGTTTATTACAATGGATTCACTTAACTTTTTTGAACTTGATCATGCTTCTAAACCTCCTTTGTTTAAACACAAACTTGAGTTTAAGCAATGGAAAATCAAGTTTATGAATTACATTACTGGTGTCGATCCGGATTATTGGATTTCCATATGCAAAGGACCTTACATCCCTATGTCACTCTCTGCTGATCAAGCTGCTTTATACAAAACATCAAGAATACCCATTGAAGATCTAACTCTTGATGATGATGAGTATAAGAAGATAAAGATTGACCTCAAAGCATACTGCATTCTCACACAGGCTTTGAAAATGGATGTACTCAAAAGACTTGAGAAATATAGAACAGCAAAGGCTGTGAGGGATGCATTGCTCATCATGTGTGAAGGTAGCAGTGAAGTGGCTGAAATCAACAAAGACAAGCTGGTCAATCAATATGAAACCTTCCATCACTCCAAAGGGGAGTCAATCTCAAAACAACTGCATAGGTTTGTGCAGCTGGTCAATGATCTTAAGATTATGGGGGTCACATATAAAGAAAAGGAGCTGAACAAGAAAATGTTGGACGGTCTTCCTGAGAGTTGGAAACAAAATGTAACCATGCTGAAAAACACACTTGATCTGCAAAGCACCACTCTGTATATAATCATTGCAAAAATTAAAGCTCTTGAACTTGATGAAAGGAGCAGAAACCTTGGTGGACCACAAGTCATTGAGGCATACAAATTTCCATCAGAAAATCATTCTGTGGAAAATGCATTCATTACTGAAGAAGATGATTTCCTCTCATCCAGAGATCAAGTAAAATCAACTGGATTTATTGCTGCTCCATCAACCAACAAGACACCTCTCTCATCTCAATCAACTGGATTTACTACCACTCCCTCAAGTATGCCTGAAGACCAGAGATCTAAAGAGCAAAAGGCTACCTACAATGCCTTTGTTGCAAGTTTTGAAGCTTACTTGGGAGGAAGACTCACTTCTGCTCATTTAATCCCAAAAGATCTAGAAGAAATGGATCCTGATGATGAGGAAGAAATGGATCTAAGTGGCAGATGGCTATGATAGCCATGACGGCTAAAAAGTTTTTCAGGAAGGGTAGGAAGCTAAGTCTGAATGAGAATACCAAACTTGGATCTGACAAATCCAAAGTCAAATGCTTCAACTGTGGTATGACTGGCCACTTCTCAAGAGAATGCAATGCTCCAAGAAGAAACAACAACAGCTTTCGAAGGAGTTCTCAAGGCCAATCATCATCACAACCGAGCTCAAGCTTTCAATCCAACAATCAACATCAATATCATCATCAAAGCCAACATCAACAACCATACCAAAGTCAGCCACAGTTGGGAAACATTGTGAAGCTGGAGGTTGATGTGGAAGGAGCTCTCTTGATTCATAAGGATGGGTTGTCCACAGTGTCCATATGGGAACCCATTTCTTTAAAGAAGCTGCCTATTGAAGCCATCTACACAATGAGTCAGATGAAAATACGTGTGCTGAACGGAGACAAGATGTCAGATGCTAATGACTTTGTCAACATGATAAAGGCTATTTTGGATCCTTCTCAGGCTGAACCAACCGCTGCTCCTCCTGCTGCTCAAGACCCAGCGGAATCCTCACAACCTCATCCACCATCAAACCCGTGAAGTACCTACGCTGTATAATCCTTAGGGGGAGTATTGTTGGACCCTGAAAGGATCATACATGCCAATTCAAGTGGTGGTTGATGGTTGCTCTGCTGGAATTCTCCCCAAGTCCAAGAAGTAATACGGATGAAGAATCTGCTCAATAGAAGACTAAGTGTCGGCTATCCGTATTTGTTCATGCGGATGAGCATGGAACAAATGCTGACAAGTATTTGTTCTTCCGCATTAACAAATGCGGACAACCACACAAATGCTGCCAAGTACTTGTACATCCGCATTCACTAATGCGGATGTTCAACATCAAATGCGACTAAGTGTTTGTTCATCCGCATTTCTCAATGCTGATGACCAAACACAAATGCTGATGAAGATCAACACATCCGCATTAGTTAATGCGGATGAACAGAAGAAAATGCTGATGAAGACTTTTGTACTTAGACTAGTTTTCTGATGTATAGTACACGGATAGTTTAGTCATTCTGTGAAAGCCTTTTGTCAGCCTATAAATAGAGACAACTAGAATATTAGAATGTTCGATTGTCATATGTTTCAGAGGTGTCTTGTTGCTGTTTCATGCTAAAACCCTAGCATTCATTGTAACTTTACACCACCATTAATACAAAGCATTTATGAGTATTTCTAGCATTCAATGATCTGTGTTTATATCATTCCGCAATATAACCACTGAGTCAATCATCATATTCGATCCTAGTTGATTCACATCAACTGAGAATATCATTCTCAACACCCAGTCACGTTATTCCATGAATCCAGAAATAATTCTAAAATTCCAAACTAGAACAACTAGTACAAATTCAATCCAACAATAACATATTGTCCAAAACCAATATATTCCAAACGTCTAATGCACTTGAAGGAGCGGTCTCGTCTAGGGTCCACTGTCCAAGTACTTAAGAAATTTTACCTTAAAACACATACTCGAAAAAGTCAGAATACGTTAGTGAGTTCATAGGTTTATAAGTACAAATAAGTTTCCGTATGAGTCATGTACAAAGTAAGTGTGTGTATGGGAACATAGATGCCATAGAAGCCAACATAAGCTCATGATAAGTTCAAGTCTGAATATTCAGATTATATTCGCCCAAAGACACGCACAGGCCATACTAGTCTCAGCTAGCATACCAACAACGTGAGGAGTTAACCCATTAGTACTAACAATACTAATCCATAACAGTCCGATCCAAATACAAAATAAGCACAAATACTCTCAAAGAAATCTAGACTTGCTCCTATGACTTAAACCGCATGTTACAGTCCAATCCAAGTCTAAAACAAATTTAGTCTGACACGGTCCAAAAACTTTGAGCATGCTTTTATCCAAAATAAAACATATTAAAAGCGGCCTTGAAAGTTAACTTGATGATTACTCAATCCCAAGCCTACAACAACTATAGCAAGAAACTATAGATAACAAAATAAAATAACAATACTAAAGATCAAGAAGACCTAAATAGTTGTACTCCTCATAGTCCAGTCTTCAATACCCATCCAAGTTTTTATTTTAGTGAAACTACTATACATTTATCATTCCAAATCTAATGTCCAGCATTAAATTCCCAATCTTGTCCGATTTTTCTAACAACAAGTTGTCCAAAATTTCAACTTTGTCTTTCGAATCCCATGACGATAATTTTGATCATCATAGACCAGAGACCAAGACTATTGCTTATTCGATGAAACATTTGACCAAATCATTTCATTAAATTCTTAAATTATCAAAACTTTTAGTCCCATAACTAGTTAAGATTTTAATCATTACACTGATCCAATTTCTAATGCGTCTATCAATTTTGAGAAAGAAATTAACACTTTTAATAAAAGATTATATAGCCAAGATGTTTATTAAGACCAAATCTAACAAGTTTACAACCCAATACTATAAACACAAGTACATATGAGCACCCGAAACACTTAATTTTTCATAATCCAATGCCTAAAACCAAGAATGAAAGATTGTTAGATATTGATTTTGATGTTAGATGATGAATATCATCCATAAGAAGATTAAAAAAACTTAAATCATCAAACAAACGATTTTCTTACTAGAAAATAAAGAGATGAACAAGGTCTGACCAAAATCCAACCTTGAACACTAGCACAATACCAAAATCAAAGAAATTGAAGGCGATGAAGATAATTTTCAATAATGATGAAAAAGAACAAAAAGAAGTATGTTGACGGCTAGGGTTTTCCTTAGAGAGAAAACTTGGAGAGAAAGTTTAGAAGCTGAAAGAACGAGAAAACAAGGGAAATCCCCCCCCCCCAATTTTGAACGAATTTGGCCAATGGGGGCATGGGTGGGTCTCCAGGACCCTTTGGCTTGTCTTGTTCAATTTCATCCCATCCTGACACGCGTGTCATCCATTTTTTGCCTTTTTAAAGTTTACACATTAATACGATTCCAATGGACTATTATATGCAATATATATTATTTACTTTATACTCTTGAACTATATTATGACTATTTAGCAAACATTTGGAAAAACCCACTGATGTTCAATTTTTGTTGCATTCTTAATATAAATTTTAATATTCTACGTTTTGTCAATCCATTATAAAGACCCAAGCACATAATTATCGTACCACATCAGGTCCGTTGAACCTATCACCCATCGTGGGCCCATTAGAACATATCAAGCTCATAATGCACAATTCTACAACTTAACAAGTCTTCACGTGTCTAATATATTATTACCAAATCAACTCAATATTAGGTCAATTTTCAAGTCAAAGTCAAGTGTCAAAGTCAAAAAGTCAAAGTCAACGATCAACGGCCCTTTTTATGTGACACGTGTCAGATTATTTCCTAGTTGAGAGCATTTCGTCTCCAAATTCAACTAGAGTTATCAACTGCAATGCCATTCGTGAATAGGTGAGGGTGCTTAGTCTTTAATTGATCTTCCCGCGCACAGGTAAAATTCTTGTCCTTGCTTTGAGTTCCACCTAACCTTTTCAATTAGGATTTTACTACTACTCAAAGTTCAAATTTCCCTATCCATAATCTTAACTAGTTTTTCAACGAATCAAAAATTACCATCCACTCGAATTTCTATGATCGACACATATATTGTCTAACTAGCAAGGCACTACTTAAGTTTCCGCATATGGAGTGTGTTAGACACCCTACTCAGTTCTTTTGGTAATCGCATCGAGTAATCCATAGGACTGAACCGTTTAGTAGTCTTAACTGTATTTACCAATCTAATTGTCAATTTATTCCTTTTGTCAAAGCAACCAATGCCTTTCCAAGGTAACAACTCGTATATAGCCCTCAAAACATGGTCTCTTTAGATGACTTTTTAGGTCTATAGCTTATTTGTTGATATCTCTAAAGTATGGCTGTTGTCCGTAAAACAACTCGTGTCAGACACCCTACTCAGTTCTTTAGATGACTTTTTAGTTACTGGCTTGACTCCGATTTCACATTCAAAGTATCATTAGTGTTTATATATATGGTGTACTTGCTAACCCACCACACTTTTGACACCTTGACAATGTACCAGTCTCACCAACCATAACTAATTATCAATTCAACTAACATCTAAGAGCATGTACCCAAAGCAAGGCTTCTTCATATGTCTTAATAGTTCGCTTACTCATTCGATAGGTCTGATGGTGTTAAGTCGTACTCATGTCACCAGACGCATTCCGAGCGCCTATCTTAAGCTCTACAAAAATCGTGGCATGAAAATACTTTCATAATTGGAGATAATCGACACAGGAACTCCATGTCTATCCATAATTTCACTTATATAAATCCTTGCCATCTTTTCTATATCTTATAATCTTCACAAATAGTTAGGAAATTCATAGATTTGGTCATTCGATCCTCAAAGACCCAAATCAAATCATTCCCTCTACTAGTTTATGATGAAGCCCATAGTAATGTTTTGCCACTTACATTCTAGAATCTTAGGCTAATTGCAACAGGCCCAATGGCCTTTGATTGAACAAGTTAAACACTTGCTCATGTAGACCTCTATGTCTATTTCTTTCCAACTCTCTTCCAAAACCATTATCCTCACATTCCCCATAAATGGAACCCAAATCCATAAAATAAAGTACAAACCTCCATCATCCTTTTTTACAAACTGTTTATCCAAACCACTCAAAGCCTCATCATGAACACTTAGTTCCTTCATTGCCTCAACCTGGGTAGTAATGATATAGGTTCTAATACGCGAATGAATTGTCATTCGCAATGCATTGACGCAAACGGGTTTCAAGTGTTTCTTACGACTTAAAGCATTGGTAATCATATTAGCCTTTCCCAGCTAATACTGAATTTCAAAGTCATAGTCACTAAACAATTCAATCCAACGCCTCTGTCTCATGTTCAATTCTTTTTGATAAAAAATAAGTTGAAGACTCTTGTTGTTAGTATAGATGACACACTTGGTACCACATTGGTAATGTCTTTAGATGTTATGAGTAAATACCACAATGTCTAACTCTAGTTCCTCTCATGAATCTTGAGTTTTGGAGACGTATGAAAAATCATTTTATCCATTTATATTAACCCATAGCTCAGCCCGTGGTGTTATACATCATCATAGACAACAAATCCATCTAACCTTTTGGGAAGCGCCAAGATTAGGGCGTCACACAACTTACCTTCGAGGTCAGAAATGCCTTCTCTTGCTTAAAACCCCAATTGAATTACCTATCCTTTTGGGTCAAAAGCGTTAGAGGTTGAGCAATCTAAAAAACAATTTGCAACAAATCACAAGTACTAGCTGCCAATCCTACAAGCTATTGGATTTTTGAAGGCGACTTAGGTGCCTTAAAATTTCTAAACATCTTGGTTTACCATGGTTCATATGAGTTCCTTTATCATTCACCACAAGTCCAACGAACTTCACCTCTCAAAGCTAGAGCTCATACTTAGAGACTAAACATACAGTTTCTTGTTTCCCAACAAGTTCTAGAACTGTCCCCAAATGTATCTTATGATCCTTCCTTGTCGTTAAATAAATCAAAATACCCTCAAAGATCACTATAACAAATTTATCCAGATGTAGCTTGCATACTGGATTCATCAGTTCCATGAACATTGCAGCTACATTTGTTTGCCCAAAAGGCATAAGTAGGAACTTGTAATGTCCACAACAAGTTCTCAATGCTTTCTTCAATATGTCATCCAACTCTTATTCCTTCTCCATCATGCTCATGATATGCATCTTATCCTCTTACGCTCTCTCTCCATGTACGTCAAGTGTCTCGCCATTTGACTACGACATGCGAGCAAACAACTCGCAGCAAATGATTTCAACCCTATTCTTTGACAACCAATTCATCCCCATAACCATGTCAAAACTTACTGATCCAAATCGAATAAGATCTATTCTAAAGGCATGATCCTTTAATAAATTAGTACACTCCCAAATTATTTTCATAGTCTTTTGGAGACTACAATTAGCACTTTCTATAACACATATTCATGTAACTGGGGGGCAAGTCCAACCATAACTACATTTACATCCAGTCGAGCATTGTAAGCGCCAATCACCAAAGCTCTCCCATAAGAAGGTTTACTATTATTACTTTCCCCTAGATTTACATCTATTACTAAAACCTGATTCTTGATGTTGTTCTTTTGCTTCGAATTTCCTACTTGTACACATCACAATAATGCTACTAACTTCCATACTCATTATATCAACATTGAACTCCTACCGGTTTAGACACATTAACAGACACAACTAGGTATTCAGCCACCTTAACTCTTGGCTAAGCATTCCAATTGCTAGAAATTGGAACACACAGGACATCATGTCATACTCAAATGGTGAATAATGCATTTAGTACATTTCAAATAAGCACCCACATAGCCATTTGTTGCTAGCATGGTAGCCACATATCCTTTCACAACCTTGTCCTTCATATTCACTTTAACACCAGCTAGATTACCCGATTCCCTTGCATTCTTCTACTTACTAGCTTTCTCGAATCTCTAATACGAACCATCTCAACAATTAAATTGCCTGTCTTCAGTATTGCACTTTAAACGATTCGGGTGCAACAACAGCCCACCATTCTATGAACTATGGAACATGACCCTAGATGTACCCCTTAATACTCTTTAACTTATGTGTCACGAATTTGGTACCATCCTTACAGCTTATGAATTTCTTGGTATGGGCGGCATGACCAAATCCTAAACTTTCTTGATTCCAAGACTCAAAATATAACTTTTTCGTCAAGTCCATAAGGTAGTACTCCTCGGTTACTAATTCTTTTAGCTTGTCCAAAGTCATAGCCATTGCAAACTCCATACATCGGGCTTGTATTTGGGTATTCCACCATATCAGTGCTTTGCTCACTAGTGACCAAGCAACACACTTTACCTTTCTATTCTCGACATAGATTTTGATGTCCAAATCTATTTCCATTATATCAATGCAACAGTAAGGGTTGTTACTTCAACTTTCCCACCATACTCGTTTGGCTTTCATGTCATGAACTCTTTATATGTAAAACCAATCCTGTGTCAAGTATCATTTCCTTCCACGTCATTAGTCCCACCATGTCCGACTCCAATACTCTTGGATCATCACATAACCTAGTTCAAACACATCCTTAGTATATCGAAGATTCTTACATATAGGGTTACTCACGATGTTCCCACCACACCAACGATATACCGAGAACGACACTTACTTAGGTAACATGACATCCATTTGTTCCATCAAAATATAATGCTAGACCGTCTAAACAGCCAATGCTCCAAGTCTGATAGTCTGTCCCATGTATTATGTAAGGATAAATGAGACATGTTTTCACACTATTGATGAAGTCTCATATGAACTGGAACTCCTATGTCCCAAGTATAGAATGGAAGATTCATACGAAATATGACCGTTATCTTACGGTAGGATTTTTCCAGACTTCGCACGCATTACAAATTGCAATTAGCTATGCACCTGCAATGGTAATTTGCTTTGCAAGGTCACCCTTACTCCTCCTACCTAAGTCAACAAGTCTTATAATGTATAGTGTGTTATCCATGATTAGAGAATCAAGGATATGGTCACTAACTAAAAGTTAAGTAACCGAAGTTATATACAGGAATTGATTAAGAAAGCAATCACTTGGGTAAGGAACAGTCAAGGGAATCCATTTAGTACAGTCCAAAATTCGATAAGGTAGTCATATGACCTGAGTACGCCATGTCTTTTGTCTATTGGTGTGATGTCAGCTAGCATGTCCATCTCCCAAGATTTAACCCACAAGTTATAAATAAAGGCTCATACAACACTAGTAACACTAACAAACACACAAAATGAAGGTTGGCTTAACAACCTAAGTCCTTTAAAAGAATACTTATAGCAACACTTATCAATGTAGCCAAATATTTTTCAAGTGCATAATAGTGGATGTCCATACCTAATGTTTTCTCAAGATACACATAAATGATATGATGTCCAAAATTTTCCAAATAAGTACATCACAAGTAGCACGTAAGATAGGTTACGTAGAACAACTCATAATGCACATAGAACATTCACATGTATAATAGTGCACACATATACCTATTACGCATACTTCATGTGGGTACTTAGGTTATAATCTAGGTCAAATAATATATCGAATTCTATATAACCAATAGCTCTAATACTACTATGTCACACCCTCGCTAGTAGCAGAAACATAAGGATGCGATAGACGGGTTCTTCATAACACATTGGGGTCTAAGAGAATCTCAAAAGGAATTCTTCATCAACAGAACATGACATTGCCTGATAGAAAAGAACAAGTGTCAAGAACAATAAATACCATAACGTTATTCCACAAATGCACAAATAATCCAAAAGTCCCAAACCAAAACAAACGGTACAAGTTCAATCCAAACCAATTACAATTCCAACAATAACCCATTGTCCAAAACCAATATATTCAAGCGTCTATGGTGACTTATAGATCCCCATATTGTTACATGCTTTTATGTTTTTTTGGCCAATATGCATATATACCAAATCTAGTTTATATGAAAGTTAATAAATTTGATACGTAAAGTTTATATTTATATGAAAGTAACTATGGTTTTAACAATGCTTGCATGTATTATCATGTTTAATTTATAAAGAATAATTTACCTTATTTAGATAGTACCTAGATATAGTAAAGATGAAAGGAAATCATGTATAAATGTTAAAGAAACATTTACAATAATGATTGGTGCACTATAGTGCCTGCGTAAGTGATTCATAGCCTCTGCACTGATAGTTGTAGAGAAGTGTTTGTAGTAACTGCCCTCGCATCTCCCTCACATTCCATAAGTCTCCACACTTGGGAAGAAAGGTGAAATCATAGGCCCGTGTCTGTACCTTTGCTTGTAAAGTGCCTATGTATGTCCTAATACTTAGGCAAAAGTGAACACAAAGTCCCTACAACTAAGTTTGCACCTTCGTAACTAGAATTTCATCTTCGTATAACTCCTAAACATACACAGATTTCATAGTAAGGACACCATAAGTGAAAAACAACCTCCATATGTGAACTAGCTCTCCATATCTACTGATATTTAGCCAAATGTTTGCTCAAACTTCAAAAATTGATCTTCAACCTTTGTAACTAAGCTATACCTCCGTAACTAAACTTAAAGCCTTTGGAATTACCCTTTCCTCGTAACTAGCCATACTTAGAGAAAATCCTAAAGAACCTCCCGTAAGTAAGTTTGTCTTTGTATCTAAAGTTTCTTCTCTATAACTAACCTAGCTTATACTTAGGTAATGTAAACAATGAGAATGTGATAGTATGTAAGGTATAATATGAAGTATAAATTTTAAATTAATTAAATATAGTGATAATATAGGGTTAAATAATGCTATAAATAAAGAGATAAAGTATAACGCAGATAAAGCAAGGTAAAGCAATAAAGTAATGATAGTGATTGTAGGATTTAGGGACAAAGTATAATTCTATTATGATAAAGAGTTAAAGGGTGACAAAGCTAATAACAATAAAAGTAAAGAATAATACATTAGACAAAAAATACCAAAGTAAATATTTGAAAACTAAAATTCAAAGTCTTCCAAACACGGCTAACGGAGTTTGCATTGGTAACATCTCACCTTATATGTGTCATGCCTTGTGCATACTCAATTGAGACAAGAATGGTCATGTGCACGTTCACCTTATAACAGTTGTGCCTTTGGTATATTGACCCTTGCATTCTACACGTTCTAGGTGTCTTGCCTTGTGCATGTTCACCTTAAAAGGAGCCATACCCTGAGTATGCTCACACAACAAAAGCCTAGTAATTTTTGCTAGATCATCCGCTAAAGAAGCTATATACTTGTATTAGCTTGAAAATAAAGATAAAGTAATTTAAAGTAAAGTACTTGTTAAAATATTGTTAAAAGCTAAAGAGACAGTTTAAAGTAACAGATAATATTAAAGTATACTCATGTGTACTTATAGTATGATAGAAATTAAGTGTGTTAAATCATTTTACTAGAGTTAAAACTACAACTCACTAAGCACACTAAATTTTGTATGCATATTAGCTTCACAAGTACAAACAATGAATAAAAGGTTGGCATGGAATGGGAAGTTACCCGGCTATGTTCGAAACTGGTATTCTAGTTAAAAGACCTGATTCATTAAAGAGTATATTGTAATTTTAAGACAATGGATTGTGTAATGATATTTAATTTTGTTCTAATGAATGAATTTTTGTTTAAAATTTAAGAATAATATTTTTGATGTGAAAATCCAACTGTTGGGCCTCGTCACAACAAGGCCTTAGAAGTTTGTATCAAAATCACAGTTTAAGATATTTGAGCACTTTCATTGCTAAACTTAAAATGAAAACAAGATCAAATAAAGAATGCTCGTATAGGTAGCTACATGCGAATATGTAAAGTTGATTTTAATGTTATAGTACACTTAAAGTGAAGATTAAAGTTATTGCAATACTAGTAAAGATGGAAAGTATGAATGTATGTGTATATTAAATAATGGTTATGATAAATTAGGTTTGGCTACTAGTGCTAATCATGAAAAAAGATGCATGCGACATTGAAAGTAAGGATGGAGTCAATCATACTTCGTCATTGTAGTGAAAAATTAAGAATGCTTATCATGATTTGAGTTACTACCTTGAATGACAAAGTTGGTGTCCCAGACGTTATAGATAGAAAAGACAACTGAGAGGAAAGATACACATAGCAAAGATGGAAAGGGCAATATTGACTTAGAGCAAGCCACAGACAGCTTGAATAATGCATGGGGAAAAAAAAAGTCAACAACAACACGAGTACCAATGAAACTTTTTTAGTGGAGTTGTCTATCAGTGAGCGTATTCCTAAGTATATAAAAAGAAGTTTTTTGGCTTTACAACAAAAAGTAATAGCAAATCTCTAAATCTCTAAGAAATCAAAGATTAACATAAAATCTCAAAAGTAGATAGAATCAATTAAGAATAGAATCCTCATGATACACCATCTAGTAATAAGAAATCTATGAGCCCATAAAAAAACATGAATCTGTACTAGTAACATGAAGATCTTGTTTCCCATAATAAAAAGAAAATAGGAAAGTAAATATCCGTGCCTCAAACCTCTACCATCAAAAATTCCTCTATTGAGATAACATTAACCATAACTAAAGATCTGGTAGACTCTAAACAATCCTGATCCATTGAATGCATATATGATGAGAACCCATAAACTTCAACAACCTTTGATCTATTGAATCCATATATAATCATAATCCATAAACTTCATCATGTTAAATAAGTATTCCCTAGACAAATAATTTAATGCATTTTTAAATTTGATATTGCAAGTCATTATTTCTTTTCCCCTTTATTTAAACCAGTCAACTTAAGGCCGACTATGCCTTGGTAAACACCAAACCAATGACTTCAACCAAGCGATTAATCAAAGTCATTGTAAAAATTTTGTAATGCATATTTATCAAGCTAATCAGTTTAGAATCTTCATCACCTATAGACTAGAAACTTTAGGAATCAAAGAGATGAAAGAGGCATAACACCTAATAGTCCTAAAACTAATAGGAAAAAGTCAATAATGAACCCCATAACGTCTTATTGTAGATCATCCTAATACCATTACAAGAAGCCAGAAGTGAAATCATTCGTTGTTGGAGATTTCTCACTCCAACAAGACTATATTGTCTCTTTAACCCCTTAGATCGACGCATCACCATCCAATAGGCAAGACTAATCATCTGAAAATTTATTATAGGTGGAAAAGACAGTCGAAAAGAAAGGTACTCATAGCAACGATGGTGGGGAAATAGTGACTCAAAGCCAAGCACAGACAGTTGGAATAGTGCATGATGAACAGAAGTCAACAACAACAAGAGTGCCAATGAAACTATTTGACTGGAGTCGGCTATCAAGGAGGCATAATCTTAAGTTAATAAAGACGATTTTGTTCGCTTTATAACCAAAAATGATAGCAAATATTTAGACCTTTAAGAAATCACCCCCCACTCCATAAAGATTAAATTATGAAGATTAACTTTTAATTTTAAAACTAGATAGAACCAATTAATAAGTGCAACCAAGTTTTTTATATTCTCTTTTAATTTATTCTCTATGATAACAACGTCATTGACATAAAAAGAATAGCTAAAGAAATTTAATTCTTAACACTTGATCCCGTAAAAGAAATGTGCTCGAATAGCATCTATAATAGTAACATGAAGATCTTTTTTTGCAAGAATGAAAATAAAATAAAAAAGTGGATCTTCATTCCTCAAACCTCAAGCCATCTAAAATTCCTTTATGGGGCTAACATTTACCAAAATTAAAGATCTAGAAAACTCTAAACAACCTTTGATCTGTCGAATCCATATACGATTAGAACCCACAAACTTCAACAACCTTTGATCCATCAAATCCATATATGATCATAACCCATAAACTTCATCATGCTTCATAAGTACTCCCTACACAAATAATTTAATGCCTTTTAAGAATTGATTTTGAAAATCATTATATTTTCTCCCATATTTAAGCCAGAGAACTAAAGGCTGACTACGCTTTGCTAAACACCACACCAATGACTTCAGCCAAACGATTAGCCAAAATCATTGTAGTAATTTTGTAATGACATTTGACAAGCTAATCGATCTAGAATCTTCGCCACATTTGGAATAAAACTATAGGAATCAAAGTGATGAAAATGGCATTACACCTAAGGGACCACGAACCTAATAAAAAAGTCAACAATAAACACCATAATGTCTTTTTGTAGTTCGTCCTAATACCATTTCAAAAAGCCAAAAGTGAAATCATTTATTGTTGGAGATTTCTCACTCCAACAAGACTATATTATCTCTTTAACCTCTTAGATCAACACATGGCCATCTAAAAGCAACCGGTAATTATATGAAAACTGCTTACATGTAACGACTGGAATATTTGGTAAAAACCAATTACAGGAAAATAAAAAGAATGTTATAGTTTTAAAGGAAAGTCAAGTATCAAAGGTAACAAAAAAATGTTCAGTATCTTAAGGTACCCTATAAAAGGATAAGGGCCACCACCTTTCTTATTTCTCGTTCTAGAAACATAATAAAAGAAGTAAAGAGAGAGATGTTAATTTAGAAAAACAAATAAAAACAAAGAAGCAAAAGGTATGAGTTTCTCACACTAGTTGATAAATTTAACTTACATCTATATTTAAATGTTGATTTTAACCGTGTAGAAGGATGAAATTAATAATTATACACATGCTTGCTTGTAGATCTACAGTTTCTTCATCTTGGTTGTAGGAGTTGTGCTCGTCCATCACAAGGTATGTTCTAGATCCCCATACGTCATATTTTTATACTACTTTTCGGCTAATATGCATATTTACATGTTTATTCTTCTTAAATCTATGGTTTCACATGTAAAGTTGAAATTTTTAATAATAGAAATATAGCTTTGGGTATGAATATAGCCTTGAATATATATATGAGTTGATTAGTATGAAACTCTACTCATAGTAGACATAGATCTGATTAATAAACAATAGTAAAGATTGAAAATGGAATGGAAGACTATCAAAGTAAGATTAAAAAGTTACACCATTAGTAACAACATCCAATAGATTGCTTAAAGGGTTAAACAAGTCACAAGTAATAATAAGCAATAAGTTATTCAAAATGTTAAACAAGTCTTTCATGAAAGGACAAATTGGTGAAATAATTATTTTTGAAACAACTAATAATGGTGCAACATATTCTCAATTTAGATTTACGAAAGGAAAAACTAATTGAGTAGCTTTGTAATTGAGAATTACAAAATAAACGATTGATTATAAATACACAATATACATAATAAATTAATAGTTGATTGAACATATTAATTATATAATTGTTATGCAATTAATTATAATTAAAATTGTTGGTTATTTTATGATTGTCAAATGGATAACAAAAGGAGTTAGATTTTATTTATAATTAATCTAACTTGGGGACAAAGTTAATTTTAAATAAGGTTATTGGAGTATTGAAATCATATACACGAATAATACCCCAAATCCCTAACTCTCTCTCCCTTCCCCTTTTTGTCACGATCACCTCTCACTACTGCCAGCCGATCATCAATTCACGTGTACGCCACTACCATCCTTACCACATGTTTTGGTTATTAGGTTCAAGAGTAAATTTGAATAGAGATCTAAATTTGCACAATGATCAAGGTTGGCACTTCAATTTCATGAGGCCGCATCTAGTCATTGGATAGTTAGCACATGGTGTTTTTGTTTTGACAGTGATCTAAGAAATGATTGAGAAGATATAATTCATAACCACCCAACGGTTGTTGTTGTTGTTGTTATTTGAATATTTGGTTGGCAACTAGACTCCTAGTGGGCAACCCATAGTTTAACCTAGATTTGTGATTGTGTTTTTCTACTAAGTATTTTAAAAGCGTACTAAAACCAAAGAATGAATCCCAACAATGGTATTAGAGCCACTTTTGCAAACAAATACTCAACTTTAATTATAAAATTGCAATCTGGTTTTCTTTTTTTGAAAAGTTTTAACATCTTTAGTTATATAATTGGAGTCCTGTTTTATTTGGTCGAAAAGTTTTAGTTTGAGAAAAGATTGCATTCTTTGCATTTGGTTTATTATTGTATTCTTTGTAAATGAAGCCTAGACATATGGTTTTGTATTATGTTTATTTTTGGATATTTTGGAAGCCCAAAGTAATAGAATAGATTATTTTAAATTTATTGTAATCTGTGGTTGTTACAGATCAAGGCAATACGAAGATGAAACAAGAAGATTAAAAATCCAACAAGGCCAAAGATCAAGATGAAGATCTTGAAGCAAGTGGAAGCCTTTTATAAAGACCAAGAGTTGTATCTGGAATTTAAGTCCCGATAGACCAGTTTAGTTTTGTTAATTGCCTCTTCCAAAATGAAACACCAAAGGCTTGATTTACATACTTGATTTCTGATTGGTTTAAGATTTCTTGAGTGTATGGTTCCAATACCAGGTAACCTCATAGTAGGTTTAATTTATATAACCATAATTTTTAAACTAAAAATTTCATTAAAAACAAGTAGTGGAAATATAATTCATGCAACATTTAGATCATGATTACTGGTCAGTTACATAACACAAGTTCATTGTTCAAATATTTATTAACATAATTAAACTTTGAAATTGAATGCTAGTGTTTGACAGGGGAGCTTCATCATGTCTATACGCCATCAACTTAGCTACACATGGATTTACATGACATGCATACTAAAAGTAAGCATTGTTGAGTGAGCTCTAGTTTTAGTTTAAAAACATAAAGCCACTAACACTTTGAAATCTTGAAGAGTTACACCACACATTATTGAGACATCACTAACTTAGAAATATGACATATCTACCCATTGAACTCCATCTTGGATAGCGAACATTATTCATGCCCTTGGCATAGCATGCTGATACAAGCACTAGGCAAGGTGACATATCCATGTTGTGCACTAAGCAAGGTAAGCTAGTAAACCATGCATTGCACTAACCAAAGCAAGCTATCAAAAACTATGCATTGGTCTAAGCAAAGCAAGCTACTAAGACGTGCATTGCGCTAGGCAAAGCAAGCTAATAATCTATGCATTGCACTAAGCAGAGCATCTTAATAATCCATGCATTGCCTTTAATCAAAGCAAGCTAATAATTCATGCATTACACTATGCAAATCAAGCTAAAAATCCATGCATTGCATTTAAGCGAAGCAAGCTAATAATCGATGCATTACATTAGGCAAGACAAGCTAATAATTTCCTAGGAAAGGAAATATAGCATTTTCATACTTCTTTAAGTCCCTTTTTGACTTTGATTAATTATGGTGACTGTAACTAATCATCAATTCTTCATGGGTATAGTCAATAGGAGAAATGTAAGGCCCCGTTCCCGGGACACTCACAGTTGGACATTCATCGCACATGATATTTAAATCACATTACAAATCATTAAAACATTGCAGCGGAATAATTTATACAAAAACCATTTCATATATTAATAATTGCTTTTGCCAAATAATACAATGTTGTTAACATTACAAAACATCGTTTATAATAACATAAAATGGATGCCATCCAAAACTTGCCAAGTAGCTTCACCCCGTGCCATCCTCAGCAACCATTACCTGCCAACTGAAAATGCATAAAAGTCAGCGTTGCTGAGTGAGTTCTAGTTTTATAAAAATATTCATATTACCTTCCATTCATTAAAACTTTTTCATACTTTCGCATGTGATCACACATCATACATACATCAAAGTAATATTTATTATCTTCCATCATCGTTCTTTTCGTACTTTTCGCACTTTACATCATCTTTCACTTCTATCTAGATCCTGTCATATACTAAACCCCCCCTCTTGGGCACGAAGCCAACTAATCTAGGGTTTATCGACAAGGATCCCATATGGGTCAGCCAAGACTGATTCCCCTGTGTGTTAACCCTTATGGGTCAGCCAAGATCGCACGCTGTATGACACACAGTTGAGCTAACAACTCTCAAGGAGTTGTAAACCTCCTTACATTTTTGCTTGCAAGACTTTCATTCATTCATTCATTATGTTCCACTTTCATAATCTTAGATCTTTCGCTTAGTTAAGATACTACTTTACGTTCATTATCATAATCACACCACGTAAAGCCACGTAATAATACATAATAAGAAACATAAAGGAAACAGGTCATAAACATGCATAACATCATCATACATCATCCCCGGAAACATTCCAAGTCATGGCCTAAAAATCTCTTTTTCCCAAAATTTCAAAATATTTTCTAAGGCATTAAGCGCATGGACACTATGTGGGCGCATGAATACTTAGGTGCATGGGTGACCCAGGCGCATGGGCACTATTGGGGCGCACGAGCCTTACTTAGGCGCATGGGCAGGTTTCTAGGCGCATGGGTACTATGTAGGAGTATGAGCCTTACTTAGGCGCATGGGAACTTAGGCGTTTGGGCAGTTGGGCGTATGGGCACACTTAGGGACCTGGGCATAATTCTAGGCGTATGAGTACTATTTGGGCGCATGGCCTTAGCGCATGAGCACTTAGGCGCATGGCCTACTGTTTTCTAACTAACCTTATTTTCAGAACCCAAATCATCATTCTAACCTGTTCTAGGCTAGTTTCTAGCATACTAAGTATCAAAACAAGCATACAACATGAACACAATCATAAATCATCCCGAACATACACCCACCCACAACAGGGCGCACACATTCATACGGGTACACTCCCAACTTTAATAAAAACGTTAGAACATGCATTTCCAGCCCCAAAACAAGTTAGAACATTTAAAAACGGGGATCTAGAACTCACCTCTTGCAACTTTTGAGTAAGACTTCCTTCAAACCCGAATGCTTATGAGTTCAAACACCTAAAACACCAAAACACACAACCGAACACACATACAAGCACATAAGCACATACTCGAAGGCTGAAAATCAACCAAGAACAACCTAAAAATCAGAAAACTAACCCGAAATCAGCCTCTTCTTCTCATTCTCTAAAACTCAAGAGAATTCTCTACTCTTTCTCTCTCTAGAAGATCGATAGAAAGGTGATGTGCAAGAGAGGTGGGCGGCCATGCCACCTTTTGAACAAATTAATAATAAAGTTTGCCCCTTGCACAACTTTAACCCCTCAACTTGGGTTATTTTGCTTTTCTTTCTTTTTCTTCACTTTATCTCTACTTTTAAATTTCCGGGTGTTACAAGAAAATATGTGGAAATGTGTTGAGTGGAACGAATGTGGGTAACTTGACTAATGCAGATGAATTAATTAAACATGGGTGAAGGTTAATAAATGCAGGTAATAGTTAAATAATGCGGCTGAGTTAACAAATGCACATAACAAACTCAGTATTGAGGCGGAGTTAACAAATACAAACAACAGTTTTGAAATACGGCTAAGTTAATAAATGCGAGCAACACTTGACCCTTTCGTATTGACCATACTTGGACAGGTTAATGTGGTTAAGAAACAAATGAGGCCGCGTTAACAAAATGCGGGTTAGGCTTTCATACTTATGCACATTTCTTATACTTAGCTGTGAACAACTGTGGATACATGGGAAATACGATTAGCTATTTAGTAACAATGGGTGTACTCTATCCGTTTGAGCTAGGAATCATGCAAAGTTACTCTATTAAATTTCTTGGAAAATCTTTAGGATGTTCATATGAACTCTAGGGTTCATACATAAACTTTGAACAAGAATATAGATTTAACATAACATGAACAAACAAAGGTGGTAACTTTATATCATGAAATATTAGATCTACATACAAGACATTTTTAAGCATGCACATCATTCCCAAAAGCTACGAAAAACATAGAAGCGGGGATCCAGAACTCACCTTTGATTCAAACTCTAGAGAAACCTTAACCTGCTGAGTAAGAACCAAGATTTACATAAACACACGTAAAGGTGTCAACTTTATCTATTGAAATGGTGTAATAACACCCTATAAACATAGATCTATCTTAAACCTAACATTTTAAACGTAAAAATTGGTACTTTGATTGAGTTCTTGAACTTTCTATCTCTAGGACACCAACTTTTTCTCTCTAACAACCTCTTTCTTTATAGAAATGCTTGCATTAGGCTGTCAAGGTCCTCTATATATTGACCTTTTAGGGTTGTATTACATAAACCCCCATTGCACTTCCTTTAGTAATCAAATTCCATTTAAAAGAATATTCGGCCCCCTTCTTCCTTCTTTTAAATATTTTCAGGTTGTTACAAGTTCATCTCCCTTATTTAGGTTTCATCCTCGAAACCTGTTATTCGTTGTATATTTGAGGATAAAATTGTCTCATTTCCTTTTAAGGTTTCCATGTTACATTGGATCCCTTGCGATATTTCCATTGGACCTTAACTAACTTGTTTATCTTATTCTTCGGTTTCTTTTCCTCGGTGTCCTATATGCCTACTGGTTTCTCAACATAATTTAGCTAATCCTCTACCTTGACATTGCCCAGTGGTAAGTGAGCATCTTCTTCCACTACACATTTTCGTAGCTATGACACATGAAAAGTAGGGTGAATCCCACTAAGCTCGGCTGGTAATTCGTGCCTGTAGGCTACTAACTCAACTCGATCATTAATCTTGAAAGGTCCTATATACCAAAGCCTTAATTTTCCCCACTTTTGGACATGTATGATTCCCTTCCATTATGAGACTTTTAGCATAATCCTTAACCAACATTGAACTCAATCAGCATGCACCGTTTGTCTGCATAAGACTTTTGTCTATCCTTGGTGGCTTTCATGAAAGCTTTAATCTTCGTAACTTTCTCTATTGTGTTATCCCCTACTTCCAAACCTTCTAATTTCCTTTCTCCAATGTTATCCCAACATATAGGTGTCCTACACCTTCTTCCATATAACATCTCGTAAAGAGACATACTACTACTTGCATGCTAACTATTATTATAAGAGAACTTAGTAAGTGACAAGTGGTCATCCTAATTACCACCAAAATCAATTATACATACACACAACATGTCATCTAAGGTCTAAATTGTCCTCTCTAATCACCCTTCAATCTACAAGTGATAAGCAATGCTGATATACAATTTGGTTCCCATTGCATCATGGAACCTCTTTAAAAACTTTGACATGAAACACCTATTTCTATCTGAGACTATAGTTCAGCTATAATCTTCTTGACGAATAGTTTAGCTAATCTTTCTAATGTAAATGTTACCTTATGGGTCAGAAATATGCACTCTTTATTAGCTGGTCTACACTTACTCATACAGTATCATGACCCTTGGAGGTGCTTGGCGACTTGGTTATACAAATCCATCATGACATGTTCCCATTTCCACACATGTATATTCAAAGGTTGGATTGTTCCATAGGGCTTTTGATGTTCAGCTTTGACTTGTAATCAAGTTAGACACTTACTCACTTACTAAACTACCTAATTCTTTATTCCCGACCACAAATAATTCTTTCAGATCTTGATATATCTTGGTAGTGCCCGAATGAATTGAGTATATAGTCTTATGAGCTTCATCTAGTATTTTCGTTCTGAGATTCCATAACAAGGAATCGATAGTCATCTTGTCTTGATCTTAACACCATAAATATTCTCTTCCAAGCCTGATACTTGTCCTTTTTTCATTCCTTTTCTAACAATATACTGGTCTTTTAAGGCTTCCACTTGAGCCCGACATATCTGTTCCATAATATCTAGCGTCAATAGAATCTAATATAATTTCACATGAATTGGTTCATGTCTTTCTTTACGACTCAAAGCGTCGGATACAACATTAGTCTTGCCCGAGTGATAACGGATTTTGCAATCATAGTTCTTTAGTAGCTCCAACTATCATCATTTTCTCATGTTTAAATCTTTCTTCTTCAAGAAATAATCTAGCTCGTAAGATCCTTTAATTTTGTACATTTGAAACCATACAAATAGTGCCTCCATATTTTGAACGCAGATGCGATCGCGGCTAATTCCAAATCATGGGTAGGGTAGTTAACCTCATGAGTCTTTAGCTGTCAAGAGGCATATGCTATCACCTTTACTCATTGCATTAAGACACATCTTAGCCCCAAATATGAGGCATCAAAGTAAACCACTAGATCTTCATTCCCATCGAGAAGTGTTAGAATAGGTGCTTGAGTTAATCTTTTCTTAAGTTCTTGGAACGCATCCTTTTGACTTTTTCCTCATTCAAACTTTACCTCCATTTGGTATACGGTCATCAATGGAGATGCAATCTATGAGAAGTCATGAATAAACCTCTGATAATACCTTGCAAAACACTCCCGAGCCCACACCATCATCCATACCCTCTCCCACACCAATTCCGTCAAAACAACCACCTCCACTACTTATCCTTAAACATAAAACACTCCCCAGAACCCAACCATAATCTACCCAACAGCCACCCAAGTCATCCTCTCAACCTTCTAAACCTCTGACCTTAGAAGAGTTTAAGGAGATCAAGAGGAAGCTCATCAAATGTACTACACTGAGCGATATCTCTTGCGAGGAGGGGTCCATCAAGCTAACCTTCATTGATGGCGCCTCATGTTCCCTCACAAGAGAACAATTCCTTGATCTACCTAGAGGAACACTAGATCAGGCTCTCAAACTCTTGGCAACTAACACTGACTCTCTTGAAGAAGAAGAGAAGAAGCTAAGAAGAAAGATGGTGACTCTACTGGACACTAGGAAGGAAGACAAATTACCATCCCAACCACTTGTTCCTAGGAAGAAAATAGTCCAGTGGAGGATCGAAGACTCTTCTCACAACTTTGTTGTGGAAAGAGAGAATGGTGAGATCAACAGGCTTAATGCCTCCTCTCTGCTACACTTAAGAAGATTTGATATTGCTGAGTTAGCAGAGAAACCACTCTTCAATCCCTCCAACTCTGAGGTAGCTGCTCACATCAGAAATCATCTGAGCAATCTTCATCTGGCTGAACTAACTACAAGGGTCAAGATTGAAGAAGAGTTGAAGCTGAGAGAGATGGATGGAAAGGAAGGATCAGCAATCAAAGGCAAAGCCTTTCTTCAAATGGTTGAAGGTCCTGAATTGGAATCTATAGTTAGATGGGAGTATGACTACAACTCCCGTCAACTAACTCTTTTCAGAGGGTCACAACAAAGGGTACATATCATTCAGAGTGACAGACTTGATCTGCTTTCTACGAAGGATTTGTACAAACTTCTCAGCATTAAATATGGAAAGAACAAAGAGACAGATAAACATCTTCTCTCCTTAGTGCTGAAAGTTTTAAGAAGTAGAAACAAGTGAGGTTTTGGTAGCATCAGCCTAGGGGGAGTTTGTTGGATCAAGTAAGGCTGCTGCAACCAAAACAAACATTTAGAACATTTTTGGTGCAACTGATGAAGAACTTTCGAAGGCAAAAGGTGAACTTCCGAAGGTCAAGGCTGAAAAAGCTTCCGAAGAGGAACTCTAACTTCCGAAGACAAAGTCTTCCTTCTTCCAAAGTTCAACACTTAGAAGAGTTCAAGACAAAGACTTCCGAAGTATAAAGTCCTGAAGATCATCAAGCCTAGGAAGAAGTAGACTCTTCTGAAGTATAAGTGGCTTCAGAAGAACTTATTCTTCCGAAGCCAATTAACCTTCGGATGAACCTACTATGAACCAGTGGACATAAGTATGGTCCTTCTGACAGATCCGCTGCAGTCTCTGATATACTGCATGGTGCTTTCCCACGCCATTTAGTTGACCATACTTTATTCAACTGTTCATTGCTTATTAGTTAGTACAGTTACCAACTTTGGTTGGTGACAAAAGGTAAGTAATGGACATGACTACCAAATCTTAGATAGTATTTTATCTAGGATACCTTACCTTTAGCAATGTAGTATTTGCTTTAGTTGTAAGTTTCCAGCTGGAATCGAAGTATAACCGGCTATAGATATTAGTATATATAGTTTCTCATTGTAACTCTGTAAACATGCTTGTGAGAGTCTTGTAGCACTTTGAGTTGAGAAGTAATATATACAAGTATCTTGAAAAACTATCTTCTTGTGTGTTGTTCACTTAGTATATTACTATCAACTCTTAAGGGATTCTATATCATCTAACCAAGTGACTTAGTGAGTTTGAGAGATAATACTTGTGTTGAGTGACAAAAACCGATCCTGCAATTGGTATTAGAGCTTCTTAGGCTCTTGATTGTGAGATCTTACCATCCAAATCAACCTTTTTCTTCACTAATACTCTCACCTCACTCAAAATGGCCCTCAACCAAAAATCATCTGAAGGTGAAATGGGGACGATGTCTAAAGCACCCATCATCACCCCTAAAAACTTCAGATCTTGGAGCAGACGTATTAACGGTTTCATTAGGTATCAAGATAGCATGATGTGGAAATCTATCACTAATGGCCCTTACAAGCCAAAGGTTGTAGCACCGGCTGGAAATGGTGCTATGATAGAGAAGGCTGTTGAAGACTATTCTGATGAAGACCACAAGCAACTAGAGATCGATAGAAAAGCAATGACTGTTCTTATGACTATCATACCCAACTCCATCATGGTGGGATTTGAGCATTGCCAGTCAGCCAAAGAACTCTTTGATGCTTTGTCTCAGATGTATGCCAGCTCCAATGACTCCAAGAAAGATTCCCTAAAGCAACAGCTTGAAAACTTTACTTATATTGCTAGAGAGACCCTTAGCCAGCAATACTTCAGGTATATGGATCTTATTTCATCACTTCAGTCTGTGGGAGTGACTCTTGAGATGAGAGATCTCTCAAGAAAGTTCATGAGTGCATTTCCAAATGAGTGGACTTTCTACTGTGTCTCTATCAAAAGGACAGAGAACTTAAACTCTCTCACAATGACTGAACTATATGGCATCCTTGATGGATACCGTGTAGAGATGGAAAACAAGAGAGGCCACCAGGTAAGCAGACCCTCAAGGCTTCCTCCTAGCAATGCTTTAATGGTTGCTGAAGGCTCAAGAACCCCCTAACCTTAGCAGTACCTGACTTACTCCCAGCAGCCATCCTGTTCTTCAGGGCCATACATTACCTTTCCTGAGACTCCAAGGTCTCAACACGCTCAGTCAAGTCCTTTCCAGGACAGCTGTTCCTTTGTCTCAGGAAATGGGCATTCCAGTGATTTTCAGTTTTGCTTTGATGATCTGGAATGTTTCTGCCCAGATAATGTTTAGTACATGGATATTGTCCAATAGATGGCTCTGTTAACTTACAGGGCAAAAAAGTTCTTTAAGAGAACTGGAAGGCAATTTCCCCAAAATCCAACTAACAGCAAGTTCAGGTTTGACAAGACAAAGGCTAATTGTTACAACTGTAACCAACTTGGCCACTTTGCCAGGGAATGCAAGGCTCCCAAATCCTATCCGGGAACCTCTCAAGCCTCCACACATCCCTCCACACCTAAAGCCACTGGGAAGTCAACTGAACAACACACAGTTGCTTTCGCTCAAGAGGTGGACTGGAGCTTCATGGTGCTGGATTTGACTCCTGCTCAAGCATTGATGGCTGGAACTGATGACAGTAAGGTATTTGAACACCTCTGTACTCTAGCATGCATTGCTAAAGTTAAATTGTATCAGGACTACAATATGAAAATTAAATCTGATATTGAGTCTTTGAATATCCTTAAAAGTGATTTTAAAAGGGTTGAATCTAACTATAAAATGAAAATTGAAGAGTTGGAGAAAACTGTGTCGTTTTTAAAACATGAACATACCAACTATAGGACTCAAATCAAAGATTTAATCTCCAAATTGAGTGAGGCTCAAGCCCAGCTAGTCACAGCTGAGGCACAAGCCAGGAAGCACGCTATCTCTGAGCAAAACTTCCAAGCCATTCTTGCATCATCCTCCCACTCAAAAACTTGTTATCAAAACAAAGGTGGATTGGGAACCAATGAAATTGCTCCACCACATTCTTATGAGTCTATCAGCCAACCAAGATGTGGAACCAAAGAGCAAGAGGTTCCAATTGTTGACCCACCACCTCATGAGTTGAAGAGTGATGCAACAATGGAGACCATCACAGGGAAGGATCAGGTAAATCAACCCATTCCCACCCGTGATAATCAACCCCTAACCACCAAAGCCAGAAGAAAAACTGCCAAGAAAGTGGCTGAATCCAACCTGAAGATAGACCCAAAACAAAAGGGTGTGTTCATTTCAACCGGGTTCCAGGTGGTTGGAAACTCTGCTCCTAGAAAGGAGTGTAATACCAGCACTCCTGTCCTGCTAAAGGATCAGAAGTCGAAGGAGAGGACTGTTGAAGAAGACAAAAAGAGCAAGAAACGATAGTGTTCACATCCCACAAAGATTAACATTGCATGCATAATGTGTGGTCTGCAAAACCATATGGCAAAAGATTTTTACTATAATCCTGCAAGCGCACATTATGCAAATAATGTTAAGAAAGAAGGAGTCAAGGAGGGTTTCACATTTGGACCCTATCACATGGTACGAGTGATGAGGAAAGGAAAGCTTTTTTCCGAAGCAAAGTTGCTTTCGAAAGAAACTCATTCTTCCGAAGAGAAAATAGCTTTGGAAGATAAGGCTAAGAAAAGTCAAAAGAACAAAAGAGTTCCTTTGAAACCTTCCAAAAAGAAGACTGCTTCGAAAGAAAAGGTGAGGAAAGCTTCTTTCGAGAAGAAAGAAGCCTCGGAGGTATGCCATGCTGCCCAAGCTTCATCAAGCTCATCTACATTGATCAGCCAAGAGATAGATTGGAAGATCAAACAAGATGCTACAGCCCAAACCTCTTCTTCACAAACATCTATTGAACCTCTATGCATACACTTTGGTTCAATTAAATTCTCATCATTGGAAAAGCCCAAGACCAGCAAGGCTTGGGTTTCCAATAAAAGCTAACTTTTTCACTATATGTGCAGGGACATCCACATGACAAAAATGACAATGTATGGATTGTAGATAGTGGATGCTCCAGGCACATGACTGGAAACAGATCTCTTATTCAACAATTTCAACATTCTGATGGAGGTCCTCTTCAATTTAGAGGTGAGGCTGGAGGATACATTTCTGGCAGAGGAAGTGTATCCAACGGCAAGTTAAGAATCGACAAAGTAAACTTTCTCAAGCAGCTTGAACTTAATCTTTTGAGTGTTTCTCAGTTTTGTGATCAAAAGCCCCAAATGCTTTTCACAGTACATGAGTGCATTATCCTCAAACCTGGGATGACAATTACTCAGGAATTGGTGCTTCTTAGATCTCCCAGAAAAGGGGATATGTTCAAGCTGGATATGAACAATGCTTCCCCATTAGGTGAAGTATCATGCTTTCTTTCCAAAGCTGATGGTGATGAGTCAACTTTAAGGCATAAACGAATGTGTCATGTAAATTTTAAAACCATGAATAAATTGGTTAAAAATAACTTGGTACATGGTTTGTCTAAAAAGTAATTTCTCTGCAAAGATAACTGTGTTGCATTTTTGAAAGGAAAGCAACTCAGAGCATCTCATAAATCCAAAGTAGTTAACTCTATCACCACTCCATTACATTTATTGCACATGGACCTATTTGGTCCCACAAGTATAATGAGCATTGGAAGGAAATCATACTGCCTTGTGATCGTTGATGATTTTACTAGATTTACATGGGTATTCTTTTTAAGAACTAAAGATGAAACTGCTGAAACCTTAAAATCTTTTATTCTTAAAATGGAAAATCAAAGTGATCACAAGGTTAAGATTATTAGAAGTGATCAAGGGACTGAGTTTAAGAATCAAGTTCTTGACTTATTTTGTAACTCAAAAGGGATTGCCAGACAGTATACTGCTCCTAGAACTCCTCAACAAAATAGTGTTGCGGAGAGGAGAAATAGGACACTTATTGAGGCAGCTCGAACCATGTTAGCTGATTCCAAGCTGCCTCTAACATTCTGGGCAGAAGCAGTCAGCACTGCATGCTATGTACAGAACAGAGTTCTTATTGTTGAGCCACATGGAAAGACTCCTTATGAGCTATGGAACAAGAGGCCACCATTCATTGGCTTTCTCCGGTCCTTTGGCAGCAGGTGTGCCATACTTAACACAAAGGACAATTTGGCAAAATTTGCTGAAAAGTCAGATGATGCTATCTTTATTGGATATTCCTCCAACTCTATTGCCTATAGAGTTTACAACATTAAAAATCAACAATTTGAGGAATCATCCAACATTGTTGTTAATAAGCACACTCCTTGTGTTAAGGGGAATGAACCTGATCATATCTTTGATTTAGAATTGTTTCCAAACTATTCTAAACCTTCTTGGGAGAATGTTTCAGCTAGAATAGGTACTCAAAGTGATTCTAATGATGACCAACTGTTTGAGTTACCCAGACCTCTTCCAAGTTCTCCAAGAAATGCTGAAAATCAAGCTCCCATAATTGGAAGATCTGATAGCATAACCATCTCAAGAACCAGTGGAGCTTCAACAAGTTGTCAACAAAGTGAGCCTCAAAACTCATCCTGTGACAATGTATGACACCAAGTTAATGGAAGCAACATTTTGAAGGAACAAGCAACTATTAATGCTGCATCACAACCAACTAATACTAATGTTGTCTCTCCTTCATTCAATCAGTCCTAATTGAATGAATGTGAGACATCAGCTGGACCAAGTGTTCAAGTTCCTGAGCAAAACATGCCCAATTTGGATCTATCCATGCAACTGGATGTAATTTCTAGGCTCAGGATTCATAACACTCACCCAGCTGAGAACATCATTGGAGATGTTTCTGAAGACGTGAGAACAAGGGGACAAACTCATAATGGGAATGTCTGTTTGTATTCATGTTTATTATCACAGATGGAGCCAAAGAAGGTAGAAGAAGCCATGAAAGATAGTAGTTGGGTTGAATCAATGCAAGAGGAATTGCTTCAATTCAAAAGACAAAAGGTTTGGAACCTATGTCCTCTACCATCCGGTCAAGTACCAATAGGCACAAAATGGGTATTCAAGAACAAGAGAGATGATAGAGGCCTGATCTTCAAACATAAGGCAAGACTGGTAGTTCAAGGGTACACCCAAGAAGAGGGAATTGAATACACTGATGTCTTTGCACCTATTGCAAGACTTGAGGCAGTGAGGATCTTTCTTGCTTATGCAGCATCCAAGAACTTTACAGTCTACCAGCTCGATGTCAAGTGTGCCTTTCTAATGGGGATATAGACAGGGAAGTCTATGTGTGCCAGCCTCCAGGATTTGAAGACCCACAGCACCCCACTTATGTGTGCAAATTGGATAAAGCTCTCTATGGGTTGCACCAAGCACCTAGGTTTGTCTCAGTTTTTCCTGAAGAATGGTTACACCAGAGGTACCATTGACAAGACTTTATTCATAAGAAAGTCTGGAAAAGATATTTTGCTCGTGCAAGTCTATGTTGATGACATCATATTTGGTTCATCACATGACCAAATGTGTAAGGACTTTGAGAGCATTATGAAGAAGAAATTTGAAATGAGTTCTATGGGAAAACTGGACTCTTTCTTAGGAATTCAGGTAAAACAGATGAAAGAAGGGTTCTTTATCAATCAATCTAAGTATGTTCAAGACATCTTAAAAAGATTTGATATGAAAGATTGCAAGCCAGCAAAGACTCCTATACCCAGAAATCACAATCTTTGTCCCGACTCTAAGGGGGAGGATACTGATCTACATCAGTATAGGGCAATCATTGGATCTCTGATGTATCTCATAGCAAGTAGACCTGATATCATGTTTGCAACCTGCATCTGTGGAAGATATCAGGCTGCTCCAAAGGTGTCTCATCTAGTTGCTGCCAAGAGAATCCTCAGATATCTCAAAGGAGCACCTAAACTAGGTCTCTGGTATCCAAGGAACAATAACTTCAATCTCTATGGCTACACTAATAGTGACTATGGTGGCTGCAATATCAACAAGAAATCAACATCAGGAAGATGTTAATTTCTTGGTGGAAGGATAATCTCATGGCAATGCAAGAAGCAATCCTGTGTCTCAACATCTACTACTGAAGCTGAATACACTGCTGTTGCTAGTTGCTGTGCTCAGCTGCTGTGGATTCAAAACCAGATGTTAGATTATGGATTCAATTTCATGGAGACTCCTATCCACATTGACAACAAGAGTGCCATTTCTATTACAGAAAATCCAGTTAAGCACTCCAAGACAAAGCATATTGATATCAGGTACCATTTCATTAAAGATATTCATGAGAAAAACCTGATCAAACTAGTCAAAGTTGATTCAAATGAATAATATGCTGATTTGTTCACCAAGGCATTTGATGAACAAAGATTTAAGTATCTTATTACGGCTATTGGGGTGATAAACATTGATTAGTCTATCTCATTTGAAAAAACTTTTCAAATTTGTGTCTTGCTCTTGTCAATACAATTTAAGCCCTATTACAAAAGGTTTTTCTTCAAATTTTTACTAAGTGAAAGTTCTTTCGAAGAGAAATTAACCCTCAGAAGATGTCATACATCTCTTCTGAAGAATAATTCCTCCAAGGCTAATCCTATCTTCCGAAGTGTTTTTAGTCTCGGAAAAAGCATTTGATAAGATATCAAATCTACTTTCGAAACTTAATAAGCTTCTCCACTCGGAAGGCCTTCTTACTCACGGAAGTAAATTGGATTGATTTACCTTCGGAAATAAGTTTAGCTTCGGAAGAAGATTACCTTCGGAAAAGCTTTTACACTCGGAAGAAAGCTTTACTGTGTAACGGAAATCTTTTGGCCCCACTCTGAAAAAGGCAAAGATTTTGTTATTGATGTCGGAATATTTTAAATAGATTTAACCTTACCGCCATTGTCACATCATACCCCAAACTATCATTTCACCTTATCCATCCACCATTTCACCTATTTAAATACTTCTGACCTATCCTTTTAATCTTTTTACCAATTTCACAGCCCTAAGTTTCCTTCATCTTCGGTGTTACTCCCAAAATCAACCTCATTTCCTCTGTAACTTTCTCAAACAATGGCACTAAACCCTCAGCACAATCAAGTCGTACTCCTTGACTCTTCTAAGGATGCTGACTTTGCCGAAATCATCTACTTCCTTACCCAATCGACCTACTACACCGCCCTAACTGTCAACCCCACTGTTTACTCAAACCAAATGGCAGAGTTTTGGGGGAACGAACAGATTGTAACCCTGAACGGAGTTAGGGTGATTAGGTCAAGCATTTGTGGCAAGGAATTAATCATATCCGAACAAATCATCAGGGAGCATCTCGAGCTTCATGATGAAGGCTCTCCTACGGAATTAACCAAATCAGACCTAGATGATACATATACCCAGATGGGATATGGTGGAGATGTGAGTAGATCCACGGTGTACAAGTTGCATTTCTCATGTAACTGGAAATTCCTGCTTCACATAGTCCTTCACTGCCTGTAAAATAAGTCTGGGGGCTGGGATCAAATTCCTTATGAACTAGGATGCCTAGTTCACGGGTTGGTAAAAGGCCTCCACTTCAACTACTCAAGATCTGTGCTGACCAATCTTATGGGAAACCTTCAAAGGGAAACATTTTACATGTATCCCTGGTTTATTCAGCATATAATCAACTGTGAGCTGGATCAGAGTAAGCTTGTCTGTGCAGCTGCTTTTACTGTCCCTCACATGAGGCCGACCATCTTCAAGGTGTTGAAGAGGGTATCCACCAACTTCACTGGAAGACATACTGAGCTACTTCCAGGTATGATTGAGCCAATGGCTCTTAGTGACATCCATGTTAACCCCATAAGTGATGAACCCACACCAACAATAACCATCATATTGCCAAGTCTTCCTTCTCACCCCATCAAGATTACATACCAGAGACGCTCCAAGCGAACCCTTGTTCAATCTCCTTTGATTGAACAAGTTCCCCCTGTTCTATCCAAAAAGGCTAGAATGAAAACATGGGCTCCCACTCAGTCTGAGGTCCCACCTTCCTTCATAATTGACCTCAACATGGGTATTGAGTCTCCTCAGTCTCAATCCCATGAGCCCCAAACCCAAGCTGAAACCCTCAGAATGAGTCTCTATACTCTCCTGAACAGCCAAAAAAGGACAGCCCCATCATAGGCTTAATGCCATTAGACATTGATCAAAGTCCCGGGTCATTAGGCTTAACTTCCATATCCTTTACTGACCTTTTTATAGGTACTGATGAAGAAATCATGTCTCTTCAAGGCAATGAAGTCGATCCACAACACCTCTCTAAAGATCAACTGAGCCTAGAGAAATCTCTGATTTCTAGCCCCCATCAGCTAACCCAAACTGTGGTGAGTCCCACTAGTGAGGAAAGGACTCATGTAGATTCAGCTGTCACTACTAAAGGTGCCTCAATGGACCCTCAGGACAGTGGTAACATATCTGAGACTGAATCTACGACAACCGTGCCTTTTGATGACTCTGAAAGAGATATCATTAAGCAAGGAAACCAGGGCGCCAAGAAACCACATCTGGTGATGAGGATGAACATACTAGGTATGTTACCTTATCTCCTCATGATTCTTCTAAAGAAGATAAGGGAAGTATGCAACTCACCCTTCAAGACCTACTTTCTAAAGTCTCAAACCTTGAATCCAGGTTTAAGACTTTAGAGGATAGGTCTGCCACGCAGCAACTTGAGATTGAAAATCTCAAGGCTCAACTAGCTGAGAAACAGATTGAGAGATCTGTTCGGCATGTATCTGTACAAGTCTCTTTGGTTTCCTCCTCTAGCTCATCTACCTCTCAAGATGATGCTACAAAAAGAGGGAGAATGTTCAGAGTGAAACACACATGGAGCAGCAAAGCTTAGTTCTCTCTACTCTCTTTTTAAGATATCCTGTTCAGCAATCAACTGTTTTCCCCGAGCCTGCTCCTGTCATCCTTCAAGTTGATCCAAGGATGCTCATTGATTTTAATATATTCCTAACCAAATTTCTGATGTGCTCCTCCCTTGAACAGCCAAGCTCAGATGTTGCTTTTGCATATTTTAGAGCTGAAGAGCTTCAAAGGTGGAATACACCATCTACCACTGTCAAGAAAGTTGGTCAACCTAAGGTCCACATTGAACCTGAGACTAAATTCGAAGGGGATATGGGGACTGATGGCCCAGCAACTGAAACAGTTGGGACCATAAGTAAATGCAACTAACTTCCAAAGCTGAAGTCAAAGCTACGGAAGAAGTATTTCAAACTTCCGAAGCTGAGATCCAAGCTGCGAAAGGACTATACTCTCTGTCTGATGATCTAATTATCACAGATGCAATTCTTGAATTAGCATCTGAGGTAAATAGTGAAGACTTTCTCAAAACACCTCTCACTCAAACATCATCATCATCACAGACTCAAATCACCACCCACCAACCTGAAACCTCTACTCAAGAACCTCCAAAGTCTAAAGCTTTCAAAGACATTAAGGGTAAAAGGAAGTTGACTGTGGAAGAACTGCAAGAGGAAGAAAGGTTGGAAAAGCTTAGAAGAAAAGGTAGGCTTCCCTCTGAGAAACTATTAGCTGCAAGTAGCAAAGCAGCTGTAGTCAATCAGGAGGCTATCAACAATCAGAGAAGGGTGGAGATTATTGAGACTTTTCAATCTGGGTGTTGCTAGTGAAGATGTTCTCCTCCTACCACTTGAGGAGTTGGTGGATTTAGAGAAGGCAACCCCTGCTACGGATAGAACAAGAAGAAGCAGCAAGGTTGGCCTTAGAAGAAGAAGAACAGAGAAAGAATGAGGAAGCTGAGCAACAGCTTAGGGATGAAAGGATAGCTTTTCTAAGCTCCAGGGGATTCTCTTTTAAGGAACTTGCTCCTCACGATAATGATATGGTCTTGTGGCTTATCAAAAAGGAACAAGACCAAATGAACAAAGCGAGAAAGAGGGCTTCCAAGGAAAAGCTGAAGAAGAGGAAGAAGAAGCTCAACTTGTAGTTGTCAAGAAGATGGGAGATAAAGCCTGGATGAAGGATTATCTTAGGGCCCATGGCTTCTCTGGCAGGCAAGTTGACCCCATGTCCGAGAAGACCCTACAACGACATGTCAGTGACATCAAGGCTGACATTCGCTCAGGAAGAAGGAAGGAGATGTATAGGAGAATGCAGGGCATGACTTCTAAACCCATACCACAACCACAACCTCAACCAGAACCAACTCCTCTTCTTTTCCCCATCAAAACCGAACCAACCACTGAACCTTACACTCCCGAGCCCACACCATCATCCATACCCTCTCCCACACCAATTACATCAAAACAACCACCTCCACTACTTATCTTTAAACCCAAAACACTTCCCAGAACCCTACCATCATCTACCCAACAGCCACCCAAGTCATCCTCTTAACTTTCTAAACCTCTAACCATAGAAGAGTTTAAGGAGATCAAGAGGAAGCTCATCAAATGTACTACACTAAGCGATATCTCTTGTGAGGAGGGGTCCATCAAGCTAACCTTCATTAATGGCTCCTCATGTTCCCTCACAAGAGAAAAATTCCTTGATCTGCCTAAAGTAACACTCGACCAGGCTCTCAAACTCTTGGCAACTAACTCTGACTCTTTTGAAGAAGAAGAAGAGAAGAAGCTATGAAGAAAGCTGGTGACTCTACTGGACACTAGGAAGGAAGACAAATTACCATCCCAATCTCTTGTTCCTAGGAAGAAAATAGTCCAGTGGAGGATCAAAGACTCTTCTCACAACTTTGTTGTGGAAAGAGAGAATGGTGAGATCAACAGGTTTAATGCCTCCTCTCTGCTACACTTAAGAAGATTTGATACTGCTGAGTTAGCAGAGAAACCACTCTTCAATCCCTCCAACTCTAAGGTAGCTGCTTACATCAGAAATCATCTAAGCAGTCTTCATCTGGCTAAACTAACTGCAAGGGCCAAGATTGAAGAAGAGTTGAAGCTGAGAGAGAAGGATGGAAAGGAAGGATCAGTAATTAAAGGCAAAGCCTTTCTTCAAATGGTTGAAGGTCCTGAATTGGATTCCATAATTAGATGGGAGTATGACTACAACTCCCGTCAACTAACTCTCTTCAGAGGGTCACAACAAAGGGTACATATCATTCAGAGTGACAGACTTAATCTGCTTTCTACGAAGGATTTGTACAAACTTCTCAGCACTAAATCTGGAAAGAACAAAGAGACAGATAAACATCTTCTCTCCTTAATGCTGAAAGTTTTGAGAAGTTGAAACAAGTGAGGTTTTGGTAGCATCAGCCTAGAGGGAGTTTGTTGGATCAAGTAAGGCTGCTGCAACCAAAACAAACACTTAGAACATTTTTGGTGCAACAGATGAAGAACTTCCGAAAGCAAAAGGTGAACTTTCGAAGGTCAAGGCTGAAAGAGGTTCCGAAGAGGAACTCTAACTTCCGAATACAAAGTCTTCCTTCTTCCAAAGTTCAACACTTAGAAGAGTTCAAGACAAAGACTTCCGAAGTATGAAGTCCTGAAGATCATCAAGCCTTGGAAGAAGTAGGCTCTTCCAAAGTATAAGTGGCTTCAGAAGAACTTGTTCTTTCGAAGCCAATTAACCTTTGGAAGAACCTACTATGAACCAGTGGACATAAGTATGGTCCTTCTGACAGATCCGCTACAATCTCTGATATACTGCATGGCGCTTTCCCACGCCCATGTAGTTGACCATACTTTATTCCACTGTTCATTGCTTATTAGCTAGTACAGTTACCAACTTTAGTTGTGACAAAAGGTAAGTCATGGACATGTCATGACTACCAAATCTTAGATAGTATTTTATGTAGGATACCTTACCTTTAGCAATGTAGTATTTGCTTTAGTTGTAAGTTTCCAGCTGGTATCAAAGTATAACCGGCTGTAGATAGTAGTATATATAGTTTCTCATTGTAACTCTGTAAACATGCTTGTAAGAGTCTTGTAACACTTTGAGTTGAGAAGTAATATATACAAGTATCTTGAAAAACTATCTTCTTGTGTTTTGTTCACTTAGTATATTACTATCAACTCTTAAGGGATTCTACATCATCTTACCGAGTGACTTAGTGAGTTTGAGAGATAATACTTGTGTTGAGTGACAAAAACCGATCCTGCAATTGGCATCAGAGCTTCTTAGGCTCTTGATTGTGAGATCTTGCCATCCAAATCAACCTTTTTCTTCACTCATACTTTCACCTCACTCAAAATGGCCCCCAACCAAAAATCATCTGAAGGTGAAATGGGGACTATTATTGTAAGTTCCTAATTATAGTGACCAATTATGATTAGCTACTTAATTTACTTTCATGCTCCAAGTGTTCCCTATCATGAATAGTATTGTGTCTATATCTTACATATAAAAGGTCATATAGAACATAGAGGACTCATATAGAAAGCATATAAACATTTACAACACATGGAGTTACATGGTTAGACTTAGATATGTACTTACTTCGCATGAAACTACTCGTACTAGCACCCATTATCATATTTAATCAATTTATAATTAAGTTCAGGCATTAGGAGATGTCTAAATCTCTAAAACTATTTCTCTAATACACACTTTAAGGTCCTACTACTAGGTAACCTAACAGTTGGTTTCATTTGCATAACCATAACTCCTAAACTGAAAATTCATTAAACCTAGTAGTAGAAACATAAATTAATGCAATGTTTAGATCATGATTATCGGTTTATTACATAATCTGAGTTCATTGTTCAAACATTATTAAACTTTGAAACAAGATACTAGCCTCTAATCTGGGAGCTTTTTCAAGCCTATATGGCATCAACTCAGCTACACTTGGATTTACCTCACATTCATACAAAAAGTCTGTATTGTTGAGTGAGCTCTAGTTTTACTTTAAAAACATAAAGTCATTAATACTTTGAAATCTTGAAGAATGACACTACACATTATTGACACATCACTACCCATTAATACTTTAAAAACATAAATTCATTAAAACTTGACATATCTACCCATTAAACTCCATCATGGGTAGGGAGCATTATTCATGCCCTTGGCATGGCAAGCTGATACAAGCACCGAACAATCTAACATATCCATGCAGTGCACTAAGAAAGGCAAGATAGTTAACCACGCATTGCACTAAGAATAGCAACCTAATAAACCATGCATAAGACTAAGCAAAGCAAGCTAATATACCATCCATTGCATTAAGCAAAGCAAGCTAATAATCCATGTATTGCACTAAGAAAAGAAAACTAAAAATCCATGCATTGCATTTAAGCAAAGAACACTAATAATCCATGCATTGCAGTAAGAAAAGCAAGCTAATAATCCATGCATTAATTTTAAGAAAAGCAAGCTAGTAATCCATACTTTGCCTTATGCAAAGCAAGTTAATAATTTCCAAGAAATAAAATGAAGCATTTACATATTCCTTTAAGTCCCTTTTGAACTTTGACTAATTATAGTGAGTATAACTAAGCATATATTCCTCCTGGGTATAGTCAATAGGAGAACATAAGTGGCAAATGTCCCAAGTAGGACGAATGCGTGTAACTTGACTAATGCAGATAAATTAATTAACACGAGTGAAGGTTAACAAATGCAAGTAATATTTAGTAATACGACTGAGCTAACAAATGTGGGTAAGAAATTCAGTAATGTAGCTGAGTTAAGAAATAAGAGCAATAGTTCTGAAATACAACTGAGTTAAAAAAAATGTGTGTAATAGTTAACCATTCAACATTAACCATACTTAGACAGGTTAATGCAGTTGAGAAACAAATACGGGTAGCATAACTTAATGTGTGTGAAGGGTTGATAAATGCGGGTGATGCTTTTACTTATTTGCATTGTCATACTTAAACTATATAGCAACTAATGCGAACAACATTGAAAATACGGGTAAGAGTTGGATAAATGTGGCTAGGTTAAAGAAATGCAGTTAAGGCTTTCTAACTTATCTGCATTACTTATACTTAGCTGTAAACAACTAATGCGAGTACCTGAGAAGTACGGTTAGCAATTCAGTATAAGCGGCTATAATGTTTTCGTTTGAGATAGGAATCATACAAAGTTACACCATTAACTTTCTTGGAAATTCATTAGGATGTTGATATGCACTCTAGGGTTCATACATAAAACATTGAATAAGAACATAGACCTTTTAGGGTTATACATACATAAACCCCCTTGGAACCACATAGATCGGCTATGAACTTTTTCATCCAAATAGCTTCCTTTGCAGCACCTGATGCTGTAATGTATTTAGCTTCCTTTGCTGAAGCATATGGAATGTTTTCCATTCGCTTAATGTCAATGTCCATTGAAGGAGATTGCGATTTGTTTAACACAGTATCTTTAGTCATAGGAACACTTCCTTTCTTGGATTTTTCCATCTTAAAGGGTGTCATCATTTTGTCTGTGTATGGGCTTTGATTAAGTCCTAGAAGCTGCTTCGATCTATCCCTATAGATCTTGATTCCAAGAATGTAAACAACTTCTCCAAGAATTTTCATTACGAAAGAAGCTCCCAACCATTGTTTAACTTCGTTAAGCATAGGGATTTGTTTCCAATGATCAATATATAATCCACATACGATATGAGAAATGATATAGTGCTCCCACTAGTCTTTCTGTAAACACAAAGCTCATTTTCACTTTTAACAAAACCAAATTCCATGATTCTCTTATCAAAATGAAAATTCCAGCTACGAGATGCTTGTTTAAGTCCATAAATAGACTTATTTAGTTTACACACCCTATTTGGATATTCTGAATCAACAAAACCATTACGCTAAACCATAAAGACATCCTTAGAGAGATGTCCATTCAAAAAAGCAGTTTTGACATCCATTTGCCATATCTCGTAATCATAATATGTGGCTATGACAAGTAATATCCTGATTGATTTGATCATAGTAACATGCGAGAAGGTTTCATCATAGTCAACACCTTGAGTTTTAGTGAAACCCTTCACAACTAGCCGTGCTTTATAGGTGTGTACATTTCCATGCATTTTGGTTTTTCTTTTGAAAATCCACTTGCTCCCTTCTCCCCATGAGCCTAAGAGTAGCTCAACCAAGTCCCAGACTTGATTGTCACGCTTAGATTGCATCTCGGGGTTCAAGTCATCTAGCCATTTGGAAGATTCCGGATCTGAGATGGTAGATTAGTAGTTAGTAGGTTTATCATTATAATCAGTTACTACTAGAACCTCGGGACCTTCTAGATTACAAAGATACATGCCAGGTTCTTTGCAAGTTCTGCTACTTCTATGAACACTTGTGTTTATGTCTGAATTGGCAACAACGTCTTGTTGTTCAGACTCACCGACTTTATCAGCATTTATTTGTGGTTCTCGAATTTCTTTAAAATCCATGATATTACTTCTAGTTCCTCGATCCAGAAACTCTTTCTTGAGAAAGTGTGCCATCCCTTTTTAGGAAATCATATTTGTATCGGGATGGTAAAAGTAATATCTCTTTTTGTTAGAGTATCCGACAAAAATAACTTTTCGCCTCAAGAATCTAGCTTATCATTAGACTTTAAGATAAGACAAAGTAGGTTTAGACGCATGCCATATGTCATATGGTGTTTTAACTACCTTTTTAGTCGGTTCCAGATTGACAAGGTAGGTGGCGGTCATAAGAGCTTACCTTAAAAAAGAATGAGGTAAGTTAGTTCTACACACCATCGGTCGAACCATATTAAGTAAAGGTCGATTTCCCCTCTCGCTCACGCCATTAAGTTGGGGTGTGCCAAGTGGAATGAACTATGAAACAATTCCACGTTCCTTTAGATGATTAGTGAACTCTTGGCTTAGGTACTCTCCGCCTCGATCGGATCAAAGTACCTTGATTGTTTTACCAAGTTAGTTTTCTACTTTGTTTTGAAACTCTTTGAACTTTTCAAAGGTTTCATGTCTACACTTCATAAGGTAGACATAAGCATATCGACTATAATTGTCAATAAATGTAACGAAGTATATTTCATGATTTTTAGACATTGTTCAGAAAGGACCACATACATCCGAATGTATGAGTCCTAAAAGATCCTTGGCCCGCTTACCAAAATGGGTGCAAAAACACTTTGTGAGTTTGCCAGCCAATTAAGCAAAATTAAAACTTATTAAAGGATTCCTTTCTCGTGGATTCAAGAATCCCTTTGGACTGAAGCCTTTTCATGTGGGCCTTACATATGTGGCCAAGTCTACAATGCCATACAACTGTATCATCAATGCTAGATTTGATATGCTTTGAAAGATTATATATGTTATTGTTTGTTTGAATATCGATCTCATAAATATCATTTCGAGGTTTAGCATCAAAATAAAAGACATCATTTAGGTAGGCGAAAATAAAAGGACCATTAAAAATATACCTGAATCCTTGTTCAAACAATAAATAAACTGAAATAATGTTTCTAATCAAACTAGGACCAAACAAATAATTATTCAAAGTAATTACAAGGCCAGATAGACATAAAAGATTATATATTCCAGTTCCCAGAATTGGTACACTTTTCCCATCACAAACAATGAGCTACATGTTGCCTTGTTTTAGCTTCTTCTACTTTTCAGGCTCTTGCAAGACATTAATGATGTGGTAACCATATCCAGTATCATATACCCATGTGTTGCTGGAAATAATGAAAAGTTCGATAACATAAATAAGAATACCTAAAGAAGTTCCTTCATCGTTGGCCTTCTTTGCCCTCAGCTTGGCTGGATAGCCAGGACACATACATTTCTAGTGCTCCATCTATTGCATTCAAAACAGTGACACTCCTCATGAGGGGGTGCTGCTTTGTTTTTAGTAGCCAGCTGTTTCTTGTTGGTGGCAGGCTTGACAGCAACAACTTTACTATTACCCTTGCTATTATAAGTTTTTTTCTTGGGGTTTGGCTTCCTAACACTGGTAGATCTAAACCATCAACATTTGACTGGCTTTACATGGTATGTTTTGCTCAGCAGTTTTGAACATACCGTGTACTTCTGCTACACTTTTAACCCATGAATTCATGTAGAATTTCATTACGAACTAGTGGTAAGAACTACCCAGAGAGTTTAAAATGAAGTATGCTGCCATCTCATTCTGCATAGGATAACCAAGTTTTGCCATTCGGTTAATATACCCTTTCATTTTAAGCACACTGGGGCTAACATGCGAGCCTTTTTGTATTTTGCAGGATATAAGTTGTTTCATGGTATCATAGCATTCTTGTCGGGCCTGTTTCTAAAACATGCCCTTAAGTTGCTCAATCATGTCAAATGCAGCCATGTCCTGTATGTTGTTCTAAAGATAACAGGACATGGTGGCTAGCATAAGGCAGGCTACCTTAAATTTTTCCCAAGCTTTACGGGGAGCGGTCGTATTATTTTCAAACTCATTGGGAAAAGGACTATCTAAAACATAAAGCTTCTTCGCCATCTTGAGAACAATTCTCAGATTGCGGTGCCATTCGACAAAGTTGGTGCTATAAAGTTTCTCTTTTTCAAGAATATACTTGAGAATATGAGTTATTAGTTTTTGAAAACATTTTTCTAAATAAGCAAAAAATAAATTAATTAGTATTTTCGATATATTATTTCCTTAATTTAATTAAGGGGCATTTACATACTTCATCTTTCTAAGTCATTAATTACATATTTACCCAAACGAAAAAATCAATTACAGGTTTCCCCTTTCTAAAACATATATATTACATATTTACCCATTTTATTGAAATTATTTATTGAATAATTATTTACTTGTATTTTCACTAAAGTATTTTTTCACATTTTACTTCCTAAGACTATCAATTACATATTTCTTCATGTTCGAGTCTTCTATATAAATAGAAAGAACAAAATTACATCTAGTTTGAAACTTTATTTCAAAACAACAACCAGCAATAATCGAAGTTATATCACCAAATACAAAATATAATTTTCAAAAGTTTTAAACAATTATACTAATAAAACATCAATATGTAAAAATCCCTTAGTAAAAACAAAATAAAATAATTATTTAATAGGTTAAATTTAATGAAATAGATAAATATGTAATATATATGTTTTAGAAAAGGGTAACATGTAATTGATTTTTTAGTTTGGGGAAATATATAATTTATGGTCTTAGGAATGGGGAATATGTGAAAATCCCTTTAATTAATGATCCATTTACAATAATTTAGAATAAGTAATGATAATCTGGCTTGATCAGTTATTAAAGGTAGCTGTGACACATAACATTAGTAAATGATTAGGCAGACTGACAACGTTTGTCAATTGTGAAAACTATACAACTCTCAGGTATGAGGCCGTAATGATAACATTTGTTAATGCATTGATACGTTTCGTCTCATCTGTGCCTACTTTTCTCTCTAGACAGCTGTGGTACGTAACAAGAGACAAAAGTAATAGTTATCCTACAACAAGTACGTGTGGAAGGGCCGGATGTGCCAACGAAACTCTTGCACCTTAGAAAAATATACTATACATCAACTGCGGTGTTGTGGGTCCAAACACTGATGTTTCGTTTAATATTACAACCTTTTCATATAATAAGGGGCCATAGACTATTGATTTTATATATGGGATCCAATTTTAGTGTTTACTAGATAGGATCAAACCCGACAAATGATTAAGTTATATATGTGTATTAAAAACCAGTTATAATATTTAGTTCATGATAATAAATAACGAACCCTTACATCTCTCGGGACACCAGATTTTAATACCATATTAAAAGTTGCTTTATCGAGAGATAAACAATCAAATTAAGTTAATAATTTTAAATTATCAAAATTCAAGTTTTGAAATTTAAATTGATTTAATTTTGAAAACATATCTAGTTATCCTATTTTAAATAAGTTGATAATTTTAAATTATCAAGTTTCAAGTTTTGAAATTTAAAATAATTTTTTATTTTAAAACTTAATTAATTATCTATTTATTAAACAAACTAATTGTTTTAATATTTTAACAAGTTGTAAAAATATGTTTAAAATTTGTATTTATTTTGATTGTATATCTTACTATTTTAATAAAAGAGTAACTATGACGAACACTTGGCACCACCACATTTCACCTCACCAAAATTTTCTCGCTTCCCTCTCCTATTAATATCATATTAATTACCAACAATAAATTAAGAAATATATTTTTTTTATTAATATTGTTTCTAAAATAATAAATATTTATAAATTAAGAAACTTTTAAAACATCAAACTTTTTTTAAAATTTTAAATATTCTAACATTGATATTTTATGCAAAATTCTTATATACAAAAATTCATTAAAGTTTGGAGTTATAATAAAAATGTTTTAAAAGATTATGTTTTTTAAAATGTTTGTTTTGAAACAAAGTTTGTAATTTTTTTAAAAAAATAAAAGAAAAGTTTAAAAACAAAAGATTAAAAAGTTTATATTATTATTTTATTATTTATTATACTTACTTATATATAATTTTAATCATAATTTATCTTAGAATATTATTTTATAACTATTAAAATTTTAATTATATTTAATATTTTATTTATTCAACCCGTGTAATACACGGGTTTAATAAAGCTAGTATATATATATATATATATATATATATATATATATATATATATATTATATATATTAGTTTTTGTATTAGATTGACATGTTATAAAAATTATAAGATAAAAACAAACATAATAGCAAAGTAAATATATAAATATCATGGATATGATTGTTTGATCTTGTTAGAGCCATATAGTAAGATCAAACTAGGTCATGGTTCACAATACAAAACAACCATAATGATGGACCTAAGTGCATCTAGATGTCTTTATCGGCTCCAATGGACTCCCTAATTCGTCTTGTCTCTAGTTTTGGTTTCGAGTCTTGAAGTGTAACATTATTTTTAAAAATACATAATAAAAGAAAACCATAATATATTACAACTTTGAACCATCAAATGAGCCAAAACTATTAAACTAAAATTAAACATAACAAATTTTTAATAACCACTCAACTATACAGTCTGGCCAAATTTTTATATTAGAATATAATCAAAATAATATTCGCAATCTTTTGGTTATTATATATTTTACTAAAATAAATAAGTTGCTCCAAATAATATAAATCAGAAACTTTAAATAATTTTACAGTTTGTGATTTATAACTGGTTAAAAAAACCGGATCTTATTTGCATGTTGTAAGTCTGGCTTTGATACCATTGTTGGGTAAAATGGTATCTTGATTAGCTTTATTTTATTTTATTAAAACATTTTTGATAACTATTAGATAGATTAATAATATATAATGCAGCGGAGTAATAATTAAAATACCAAAAATGAACCCGACAGAATCTGGGTTACAAACGATGCAAATACAGAGTAATAGTTATCTTACCAATGAGATAGATATACCTTTGTGCTTAATGATTAACCATTTGAGACACCGAGAGTTAATGATTAGGTGCCAGATTGAACGAACCGAAAGAGAACGCTACAACAGCATCGCGGTAGAATACGGCAATGGTGTGCGGCAGTTTACTTGCGGTCTCCAGTAATGTAGGCGGCAATAGATGATTTTGGCTGCATACGACTGCCTTTTGAAAACAATTGGAATTGTGATTCCTTTGTTTTTTTCGTATCCGTAAATGGATTTTTCAAAGAAAAGGTTGTTAGCATTTCCTCATTCATCGCGGGCCACAAGCCCGGTTAGATTAGTATTGGCACGCGTAATAACCGAAACCCAAAACAAAAACATTTATAATTAAACGTTTATTAATAATTAGTAATTAGTATTAATTATTAAATACACGGTTAATATAATTGTACAATATAATTATATCTCGTATATCGTTCGTAATACCAATTAATCAAATTGATAATTAGGTATTAAAATCTAATATAACTAGTTAATTAACACTAATTTGCTCGCGGGCCTCAAGCCCGGTTAGATTAGTATTGGTCCACGTAATAACCGAAACCCAAAACAAAAACGTTTATATTTAAACGTTTATTAATAATTAGTAATTAGTATTAATTATTAAATGCCCGGTTAGTAAAATTATACAATATAATTATATCTCGTATATCATTCGTAATACCAATTAATCAAATAAAGTGAGTTTTAAATTCGTTGTCCAAGGTGAAACTGTTACGTGTCATAGCTCGGTTGGTAACGTAATGTAATTGAACCCATACATAATCCAACAACTATCACTTGAAATGAGGCAAATTATAGTAATTCTTATGTTCTTCATTATTCTTGTAACTAAGATCCTATTAACATACATTGCGGCAATAAAAATTAAAACTTTGAATCAATGAATTGAACATGGTGTTAGTGTTTATTAGGATTCCAATCCAACAGTAATCATGTGCGTTCATATATAACGTAATGTAATTGTTAGTACATACATTTTACTATTAAATACTACCATTGTGACGAATTTGTATATTCGTTCAACAATTAACTTACACCTAATTTTTACTTAATATAAAAGTATCCCACATGAATTTTCTAAACTAGAGAAACAAAACACTTAAATTTTGATTTTGTATGCCCTCCATCAAAGTTCTATCAAAGTGGTGTTTGGTTCAATCCTTAGTTGCGATGCGAAGTAGATTTGATTGAGTTAAACTATAACTAAATTCAAGAAAAATATGAAAAGATATTGAATATCTAAAGTGATAAAGATTATCCTAGTGGATGTGATGTGGATGGCTGAAAGGTAGCCAAAATTCTTCGCATAAAGGAGCTCCACTTTATACAATTGGGTACAGCACCAAGTTAATTTACATTTATTTTTAAAATTTACTGTTTTGCTATTTATTTAAGTAATCAAGAAACTAATCTTGAAGTTGTTTTTTCCGTCCTTGATGTACCAAATAATCAAACATAATTCCTTTTTCTCATGCTCTCATTAATATTTTGATTTAAGATAAGTTTTTAAATGTATAGCTTGCAAATTGAAAAAGCCAAAAACTTTGAAGTTTGGCTATATGAAGTCCTAATCAATTGCTATAAATAATGGTAAGCAAGACAACATGAGAAACCCACTATTGAGAGATAGAGGAGAAATGGCATCATCCCACTCTCTCATCTTTCTTGTTTCTTATTGCTCTCTCTTCTTTGTTCTCACTGCAGCTACAAAAGCTTTTGCTTTGGAGACCAATGAGAAGAAGCCCATCATTATCATTCTCTGCAACTAACCTCTCTTTTACCATCATCTGTCTGTAATCCCTCTACCATAGGTTAGCTTCTCTATTACAAGTTCTTAATTGTCCAAATTTTCCCTTGAATAATATTTATTTTTACATATTTCAGCATAGATCAAGCATATGAAAAAACTCAAATTAATTTGTTATTTTGGTTTTAAATAACGTTCACAAGAAATTCAAATAAAACATTTTTATGCATTATATTACCAACACAGACATATACTTATGTAGTTATATACATTGATAAAATCAAACAAATTTATCCACGTATTTTATTCTATTTCAGTGTTAGATATAATAAAAGTCGCATTTATAACATTATGTTTTTTTACTTGTATGGTTGGATACATTTACGTTTTATGTTGTTTACATGTTATCAAAATAATTTGTATTGTGTATATATCCTTCGTGTTTGTATATTAATTCATGTGTTATGTGAGAATCTCCTCCTAAGCTAAGTACATTTCTATAGTGACAATAACTCTGTAAGGACGTGAACATGGTCATCAGAGACTTCTACTTATCCCAAAGAATCTGTACTCTGTTAGGTCACTGTTTGATTATATATAATTTTCTTGATTATTCATTTTTAATATGTTTTTTTGACATTTTAATACATGATCTAAAATAATAAATAATACGTTTTTTAATAATATAAAATGTCAAATAATAAAGAGATAATACATAACCACCAAAACCCAAAAATTTTATCTCCTAATCTACTTTCTATATGCAACTGATTGAATCTCACAAGCTGAACAGACATTTATCTTTTAATAAACACTCTGCACAAAAATTGATAAGTTTCCCCATTTGAAATAAATAAAAAAATACCATAAATGTATAAGAAATATTTATACTAACACGCAAATAAAAAATTACATAAATATATAAACATGTATAGTGGACACGCTAACTGGTTGGAATCATGATAGATGATCTATATTCTTTAATCTAGTAACTGTTTTCTTGTGTGGTTATTATCAATATTAAAGTTACATAAATTGTGACCATACTTTAATTTCTTGAAGAACAATAAGTCGATTTTAAATTCATATGTTAGATAACATCTGAAGCTTTATGTGTCATGCCTTCAAACTTAAAATGTTCATTTGTGTTATATATAAAAATCTAACTTAACATGAACATTCTAAATAATTACATGATATCTTTAAAGCCAAAAACAAACAAGCAAATAAATTAATTAATTAATTAACATGATCTTAGCAAAATTCAAAAGGCCTATAAATTAATTTTTTTCTCAAGAATTGAGTGGTAGAACAGAACTTTATTTTCATAAATAATATTATTAGTCTCTTTCAAAGTCCTTTTTAGCAACAAATGGAAGAAAAAAATGGACCCCAAGATGGGTAATTTAAGAACTACCCACTAGGCAATTAGTAGATCCTCACAAATTCTTAGTTTCACACACTTTCATTAACCACCCTTAAATATCATTATTATTGTTAGTATTAATGATATTGTTATTTTTATTTATTTTATAATAAATTCTTGTTCAAATAAAGAAAAAGTTCACTGCATTTTTTGAATGGCAAGCCCCAATGAACTTTCAGATTACAATATACAGATTACAAATATAACATACAGCAAAGCCAAATACAACATACAGATTACAAATATAAGACTTCTAACTCAAATATACACCTTTCAATCCATGTGAAATTCCTATACTTTGATCTATTTGTCAACCATTTAAAGTCATCTTATTAATGTCACCCACCATTTTGACAATTGAATTCGCCCACGCCGTTGAATATCTTGTTTTTCGATGCATCCATATCATCGAGCAGGTTGCTAAGAACACCAATTGAATTACGAGGAAATGATCGGCGTCTTCTTCTATCATCCCACAGTGGGTATAAATCATATTGATGATATTAATACCTCGTTACGCTAATGCCTTTTTGCTAGAGATCTTGCCATCCACCGATCTCCAAAAAGTAGTTATTAGCAATTGTGATAAATCAAAAAGTAGTTATTAGCAATTAAAGGGATATGAAATGAATATTGTTACTTTCCTCAAAACAGAATGATGGAGAGTGATTAAAAGACAAGCTTCATCGAAACAAGTTTGAATGGTGGGGTTTTCATTTCACATGCACAAACATCATTCCAAAATAAAAAGAATGATTAAAACAAAGAGTTAAATATAACTAGTAAGATATTTTGTAGGGTGGGTGTTTCTTTATTAAAGTATGTGTATAGATATAGGTCCTTTAGAACATACGTATAAACTACATTTTCCTCTTATGAAATGTATGAAGAATTAGCACGCGATTATACATATTTTAAATGAATGTTATATGTGCTCATATAAATTCATTTGTTTTTTACATAGTTTTAGTGCATGGTTTTGATGTATCCTTATAATGGCAATATTGTAATGGTTTTGACGTAACATTCTAATGTGGTTTAGGCGTACACTTGTAACTAATTTAGACGTATGATTATAATATAACTGTATAAACATTTTTTTAAACGAAGGTCACTTTTAAAAATATAGCAATAACACATTTTAATTAACAATAATAAAATCGTAATTTAATATGGTTTAATTACTTAGAAGTAATACATTTGTGTCTATAAAACTTTTTGTAGAGTAATTATAATAAGAAAAAGGCCGAAGCTGATACGTCTTAATTTGTTCTTTTAAATCCTTTTCACTTTCCTATGGCTTGTAATATTGTCAATAAGTCACAATCTTAAACATTAAAATAGTATGGTTAGCAGTTTAAAATCAATCGATACACTTCACATCAGGATGGTCCTTTTTAATTGATCGATATATCTAGCTTCTACATATATAACAAGTGTCCATGTGAATATAGTGATTAAAGTTTTGAGTCAATTAATACGCTTCAAGTTTACATCCGGTTTTTTCTTATCTTTACCCATATAAGTTAACTGCTATTCACATTTACTTGAAAATTTAATTTAATTATTTAAAATCTTTCACATCTCATCTTCTATATATATCATGTCTTTTTTTAATTAAACAATACTTTTTATTCTTTATAATTATATTTTTTATTTCTTGCACTCACAAACACTTAAAAAATTATGATTAACATATATAGGAATGAATATTAAGATTCTAAATATATGGAACAAGAAGAGAGTCCCTAAACTTAATCCATATTTTAAGGAATGAGATGAAGTGAAAATTTGAATTTTCCTTTAATTATGAAGAGGTATGAACGAGAATTGGGTTGTGAATGCTTTAAATTGTAGTTGATGGTAGTTCAATAATCAACAATTTATTGAAAAGAAAATCATAGACGTTTAATAAAGTTTTAAAACCAAAGTTTCATGCCAAGTTAATTCTTCTTTGTCAAACAAGCTATAACTAAGTAGACTTACGGTTTTAATAGTTAAGATTGTTTTTAAGATTATTGAATGACGCATCATCCGTCCACAACATTTTAACTATAACATCACTTGTCTTCAATAGGGCATCCTCGTGATAACGACAAAAGTCGATAGTTTAAACCTTACGAAATACAAATATAAACGTTAATATAAGTGATTATGATCTGTTCTAAGAAAAACCCATAGTATCACTCCTTAAGAAATTTCTTTTTTTAGATAATAATTTAAGAATGTTTCTTATACTAGCACGGAAATCATAAAGTCTACGATATATTATATCTAAAAAGTTAAAGAAATTATATAATATAAAAATATCATAAACACATGGACAATAATATATTGTCACTAGTCACTCATGACAAAAATGCTTTTTGTTTTGTATGTTAGTTTTATTGAAGATTCACATGGAAAGGGGCCTTACTTTTATTCATTAATAATTATTTTTTCATCGTTATTATTATTATTTATTTGTTTTGTTTGTTTTGTTTGGAATCCTTGTATCTCGGTGCATAAGTTTTATGATATCAAACTAACAACTTTCAATATGCAATATCATGCATGTATTAACTTATCTTGCAAAATTTTCATGTGTATTTGTCATTTATTCTATCGTTATAGAAAATTACAATAACTTTAAATAAAAAAAAATTACGATCATACTAATTGATAACAAACTTTTAATATGTGTTTACTAAATAGGATCCAAATATTTTCACTAGGTAACAAGAGAAGGGGGTCACTAGAAGTGGTTCACAAGAATGGACCATGTTCAATGTTCAATGCAGACATGGTTAACCCCTTAGCAGTGGAAGAAACCTTCACCCATGACCAAGCTAGAGTTGACTCAATCAGGGCTAGTTTAGCCACCAACACAAAACAAAAAGACACAATGAACTCCAAGGTTACCATCCCCGCAAAATCAGGTATCACAATCGGATCCGGTAACTACTTCGTGACCGTCGGATTAGGCACCCCAGCGAAAAAGCTTTCACTCATTTTCGACACGGGGAGCGACCTAACCTGGACCCAGTGCCAACCATGTTTTAGAAAATGTTACAAACAACAAGAGCCCATATTTGCACCCTCCGCGTCAACCACCTACGCCAACGTTTCTTGCACTGCGACTGCGTGCTCCGACCTCACGTCCGCCACTGGAAACCCGCCCGGCTGCACCTCGTCGACATGTGTTTACGGTATTCAATATGGTGACCAGTCTTTCTCCATTGGAATATTTGGCAAAGAAAAACTCACATTGACTTCAAAAGATGTAGTAAAAGATTTCTATTTCGGGTGTGGTCAAAACAACGAAGGACTGTTTGGTGGCGCAGCGGGGCTAATAGGCCTCGGTCGCAACAAACTATCTATTGTGTCACAAACTGCTAACATGTACAAAAAGGTTTTCTCTTACTGTCTCCCCTCAAGCTCTAGCTCTACTGGTTACCTGTCTTTTGGAAGTAGAGGAACTACGCGTAACATCAAGTACACTGCGCTCTCGACCTCAAAGGCGGGGCCTTTCTACGCTCTTACTCTTACATCTATAACAGTTGGTGGAACCAAACTACCAATAAGTCCAAGTGTGTTTCAGACATCAGGTATGATCATAGACTCTGGAACCGTGATCACCAGACTCCCTCCTACGGCCTACTCGGCTCTGAGCAAGGCGTTTAGAGGGAAAATGAAGCAATACCCATTAACTAAACCATTGGCTATACTTGACACATGCTATGATCTAAGTAATTTTTCCACAATTATAATACCAAAGATTGTGGTACTTTGGGGTAGGAGTACAAATGTGGAAATTGCAGCACAGGGGACACTTTATGCAAATGGGATTAGTCAAGTGTGCTTAGCATTTGCTTCAAATGAGGAAGATTCTGATATTGGTATATTTGGGAATGTTCAACAAAAGTCGCTCGCGGTTGTGTATGACGTCGCTGGTCGAAAGGTAGGATTTGGATTAGGAGGATGTGCCTGAACACAAATGAAGAACAGCAAATGAAGAACAGGATTACAGTGATACATAGGCTGGATTTAAGTAATCAATTTAGCAAAAGATTGTTGGAATAAGGTATAGATGGATGATTACCATTTGTTTGACATTGGGATAATGGGGTTTATGCAACTAAATGTAAAATGATTGCTTTCAAATTCAATGCATGATGACAAATCTATTTGTCCATAGAGAAAGAATGCAATTGAAAATTATAACCCCTATGCAACATTTTCACAAATACCTTATGTGCATTCCATAGAAGAATTTTCTTTTGATCAGTAGAACTAAACATTCCTATCGTGGATTGAATTTGGCGGGACAAAATCTAATTTTGGCTTTGTAAGATCGGTTTACCTATAGTCATCTATCTATTATAATAAAAAACGGTTTTATATGGACACTTGGTACAATTCTAGAGCTCCTAATTTTAATTTTTCCGCTTCTTTCTTTTATTAAATAAGTACATTAATTACAAATTATATTAGTATGTTTTTTATATTAAATATAGATTTTTAATAAATTAAAAAAGAGTTCTTTTTATAAATTAAAGTTTTAAAGAAACAACTTTGTTAAGATGAAAATTTTACTAAAACATCAAACTTTTTGAAAAACATAAAATAGTTTAAAATCATCATTTTAAATAATAAAATTATTATAAATCAAAATAATTAAAATTCAGAGTTATAATGAGTCTTTTACAAACGACAGTTTTAAAAAGGTTTGTTTTGGAACAAAATGCTTGAATTTTTTTTAAATTACAAAAAAAAATTAATTAATTATAATTATTACTTATAAGTAATTTCAATCACAAGTCTGTATCAAAATATCATTTTACAATTAATATGTTTTCGTTATTAATTATTTGATACTTATTTATTTAACTCGTGTAATACATGGTATACTAATCTAGTAAGCATATATATATACATATTATAATAAAATCCGAGCATTTCTACTCTTATCCACTCTTAAGATTCTGTAGTATGAAAACAAATGCATAACCATGATAAGAAATAGAAAAAGTTACATAAATGGTCACTACTGTTTGATTAGATTACATATTTGGTTTTTATACTTTATAAATTACAAAGTTTAAAATTTTATATAGTCATTGCAAGTTGGTCTCTAAATTTTTAATAGTTGCAAAATTTGTCCAAAATTTTAAGTGTACGTTGTACTTTCATCCTTAAATTAAATTTAAAAGTTAGTTTAAAACTTAAAAAATGCATAAAACTTAATAAATTCAATGTTAGGAGCCAAATGTAGAATAAGTATACAAAAGTTTGAATTAACTTTAGACTTTTTTAAATTTTAAGAAAAGGCATGCAATTTGATAAAAACACAAATACCTTTTATAGAGTTTTCAATAAGAAATAAATGGAAAATTAAAGGAATGTTGATATCGCTTTATCAAGTGGAAAAACATAAATTAACCATGTACCGTAGCATGAATAGGCTATAAAGTCTCTATGACTAACTTCACTATCTACATAAAACACAAAGAACAACAAATTTACGTATAGTGTACAAAGAATGATAGTGTTACCTACCGAGTCGTTGCGGTTGCCAATTTGTTGGGCGAAATAACTTTGTACATAATAGATAACGTATAAGCTAAAGTGACAATGTAGGTAAGAAATAACGTGTTTCAAGCGTAGGCAAACATAGGAGCTTCAACGTTGAAATAATCCCACGTTCTCATCGCCTTTGTATTTTAATTTAATTCATCCTCTTTGTTAATCTATTTTGTTGAAACAGAAGTGTTGAATTTGTAGAAATTTTGGATCTCAAACATAAAACAAATCAAAACAAATCAAAACATACCAAATTCGGGTTCAATCTTCAAACAAACAAACTTACTTGGATTAATCTATGAATCGTGAATCACTATCAGATAAACCTATTTCGCGGGTTACACGCGAATGATTTATCGGATTAGACAGAGATTTCTTGATGAAGTTGAATTTGGTTGGATCTATGATTTTTTCTTGATGGTTCATCCGGTAACCGTTTTTTTTTCCTCTGCGCACTATATTGATCGAGTGGAAAAAGAAAAGTCAAAATTGACGACCACTCTTCTGTCGTTCTTTTCTTTTCATTCTGTGACCACAAAGTTCTCTTTTAACAAAATCCTCTTTTGGCCCAAACAAAAGGCCCAATATTAATTAACCAAACCAAAGTTAGTGAATTTAAGTAACTTATTAATATAAGCCCAATATTAATTACAACACTCAAATAACATTTAGAACTAAATCGAGCTCGCACTCCCACGACACGTAACTCGTTTAATCTTTAATGTTATTTTCTCGATCAACAAATCAATCCAATACACTAAAATATATGTTTATAACACTAAAATTAACAACAGAATTTACCTCAAACTACTTTTCAATTCAAAGTAGCCATAAAAATACAAGTAATCTTTCTACTTTAATAAAATATTAACTTATAATGACACGTGGCAGCAACACAATCATACTCAGCCAAATTTTCCCGCCTATCTCTACTATTAAATTATTACCTTAATAACAAAAAATATTATTTAACACTTTTTTAGGTTTAATAAATTAAGAAAAAGATCTATTTATTAATGTTATTTCTAAATAAACAACATTTTTATATAATAATAAATTTTCTAAAGCATAAAAGTTTTTTAAAAATATGAAATATTTTAAAATTGGTATTTTTAAAAAGTAAATTTTTTTGGGAGTTATAATAAGGAAATTTTTAAAAATGGCATTATTATACGGTTTGTTTTAAAACAAATGTTTATTTTTTTGAAAAAAGTTTAAAAACAAAATTTTAAAATGTTAATATCACTGTTTTATTATTTATAGTCATTTTCTATACGTAATTTCAATAATATGTTATCTTAGAATATTATTTTATAATTATTAATTTTATTATATTAATATTTTATTTTTTTAACACGTGTAATACACGGGTTTACTAAAAGTAATCTATTTATATTACGTACTATTAATAATTGAATGGAATGAATAGTGAACTTTTCTTAGTTTTAAGTTTTGCCACAAGAAATTTTGGATTAATGCCCCTATATGTTTATAAAGGAGTGTAAAGAAACAGTTTGGTTTTCTGGGTTTTAAGTTTGGCCACAGATTTTTGCTCCATTATAAATTTTGTCCCTCCTATTTGTGTTATATCAGGAAAGAAAAGGGGTTTCTCCCCATTGTTTCTCCATATGTTTCTTTGAAGGAGATTTTGGGGTTTTGTGGTGGTGGCTGGCCATACCAAAGGCAACAATCGCGAAGGCAGTGGTAACGATTATCTTGCATGCCTTTCTCGTTGGTGCTTGTGGTGGCGGTCGCTCTATTTTGCTTTTGCCTCCCCTCTATGGTTGAGGTGGAGTAGGCGGCGGTTGCCCATGGCTCAACCGGCGGCCTACGTTGTTGTTGTCGTTGGTGATGTCTTTTATGGAACCTCATGGTTCGTGGCTTGAAATCGGCTTCTTTGGTGGCGCCGGAGGCGGTGGATGCAGTGGCTACTTCCGGCCTGGCTGCTGTTTCCCTGCCTCCTGTGCATCGACTGGTGTCTGCTTTTGGAGGCTGACGTGGCGGTTGTTGCGGCCACACCTTCCTGTCGGTGTCTCCGTCGACGTCGATTGGGGTTCTTGCCAGAAATAAGCCCTTTTAAGGGATTATACGCCCCGTGCCACCAAAACTTTTCTTGCATGGGTCGTGTAGGCTGTAGTGACGCCGATTTACCTTCGTTTGTCCGATTTATGGTTCATAGCCTGAGATCTCTTCAATGATGGCGCCTGATTTTGATTGTTCTCCTTATGTTTTCACTCGGTGATGACGTGTAGGCCACATCTGAGAGACATTTTAATTGTAACATGCCGACCCTTATTCTTTTCAACAGGTTGATGGTCTTTGGTGTGCACTCTGTGTTGGGTTCTTTAGTTGTTTGGTTACACACGCTGATTTGGTGCTCGTCGGTGCAAACCCTAATTTTTTTTTTATCAAACTAAGTTGAGTTTTACCTTTTAGATTTCTACTCTTTGAGGTTTGATGTCTTGAGAGGTTATTTGATATTCAGGAGATGTTTTCTTGCCATTTGGATTCGTGTTGTTTAAGTAGCTGGTGGTTTGTTATTACCGCTGGTGCGTGTGGATTAGGCCATTTACAATTTGAGGTTATGAGGATTTAATGCAGTCATTGATGATGAGAAACATCTCATCTGATACTTGTTGTTGGCTTCCTGTTAACCGACAGTTTCAGGGTTGTCTTTGTGGTCTCCTTTATCCTTGCTACTAAGGTTGGTGAGGATGGGCTATTGCTCGTCTAAAACTACCATTTATCCCAACGGTTGCCAGCATGATTCTGTGTGGTGTGTCGTTGTTTTTGTGTTTAGGCCATGATGAAATGCGTGTGATGGTTTTGGTTGCTTTTGGCGTGGTTACCATCTATGGTTAGCAGCCACAACCAAACACCTGTTTGAGCCTGATTATCATGGTAAATTACGTGCGCAACGCACGCAGATGATACATCCTAGTTATGTATATAAAAATAAGTGAAAGAAAAAACTATTATTTTACTCAAATTATAGTACTCCGATCATAATTATCTACGCAATGATTTCTTTTGACCCTATTTAATAAATTTATGGTAATTAATATTATATTTAACTAATATTATTAATATGTTATTTAATAATATAAGATTATTTAGTTCACTACATTAAATTTTATCTAATTTATAATACTTTTAATTAACATTAAATTTAAAGTAAATTACTTTTCTAGGTCCTATGGTTTGCGGGTTTTAACCAATTGATTTCAAAATTTATTTTTTAACAAATCAAGCCTTGAGGTTGTATTTCTGTAACTATTTTAGTCTAATAAGATAACACCATCTATTTTCTCTGTTAATTATGCCCACGTGCCATGCACATGATTGGTATATTAGTTATTCCCCCCTTGAATAATACCCCCATTTTCTTGTCATCTCATTCTTCATTCTACGTTTTCTTCAATTTAAACAGACTAGCCATGCTGATACGTAAATGCGATACAAAAACCATGATTTGTACTTCATGGACGCCTACAAACCTAGGACGAAGGTTCCATTGCTGCTCTACATAGGCAACTTCAGCCTTTTTCATGGTTATTTTTTGTTGTTTTCTCACCTAATTCACAGACTCCACCTCATGTGGAATTGTAGTGTGGGTTGATCCTTCCATGTGTGCAAGGTCTATTGAAATCTTTCCTTGCTTACCAAAGAAAGTCAACAACAACAAAGAAGTTACAAGGAAGATCAATGTGGAAAATTGTAGGCTGAAATGTGTTCTTTGTTTGAGTTGGATATATTTTCTCATATATGTCATTAGCACTTGACCTAAAAAACAGTAAAAATGTCCTATTTTGAAGCTATGTACTTGAATCTTATGGAATGAAGAAGTTATGTTTGATATTCTTGTATCTTATTAAATTGTTGTTGGTTAAATGCAACCACATAAATGAAACAAATATATGAATTACCAAACATAGCAATCACATAGAAAACACAAGTATCATAGATAATTAGACCGTTAACCAATACATCATAGAGTACATCAGTGGCATACAACCACATTAATATTGATACAAAATATTATGGTTCTAAACAGCAGTTTGCAAAAGACAATTAGAAATAGACCATTAACCATAACATCCAAAACTATTACCTTTACACAAGACCGTCACTAAACCTAACACCATGAATAAACCTGACTTGCACATTTTTTGTTCATGAAGGACCCTGTCCCTTGCACTTCTTTTAATATGCCCTTTCTTCTTACACATTTAACATGTGACGCCCTTTCCTTTACTAGTGCTTTTCCTAATAGGGGTGATCTTATATGAAAGCTCTTCAGTAGATCTCTTTCTAGACTTCTTTGATCTGCCAACTTGTGTATGGTGTTTAGGTGGTAACAGGAATGTTGGGCAAGCAGAGGGAGTCCACATGTCTTACCGTTGATTTAGTCTATGGTGTTCTTATAGACCTACCTTCATGTGTCCAACCAATATACCTCCTATACCCATGATTATGGGATTCCAACTTCAATACCATTAACAACCATGTTCCAATTCACTACCACAGCATGCTTTCAGGGCATACTAGTTAATTCCCATTTTCTACATTAATAGGTTCTTATATCCACATCCATAACACATTAATCACTCCAAGGTCCTCTAACCTGGTACTTTCTTTGACCATTCCACATAGCATTGTATTGAGATGCCTCAGACTTGATCTAGTTGAAAGTCATTATAGCTGCTAGTGTTAATGGACCATCACATTTTGCAATAAGCTTGTTCACCACCCTTATTCTCCTCATGATGTACTCTCTGTTAAATTCTAAGCAAGTAATGATAGGTTTATCCCTACCTACTATCAATTTCTTATTGAAAATCTCATATAAGTTGTTAAGTACATCACACTTTAACATACCTGTTAACTAAAACCAATTACATGAAATTTCATATGAAAACAAATTTAAAACTAAATCTATATGACATACCTCACTAAAACGGGATCTTGTCCAATATTGAGGTGGGATTTCTTGTAACCAATTTTGTAAAGATGGATCCTGCTTTCTATTAGCTTCCATTTGTATTCAAAATTGAGGAACTATGGTTGCATTTGCACATTTTCATAAGAAGGCCTTAAACAGATTACATCCCCATTTAGATTTTATGTTTTCATGTATATGTCTAAGGTAGTACCAGTTTTCAGTAGCTAGATAAATTTTCTTGATTACTGGGATGATGCCCTAGATAGAAAACAAACTATTTAACTATAATAAATCAAAAAAGACAAAGTATTCACTACAATAAATGCAAACAAAGTACTAGGATAGACCTTTTCTCTATCTTTCAAGAATGTAAAGTTGGAGTTTGCATACAGATCTAGATCAGTTCCAAGACATTCTAAAAATCAAGTCCATGAATTAGTTGTTTCTGCTTCAACTATTGCAAATGCCACTACATGTATCCCATTATTAGCAGCTACCCCAACTACCGTCAAAATCTAGCGTAGATATGATCTTTTCATAAAACAACCATCCAAAACTAAGAGTTCTCTCCCAAACAGCTTAAATCCAGCCTTTAATCGACCATTAAAAATGAAAATCCTATTTAATTGCCAACTCTCACTTGTTGGATTAAATTATCTTTCAACCTCAATCTTAATTGTTGTGTCTGGATTGCATCATATCAACTCTTGGCAGTAATCCCTGAGAAGTAAATATTATGATGTGTAGTCTCCTTGAACCTTATTTGTTGCCATTACCTTTGCCCTAAAAACTTTTTGCAAATTGATGGGGTGGTGAAAGTTTAATATTTAAAGGCATTATTTTCATGTTTTACATGTCAATTTATGAGAAATAGAGTTACTTTTGGAATTTTATTGTAGGTTAAACATGAAGTATACGAAAAAGTTGGAAGATACAGGATGAAAATTGGAGCTCGGGAAGTGAAGATATGTAAAAGAGAAGTTCCGAGACAACGATATCTTAAAATGGGCATACTTGAGCTAGGAAAGGAGTTATGGGACCACGACCTGTGAGTTATGGGACCCGCGACCTGTCCATGAAATGATCTCGAAAAGTTACACATGAAAATCAAGGTTGTACAGAGGGTGGCGCCACAGACGCCTCCATAGGCGCCATTGATGCCGGAGTTCGTGTTTTGTTGAGATTTGACCTAATTTGAGGGGTTTTAAAGGAGAAAAAAACCCTACTACTAAAATTACCTCTTTACACTTCAATCAAGGACGAAAAGCAAGGATCTTTCACCATTCCGAAGCTTTCCAACATCAAATTCATCCGTATTCACATGATCAATTACAATCGTGTTGCAGAATCGATGATGATGCAAGGCTAAATCAATTGTGATTCACTTCGGGGCACGGGTCTATGTAGGTTATCATTTTTGCTAGTTGTAACTTAGATTTGAGATAGGATCTTGAACCTCTTAAGTTCTTTCGGATTCAATTCATGATTTGATTACTTAAACGGTTGGATTATGTTGAAACCTAATTGTGATTTTCTATAACTTTGATTTTCTTTAATCATTGTGTGATTGATATTAGAATTAGGGTTAAATTATTCAACTTGGTGATTGTGTGAATTAAGTCCTTTAAGCTTTAATCCATAATTATCGCTTAGATCCTATCATGTGTATGTCACCATTAATGACTTCTCACTAGCTTTCACTAAATAAAAATTGTAAATTTGCCAAACCTGAATCCTAAAGTGGGTTGCTTCTTCCCCAAGATTGTTAAAAACCTAAACTTTTATTTTGTTAATTTGATTCTTCCTCGATTCAATTAATCAAGCAATTTACTTTTTAATGTTTAATGTTCTTAGATTAATCATTACTAGCACTTTCCTATCATTTTCTATGGATTCAACACCTTTCTTACCCTTTACTATTAAGGGTGATTAGGCACCCTTTAATTAATATTTTTTGACCGACCACACGACATCGATCAAAATGGCGTGCATGTCAAAGCTTCCGGCTTATTCCGTTGTGTGGAAGCTGCCATCGGGATTTGTGTTCGTTGGTACCCACTATGACGGCTGAACTTGCGGGTACCTTTCGTAGTGTTGTCCGGGCATGTATTCTGGAAGAATACTCCACTCCACTGGTTGTGGATGAGCTTGATAGGGAAATCCTGCATGGTAGTTATGATAATGACGAACCTCTTCCTGAAACAAAAAATAATCATTAATAGCTTGTTCACGTGCATACGCTGAGTCCCGCGCATACATTCTTATATCATAATGGAGCTCTCTATCACGCCGTTCTTGTGCCTCCCATGCATTTCTCATTTGTTGCTCATACTCCTGTGTCCACCTATCATAACTCTCTTTCCATCTTCTTTGTCTCTCCCTTTCCCGTAACTGTTCATCATACATGTGCCTCTGAAATGAAGTCCATCCTGAGAACCCAAATGGTCTGGCCATTACAACTGCTTCCCGAATCTCTTCTTCCTTGGCGTGTTCTCTTGTATCCTTATCCACATCTCCAATTCTACCATGCCCTGTGGCCACGTCATCCTCATCATATTGGTGGGGTATATCATCTCGTCTCACCATCATAATTCGCCCACTATCCTTGTCCCTTAATTGATAATGGGTGGCGGGCTTTTCGTATTCCCATGATTGACCTCCCAATCGATTAAGTTTGAACTTTAAGACCGTGATAGGTATGGCTAAACCATCGTTGGGCATGACTTTTTGCTTACTTAATAGCATAGTGATTAGCCGGCAATGTGGAATCATCAATCGGGCCCTGCTCACTTGACTTTCCCAAATGTTCATCATTACTAATTGCCAGTATGACACCATGTGTCGATCGGTGAGTAATGCATGATGTACTCTTAACTTGTAATGTCTCAATTTCCCTCTATCAAAAATTCTGGGAATCACATTCTTGCTTAAAATCACTGTTAGTAGCTTTGGTAAGATTTTCATGTTGCTTCTATTCATGTTATTAAAATCTAGTGCAGTGATAGGAATGGAAAATATATCAGTCAATACCTCTCACAGATAATTCCCGGTTGGGACTTCTAGAATGGAGCTTTCATGTAAATATTCATAAGGCTCCTATGTAGTGTCAAACCTGGCCACTTGTGAGATTGTCTAAAAACACATGACCATTGTCTTCCCCCTACCTTGCCGGTTAGTGTGGTGGTATGTGGTGGGTTTGTTCCATCCTTCCTCACCAAGGTAGACATCCATTCCACTATTTGATTTATATAAACATGTGGGCGATCCATCTTAACAAATGTCAACACTTCCCTCCACCCCAATATTTCAAAACATTCAACCAAGCAAACATTCGAAATTCTTGTAATTCCATAGGTCTCTCACATGCCATGAGGGTAGTGAGGTCACTTTTGTTTCAGGAACAGGTTCGTCACTATCATGACTACCATACATGATTGCCCTATAAAACACATCCACAACCAGTGGAGTGGAGTGGAGTACTCTTCCAAAATACATGCCCGAACAACCATACAAGAGGTACCCACAATCTCAGCTGTCATTGTGGGTACCAACGAACACAAATCCTGATGGCAGCTTGATCGCGTGACAATATTTAGTGTTTAATTGATCTAAATGTTTGATTTTACATCATGAGAAGTACAGAACAAGTTCAGTTTGTTTATGTTTTGATTCACAGGTGTTTAAAGCTTAAAGTAGCATAATTAGATGCAAAAGAAGAAAAATACATAACTACAAGGGCTGAAGATGTAAATATTAAAAGTTACGCAAAAGGCACAAAATTCAGGGTACTGGCGTATGATACGCCGGGTTTGGGAATATGATAAGGCGGGCGGCGTATGAGGCGGCGTATCAGTGGGCGTATTTGGAAAAAATTACAGAAAGTTAGGCGTATGAGGCGGCGTATGATACTCCGGTTGGGCGTATAATATGCCTGTGGCCTAACAACATCCGGATTTTATGGATTTTCAAGTTTATTTAAACCAAATCAACCCCAATTCGATCTAGAACTTCTTGGGATAGAAAATTGACGAACTTTAGGTGATTTTTGGTCTTCCAAGACTCCCAAAATCATCCACAAACATTCTCCAATTCAAGATTGAAGGCATAATGAAAAGGATGTTCTGCTAATTTTTTCGTGATTGCTTCCGGTAGAATCGATTATGTTAACTGAGTTTTTTTTATGTTTTCATTGGGGTTTTGTTAAACAATGGTTTTTGAATGTAATTCCACTTTTTGTTTAAGTTAAGAGGTTCATTGATAAATAAAATTGCTTGTTGAGATTATTAGTTTTTCGGTTTCCTTGCATCGTGAACTCATTAAGATTGAGAAGTAATTTGATATAGACGAATTAATAACATTGTGAATGAACGAGTCTTAAAAGATTGTTCCTTTGTTATTAATTTAATCAAAAGTTGAAATCATGATAATTAAGTTTTGCAAACCCTAGTGAAGCATATAAATTGTTGATCTTGCATAATTGAGGATCTGGAAGTGATTGTCTTTCATTATTCAAATAAATTAGTTTTAAAGTTTATTGTTTTTTAAAATAGTATTCTACAAATCATTAAAAGTTTTGATTTTTATTTCTAAAGTTTGTGTCTTTAAGTTAATCGAGTCATATGGATTAAACAATTTCCACACATTCAGTGTGGAGACGACCTTACTTACCTTACACAATAAAGGTAGCTAAGACCGATATATTAAATTGTTTTTGATCAAGTCTCGACAACCAGATCAAAATGGCGCCGTTGCTGGGGAATTAGTGCGCTTAGTATTTAATTGTTTTTATTTGCTTTTCTTAAAAATATATATAAAAAACCCAAAAAGATTTTATTTTTCAACTTTGATTTTTTTAATTTGTTTTCTTCAGTATTACGCAAGGTATTTTGTGTTTATTTTGTTTCTAGGTAACCATTACGTGAATGCATACATGATTTTAAGGAAGGACTTCACCATTGCAATTTGATCCTGAAATTAAGAAGACTTTAAGAGAGAATCGTGTGTTCCACAAAGCATCAACTTCAAGGACTTCTCAAATTCGTAGTCAAACAAGATCGGAAGAGGGTCATCGTCAGCAATAGCTCATCGAATTTTAAGTGGGCTTTCAAGAACCCCTGAAAGTAACCACTCAAGAATGATGAATAATTCGGAAAATCAAGGAGGACCACAACTTAATCCACCTGTGGGAGATATCCCACTACCAGTGTTTCCCCCGCCTAATGATCCTCCACATCAACCACAACCGGTGCAACCTCAACCTCAGGGGCCGATCCCTGTAAATCAAGGGGTGCAACATCATCCTCTTCCCGTAAATTTCCAACCAATGCCAAATTTTTGGGTTCGTAATCCGATTTTTCCGCATGACGGAGAAGGTAATCAGCATAGTAATGAGGAACGGTTTTCAGTGGAAGGAAGTCATCACACTAATTATGTGGAAGATTGTATTGAAGATCAAGTCGATATTGACGGACCAAACCAACATGATTTTCAAGATTATGGGAACCAACTGGGTTATCAAAACCGTCAACCAAATCGGGATAAGGGTGGTTATGCTCAACCACCCATTCGCAACAACCTTGAAGGTCAACCATTCAATGGAATACCTGCAAATATAGGAGCACAACATTATGTACTAGCACATGGTGTGGATAGTCACTTTCGTCCCGCCATAGCCATCAATTCATCTCCTATAGTTTCACCAACACAAAGAGGATGACCTTTTGAAGTCCGACAACAATGTTTGGGAATTCTCCCTCACTTCCATGGTATGGCAACTGAAGAACCCTATTTGCATATATTCGAATTTGAGGCATCATGTAGCACCATTGGTGGCCAAGGCTTTTCACCGGATGAAGTTAAATTGGTCCTATTCTAATTCACTCTTAAAGACAAGGCCAAACAATGGTTCCTATCTCTACCATTGGCAAGTATTTACACATGGGTACAAATGCAACAACAATTCTTGGATGAATACTATACTTCTCAAAGGACAAGTGATGCAAGGCGAGCCATTCGAGGATTTACACAACAATCAGGGGAACAATTCCATGAAGCTTTCCACCGGTTTAAGGAAATGCTAAGAACTTGTCCACATCATGGCATAGCTAAGTGGGAGTTCATTTCAGCTTTCTTTGACGGATTATCACTAGAGGATGCAAGAGATGTAAACTCCACAAGTGCAGGAACGTTTACATTAAACCATGAGGATGATGATTGGGATATTCTTGAAAGGATGAGTGTAATCTCTACGAAGCGGGCACAATCAAGCCGAAGGTCGAGGGGGTCAAGTGTTAAGATGTTGAATGATCATGTGGCTATGGATAGAATTGCAGCCTTAGAACGAGAACTTGCAAGTCTTAAAGTTGGAAAGAGTGGTGTGGCGCATATATCTAGTGAATATGAAGTATATGAAACATGTCATGACATAGGCCACACTTCGGTTACATGCTACATGAATTTGGGAAAGGGTGAAGAAGTACATCAAGTACAAGGCCAAGGAGGAAGGAAGATATATGATATGAACTCTAATACATATCATCCCGGTCTTAGAAATCACCCAAATCTTAGATATGGTAACAATACTAACCAATTGAATCCTCCTTTTCACGTACCAAATCAAGGAAGCAACCAATATCAAGGCGGACAACAAAGCTACAACCAAGGCGGCTACAAAAGGAAGAATTACAATCATGGGAATCACCAACAACGAGGTCAATACCAACAAATAAATCAACAACATCAACAAGGTGCTTCTACTAACAATGGCAATGACAATGCAATTTTGTCAACAATTCAAGATCTTGCAAAGGAGATGAAGGAGTTCAAGCAATTTAAAGAGGTGCAAGAAAAGACTAATGAGGCCATTGCTAAACAAATAGGGCAATTAGCGGAACAATTGTCCGGGCGAGAACCAGGGAAGCTCCCAAGTGACACAACCAAGAACCCTCAACATCAAGCCCTAAGTTCAAAGAATGTGCACATAAACTCGGTTAGTATCATTCCTAAATCTAAACGTATTGATTATGATTTAACATCTACTCCTCAAGTAGTTGCAGGTAACGATAAGAAAGTTGATGAAAAAGAAGGAAGTGACCCGGGAGAATCAATTATTCCCATTCAAGTTGAGAAATTTAAAAACAAGCGGGCGCTTTAGGATTATGGAGCCGGTGTAAGCATCCTTCCACGAAGCTTGTATGACCAATGTGACTTTGGTCCATTACATGAAACCGACAAAACAGTGGTGCTTGCTGATTTGACATGGAAACAACCTCGGGGAATGGTTAAGGATGTAATCATCAAGCTAGGAGCGTTCTACTACCCGGTGGATTTTATGGTGCTTGATTATGCACCGGTAAGGATGAATGAGCAACCAATGGTAATTTTAGGTCGACCATTCTTGACAAAAGCCAAAACTCAAATAAATTGCCGGGATGGAATCATCGACATGACATTTGAAAATTGTAAGTTGTCCTTTAATGTGGTCTCAAAATCAATTACATATGCAGTTAATAATGATTATTCTATAATAGATGCTACTGACGGGTATGCTCCTCCTTACATTTCACATGTTAGCGAGGACATGACCAAAGAGAAAGGTTTTGATCCTTATAGGTTTGAGCTCAAAAATGTGGAAAAGGAGGAGAATGTTAAGGTGGAGTCACTAAGGAATGAAAAACCAAGACGAAAGGTAAGGATTGGTAAACTGTAACATCCGTCACTTTCAAGCCCGTTAATTTACCCAAAGTTCGTTATTTTTTGGTTATGCATTTATTGTTTTTGTGAAATTAATACGTTCGAATTTGTGATAATTGATATCGTTATTTATTCGCGTCAAATTCTAATTGATAAAATGAATGAATTAAATTAATATTATATAAATTATTATTGTTATTGTAATCATTTTTACTATTATTATTATAATTATTATTATCAAGATTATTATTATTATTATTGTTGTTGTTGTTGTTATAAATACAAATAGTATTATTATCATTACTCTTAATATTCATATTATCACAGATATATATAATATCATCCGCCTAAATATGTATCAAAGTCGCGATCTTTGGATGCGTTAATATCTATCTGCGTCTCGTCTTTGTTCATATATCAAGCTTTGTCAATGGGCTCTTTAACGTCAATATTAAAACTTGTTGGGTTAAATTAAAATAGGAATAATATATAGTTGAAGGTTTAACATATATAATTCGTAAGTTAAAAGGAATTAATACCTAATTAGTCGAGGGACTAAAATGCAAATAACTAAAAATATATATATTTACACCCAAAATCGAGTTCACCACCGTGAAGCTCCCCGGAAACCCTAAACGCCACCCCCCCTTCCGTCGTCGTCGACAACCATCAACCACCTTTTATCGGCATGGCCCTTCGTACGTCGTTATCGCCTCTCCGTCTCTATGTTACATAGGTAACTTCCAATTTTGTCTTGTTTCGTTTCGTGTAAGTTTCGTCACGTATCGCACAGATCGTTTCGTTTTGTTACAGTTCGGGGGCTTGCGTGAGTTAATCGAGTGTTCGGTCATGTTGTGGCGGTGTACAGTTGTGTTATGGTGGTGTGCGGTTGCACTAATTGTTTACGTATGTCTATATATAATTCATGTTTGTGTTTAGATCAATGGGTGTGTTGTGTGTGATGTGAGTATGCATGTTTATATACATTAATTGTGTGTGTGTGTGTAGTGTATTGTGTGTGTGAGGTGAACACAGCAGCCGTAGGCTGCTGTGTATAATTTGTGTGCGTGTGGATTGAGTTTTCAGTGTATGTGTGTGTGCGTGAGTGTGTGTTGAAGGTGTGGGTGTGTGTATTGTAGTGTGTTGTGTGTGAATGTTTGTATGTGTCTAGAGTATGTGTTTATATTGTTTATGTGATTGAGTTTTTAATGTGTGTTAGATAATGTGTATGCATGAGTGGTATATATCTATATAGTATATGTGTGTATATCATGTGTTGTTATATATATATATTTATACAAGGGATGAAATGAGTATAAATATATTATCGTGTGATAAATCGAGTATGAAGTGTATGGTTATAGATATAAATATACACGTAAAGAATACCGTGTGTATATAACATGTTAGAAATATATAAAATATATAAATAAAATATATAATAATAGTTTATTTAAACTAATCATATATATATATATATATATATATATATATATCTTTTGAGCGAGTCGCGCGATACACCCGAACCGACACGAACCGACCCGAAACCGACCGAATGTACCTTTCCTCATAAGACGTGTTTAAAGACCTAATTGTAATTAATTATAGGCGTTAGATCGTCGTTTGCTCTCACTCGTTGAAGCTTTTGTTCATCTTCATTTTTGTCATATTTCAAGGTCAGTTTCGCGTCCCTTTTTTCATTACAATTATTTATAAAACTCAGGGGGAAAAGGATGCTCACCCTTTTTATGCTGTGAATTCTTTTCATTTTGGGACTATTGTGTTTACTGTTGGTAAGTAGATATCTTGTACATGTATGAGTTTTCTGTGCGGTTCATTATTCACAACTATTTAACTCCGGTGTTGGAGTCGACGGACAGGTATTGATAGTATTATTGGGCTGACACCCCCACCCTTGTTTGTTAGTATACTAGTTGCGACTGACACTGGGGACGGGCCTTAGGGTGAATATGTTCCGACAAGATCTTTGTGGTTCGTCATTGGTTTAGTTGTGAGACTAATGTTTACTTGTGATATTGCTTGCCTATAACTGTATGTCCTTATGTCCTGTCATACAATTACACAGCATCAAATTTATTTATTATTTAAACCTGCGAACTCACCAACAATATGTTGACCTTTTTGATCATATCTTTTCAGGTAACATGAATCAAGGATAACTAATTATGAGGCCTTAGTGATGACCTAAGAATTCGAGCTAGGCTTGCTTTAACATTATAAACAATGATTGTTGATTTGATTTTATCATTTCGAATATTGTTTTACTTAGACTTGTTCCCGGGTTGTGGGAATTCATTTGGATTATGTTTGTTTGACTATGCTGTCCTGAATTGACTAATCACGACACAAGTCACCATTTGCGTCGGGTGACGTCATGACACGTTATTTATATCATTTAATGTTCTCTATTAATTAACAATGTGTTATGACGATCCCGTCCGTTACATCCTCGTGTTTCCGCTATAAGCGGGGGTCTGACAGATTGGTATCAGAGCCATTGGTTATAGAGACTTAGGTGGATTATTCGACCTAGACTATAACCTAAGTGCTTACATGTAGTATGCATAATAGGATTATTTGTGTAATAATATACATGTGAACATTCTAAGTGCATTATTGGCTATTCTTACATTGCTTGTGTTACAAGCTGTATGTGATATACTTATTTAATAAAGTTGTTAGCATGGTATCATCTATTTATACCTTGAGAAAGCTTTAGGTAAGCGCATCCTCTTGTTACGTATTTGAATTATTTTTGGATTAGATTGATAAGTGCTACTGTGAGAATTCTTCTAAGGACTTTGGTTGTTAAGACGATATTTATTCCGTGCGTCTGTTGATGTCACATTTGCTGTATGCTCCCTAATTTACAACTTGTTGGGTTGAATCTTGGGAGACGGACATATTAGCTGATTCAACATAAGTATACAAGAGACATGTCATACGCAAGTCAGATGATTACTACTTAATCAGATTTTGAGTTATTGTTAACAGATTCTTTTACTGTTCTTCGCCCGGGTGAATGCTTTCTTAATTGTTTCCTCTATGCATCTCTTGTTAATTAACTTTTGATTAATGCCATATCCTTGATACTTTAATCATTGACAACATTCTGTACTTGACAAGACGGTATAACTTGGGTGTAGGGGTTGAACCTAGAGGCTCGGGAAATCAAATCAAGTTGAAGATCAAGCAAAGCGAAAAGTAAAAGAAGCCGCGCGACAACTTACTTGTCGCGTGAGAACTAGTTTCTAGCGCGAGAAGTTGATCTCGCGCGAGAACATTCTAGTTTAGTATAAATACGTAGTTTGCTTTGTATTTAGTAAGCTTTTGTTCATTTCCTGAATTTGTATTTTCTGTGTAATCATTCATATTTAGAGAGCAATCAAAGAGAAGTTATTTACATTATGTTCTTCATTTCTATTCTTCTACTTCTCAATCCGTAATTGTTTACATTCCGCATTCACAATTACGAGATCGATCTGATTAGTGTGACGATCCTTATAATTGGTATCAGAGCAAGGTGTTGCTCTTGATTACTTACAGTTGGTATCAGAGCTTGTATGCTCTAGATCGATTGAATTGTGTTGGAATGATTGATTTGAAGAGTTTGTGATCATCGATTTGTTTCATTCTTGAAGATATAAGCTGTTTCAGTTGAATTTTGATCGATTTTGAAGATGATGAAAAGTATAAGTTCGAATATTGGGTGTTTGATAATGTTTTTGAGCTTAAACTTGAGAAATTGAATCACTTAGGGACAATTAGGTTCAAATTTGAACTTAATTAACCAATTAAACAATTGATTAATCAAAATCTAATCAATTTGGACTAAAATTGAAGGTGAAAAGTTCCGCTTTGGTAAATTTGATTCAAGCGAAAACTTCTGTTTTTTGTGCGAAACCCTTATTTCGCGTGAAAACTTGATTTTCGCACGAGACAGTTACAAAGTTTGTTACGGGCGAAAACTTGAACACTTCGCTCAGTTATTATGGTTGAACTTTCCGCGCGAAAAGTTTCTGAAGACTCGCGCGAGAACTTTGATTTTTTCTAAATTCAAAGTTTGTTCGAAGAATTTACTATGGCAAATTTGAAGAATATCATAGCTACTCTGAATCTCATCAATGAGATAGGAACAAGCATAAAGCCTCCACGTCTTTTGAACGAAGAAGATTATCCAGATTGGGCGTATCATTTTCTGAATCATGTTGTTTACACTGAACCCCGGATGATGCGATCTATCAAGCAAGGTCCATACATTCCTTTGTATAAGAATGAGAAAGAGGAATGGATTACTAAACCTGAACATCTCTGGGATGAAGATGATCTTAAAAGAATGGAGCTTGATGACAAAGCTTATGCAGCAATCACTATGGCACTCATAACTGAAATTGCTTAAAAGTTTAAGGATTATACAAAGGCAAAAGATTTGTAGGATGCTTTGGAAGAACAGATCATGGGAAATAAGGATATGAGAGAAAGCAGGAAGGATATGCTCAATCAAGAATTCAATATGTTCAATCATATTCTTGGTGAAACTTTAGAGGCTCAAATGTCTAGATTTGTGAAATTGATCGCAAAAATGAAAAGTGCAGGGATAACATTAGAGAACATAGCTGTGAACAAAAAGCTTCTTAATTCTCTACCTTACAGCTGGAATAACAACTGAACAACCATCAAAAGGACAAAGGATCTGTTTACCTTGTCTTTAAGTGATCTTATTTCTACAATCAAATCTTATGACATGGATGATAAGCAAAGGGCTGCTAATTACATCAACACCATGGGTGAAGAGGCAACAGCAATGTATGCAAAGATGGCAAGTAACCCAAATTACTATGTTAGCTACTCACAGCTATGTCAGTTACAACAGCCATCTACAACTGCACAATCCAGTGTGAAAGACCAAGCCTCACCTCAATCATTATCTCATTATCCAATCATTCATCAAAATCCTTATGTCCAACAACAACCACAACCTTTCAATCAAACTTACTCATCAACCCAAAACACTCAACCAATCCAACAAGCCTTTGTTGTGAATTCTCAGCCAACCAAACAAACCATTCAAATTGCTAAAGAGCATCTGGCTCTTTTTACTTCTTTCATGAACAGCTATGAAGCCTTCTTAGCAGGAAGAATTAGTCCACCAAATGTCCTGGTTGATGATTTACAACAAGTCAACCCGGATGATGTTGAAGAAAATGACATTAAATATCAGATGGCTATGGTGGTTTACAGGGCTAAGAATTTTGTTAGAAGAACTGGGAGAAAGGTTTTTGGGTTAAATAATTCAAGCAAGATAGGTTTTGACAAATCAAATCTAAGATGTTATAATTGTGATAAACCTGGTCATTTTGCAAGAGAGTGTACTGAAGCTAGAAACAATCAAAGTAATCAAGGTAAAAGGATGGTTACAGTGGAGGTAGAGACAAAGCAAGATCAAGCTAGTACATCCAAGACCAAAGCTCTTGTTTCTCAAACAAATGAGGATTATGATTGGTCAGAACAGATGGAAGCTTTAGATATCAAGATGTCCACTGCTTTTTAGCAGAAATCCAGGGTGAAGAAGAGATTGTTGAAGATAATTTGTTCGTATAATTTGTGTCCAAAGATATGTTGAGTGGAGTGTTTGCTGATGAACAAGAATTTGAAAACGAGAAAGTGAAAGAAAAAGTTGTTGAGAGAGTTGATGTGATAATTGAATCTATTCAAGAAAAAGCTGTTGAGATTACTCCAGCTACTGGTTATGATGTTGAAGAAAAAGCTGTTGAGACTACTCCAGCTACTGCATGTGATGATCAAGAAAAGGCTATTGAGAATACTCCAGCAACTGAAGCAGTAAAAATCAACCAAAAAGCCTTCATGGTAAATGTGGTCCATGAAGAGACAGAGAAGAAAGCTGAAACAGAAGAGGTATATTCTAATCTCTGTTTAACTAATTGTATTGAAAAGATTCAAAGATATGGAGCTCACAATGAACGATTGATTGTTGAAGTTGAAAAACTTCAATATCAAATTCAAAAATATAAAACTAATGAGAGAATTTTCAAAGATAAAATAGATGGTTTAAACAAATCAGTTTATCAGTCAAAATTAAATCTTTATGACAACGACTGTAACATAAAAGATTTGACAAATCGCAATAATGAACTTGCTTTGGAAATTAACAAATTAAATAGTGAGCTCTTATCTTCGAAACTAATTGTTGAAAAGTTTGAATTGTCTTCAAATATGGTTGAAGGTATAATTAAGTCTCAAATGACACAGAAAATCAGTGGTGGAAAAGGAGGAGTTGGTTACTCTAACATTGCACCACCGATTAATCATGATTATACTTCTTTACCTTCATCTGTTAACACTAATGATGAAGAGACCTATGGTTTAGGTTTTCAACCAAAATTAGACTTAACATCTTCAGTTAGTGTTCCATTGACTGTTGATCCAATTATAAAGACTGAAGTTAAAACTAATCATGACACTTTTTGTGCAGAAAAATTGAAGAAAGATGGGTTGGTTGAAGAATGGATTGATGATGATTTAGATTTTGAAAACAAAAATTATAATGAGAAATCTCAATGTAGTTCATCAGATTTAATCAATGAAAAGGCGACTGTTTTGAATGTTTCAACTGATTGTTCTACAATGTCAAACAAGGAAAGAAAATTAAAATCCAAAATTAATTTCAAAATAAATGAAAAGAAAAGAAATTCACCATCATTATCTGACTTGAAAACTGATTTAAAGAACAGATTTGTTTCTAAAGGCAACATTAATAGAGAAGAGTATATTTTTAAAGAAACAAATGCAAGTTTCTTTAAAAATAAGTCTTCTATTATTGCTAATCAAGTGAAACAAGATGTGTGTAGCTTAGGTACAAAAGTAACCGGTACCTTTCCAATTCATTCAATCCTCAAGGATAAAGGAACATTTAAAGCCTCATGTACATCTGATGCAAATCAAAATGAAAAGGAAAAACGAGAGAGTGTACAAGAATCTGTTGAGCAAATAAATCATAAAGGCAGATTTTATGATAACAAAATAAGTTATCATCAACAGTTTGAAAAACCAACTCGAGCTCAAAATGTGTATCATAATAAAAATTGCTATTTGTGTGGAAAGCCAAATCACATGGCTAGAAATTGTCATTTTCAACGTTCTTTGACAAGTAAACTAAGATTTCATAATTCAATTGCAAATAATAGAAAACAATTCTTTATACATGCTAAACTCAAAAGGAATTTAAGTCAGTCAAACACCTTTGCTGACAATAGAAAGGTTCAATATAATACAGTTTTGCAAAAAGATAAATTCATCAAAAAGAATTTATTTGTCAAAGATAACAATTCATCTTCCACACAAAACATTATCAAGAAATTGAGCAAACCAATTCAAGAATGGAAAGTGAAAACATCAACATCAACATCAGAACCTGAAATTGTTAAAGATTATATCTTTAATGATAAAAGAGATATGACACTGAAATCACTATCATATTTGGATGAAAAAGGTGTACTCAGGTCAACCATGGCTTGGGTTCCTAAATCTGAATAAATCTCTTATTCATGTAGGAACATCCTAGACCTAGCATCAATAGTGTTTGGCATGTTAATAGTGGATGTTCAAGGCGTATGACTGGTAACATATCTTTGTTACAAAACATCAAACCATATAATTGAGGTTATGTTATTTTTGCTGGAGACAAAGGGGGTAAGATAACTAAGAAAGGTACAGTGTCAAATGGAGTGTTAAGCTTTGAGGATGTCAATTTTGTTGAGGAACTTAAACATAACTTGTTAAGTGTCTCACAAATATGTGACAAACAATATTCCACTCACTTTACAGATAAAGAATGTTTGATCTTAAAACCAGGATTTGTTATTCTTGAAGAATGGATTTTATTGAGAACACCAAGAATAAAGACACATATTTACTAGATATGAATGGATCTCATTCTTTTGTCACTGAATCGTGTCTGTTATCTAAAGCATCTGAAAGTGATACATTGCTATGGCATCGTCGTCTTGTTCATGTTAATATTAAAAACATGAACAAATTGGTTAGAGGGAATCATGTTGTAGGTCTGCCATTGAAAGAATTTCAATTATCTGAACATTGTCTTTCATGTTCAAAAGGCAAACAACATTAACTTCCTCATAAACCTGTTGCTAATACAAAAATTGACTCTATTTTACAAATGTTACACATGGATTCATTTGGTCCAGTAAGTGTTTTGAGTTTGGGACGTCGTGCTTATTGTTTAGTTATTACAGATGATTTCTCTAGATTTACATGGGTTTTCTTTTTAGCATCCAAAGATGAGACTCCTCATCTGCTGATAAAATTCATGACACTGGTAGAGAATCAGACGGACAAAACAATCAAGTGCATCAGAAGCGATAATGGAACTGAGTTTTGCAACCGAACGTTGAATGAATTTTGTGATTCAAAGGGGATAGCTAGACAATTTAGTTATGCAGGAACTCCATAACAAAATGGAATTGCAGAAAGACGAAACAGAACTCTAATTGAAGCTGCCAGGACAATGTTATCAGCAGCCAAATTACCATCATTTTTCTGGGCTGAGGCTGTTAACACTGCATGTTATGTTCAGAATCATGTGCTTATCAACAAACAACAAAATATGACTGCTTATGAAATCTTTTTTAAACATAAACCCAAAGTCAAATATTTCAAAACATTTGGTTGTTGTTGTACTTTGTTAAACACAACTAATTCAAAATCTAAATTTGATGAAAAAGCTGATGAATGTTATTTTGTTGGTTATTCTGCTAACAAAGTTGCATACTGGGTTTACAATAAAAGATCAAAACAAATACTTGAGTCATTTGATATTGATTGGCATGAGTCTAACAAAACTGATGCATGTTCTGCACCTTCATGGGTCTATGATTATGCTTCATTATTTGAAACGTTTAATTGTTCGTCTACTAACTCCACAGCTAATCTTCCTTTGACTTCTTCTATTCAGGATATTTTCAATGATGATGTTGGTATTATTTCATCTCAACCAAAGATGACAACTTCTGATGTACCTTCTTCAACAACTAGTTTAGTTGTTCCATCTGTTTCTGAATCTACAGAAACATCTTCTAATCCCATTGTTGAACAATCTCCACATGTTTCTGATGATATTCCTACTTCTTCTGTCCAAACTGATCCAATTGATACTATTTAAGTTCCATTTGATGATTTATCATCTAATAATGATAATTAACTGGAGGAAGATATAGTTTATCAACCAGAAGGAGGACATATTGTTGAAGAACCGGTGGGTCACATTACTAATTTAGAAGAAGGTATTTCTAAAAATGTTATCCCACAGTTAAGAATTCACAAAAATCATCCAACATAAGCTATTATCGGTCCATTATCACAAGGAGTTCAAACTCGAAGCCAATCTGGTGCCATAAATACTTGTTTGTATTCATGTTTCATCTCTCAGATTGTGCCAAAGAATGTTGAGATGGCATTAAAGGAGAACAGTTGGGTAGAGGCCATGAGGACAAATTGATGCAATTCAAAAAGCTCAATGTCTGGCATCTGTGTGAACTTCCAAAAGGAAAGCTGCCAATTGGAACAAAATGGATATTTAAAAACAATACGGATGAAAAGGATGTGATTGTCCGCAACAAGTCCAGACTTGTTGTTCAAGGATTCTATCAAATTGAAGGTCTTGATTATGAAGAAGTATATGCTCCTGTTGCAAGACTAGAGGCTATACGTATATTTCTGGCTTATGCTTCATACAAGAACTTTATAGTTTATCAGATGGATGTTAAAACAGCATTTTTGTATGGAGAAATGAAAGAAAAAACCTATGTTTGTCAACCACCTGGTTTTGAAGATCCAGATCATCCTGAACATGTGTATAAGTTGGACAAAGCACTTTATGGATAACATCAAGCACCCCGTGCTTGGTATGCTACTTTGACTGAACATTTGCTTGCAAATGGTTATTCAAGAGGTGCTATTGATCAAATTTTAGTTTTAAGCAAGACTGGTGATGATCTTATTCTTGTTCAAGTTTATGTTGATGATATATTTTTTGGATCTACAAATGATGCACTGTGCAAGGAATTTGAGGCAGTGATGAAGAAGAAATTTGAGATGAGTTCTCTTGGAGAAATGTCATTCTTCTTGGGTATCCAAGTCAAGCAAGATGATACAGGAATACTGATTCATCAAGAAAAATATATTAATAGTATTCTTGATAAATACAAATTTCAGGACTCCAAGATTGCTCCAACTCCTATGTCTTCTCGTCCTACTTTATCTCCAGATCTCACGGGAGAAGATGTTGATCAGCATATGTATAGATCAATGATTGGATCTCTGATGTATCTTACTGCAAGCAGGCCAGACATTATGTTCCCTGTTTGTCAGTGTGCACGTTATCAAAGTAATCCGAAGGAATCTCACATGCAAGCTGTCAAGCGAATTTTTAAGTATCTCAAGGGTCAACCAACACTTGGTCTTTAGTATCCTAAAAACTCTGAATTCAATTTATTTGCTTACACTGACAGTGATTATGCACGATGTAACTTGGACAGAAAATCAACCACATGTGGGTGTCAATTTTTAGGAAATCGTCTCATTTCTTGGCAATGGAAGAAACAACAAACAGTGTCTACTTCTACTGCAGAAGCTGAATATGTGGCTGCTTCCAGCTGTTGTTCTCAGCTTGTCTGGATTCAGCAACAACTTCTTGATTATGGCCTTAACATTTATGACACTTGCATCTTTTGTGATAATACTACGGTTCTTAACATTGTGAAAAATCCGATTCAACATTCAAAAACAAAACACATTGACATCCGCATACATTTTATTCGTGATTGTTTTGAAAGGAAGCTTATTTATTTGGAATCTGTTTCATCAGATAACAACATTGCTGATTTGTTTACTAAGGCATTTGATCATCCAGATTTGATTTTTTAGTTCAATCTCTGGAATGATTAACTTTGGTTAACTCTTATTTTTACACCTTTTTCAAAAATATTTTTTTCTTTTGTTTTAAAATTGTTATTTTCTGTCTAGATAATCACAATTTTAGGGGGAGAAATTTAGATAGTTTCGAAAAAGATTTTATTCTTAGGGGGAGTAAAAATTTGAGAAAATTAAATTTTCAAGATTATATAGAAAATGATAGTATATTTCTTGATTTTGACTCATTACATCTGAAGGTATACAAGAAACTGACTTGTGTTATGTTTAATATATTGATAGGCTTGACTTTCAAGAATGGAAAGCACTATGGTCTGTGATACACTAAAAATAATCATCAATGACTGAAGTGGGTAACTCATCAAGGTCTTGTGAATACACTGATTCTATGCTAAAACAGATTGAGAGTTATAGTCTAGTCATACTCAAGCCAGTTACTTTCTGACTCAGCTAACATCAGTTATATATCTATATATGCATATCAAATAAAAAAAATCAAATGTCAAAAATATTTCAAGCAAAAAGAGTAAAAAGATGCGAAAAGGCCATATAGGAATAAAAGATGCTTTTGAGCACATGTATAAAAGATATGTCATAGACATACATACTATATGATAAATATTTTTGTTTTTGAGAATATGTTATGACACAAGAGGCAAAATCAAAAGATGGGGCATGTAAGTCCGTCTTGGCATGTAAGTCCTAAACGTCTTGTGAGGGCAAAACATAAGTCCGGATGGCTGTTAATAAGTCCTACAATTTGTTAATATTTTGTGTTCAGAAACATGTTCTCGTGCTAGTTATGCTCTAATAGATATTATATAAAAAAAATAACCAAAACTGATAAAGCTGATAAGAAGTGAAAGGTTTAAGTCAAATTGGGGTGACTTGAAATCTTAATAGAATCTTGAAGCTAGATAAGTGTTTTGCAGGAGTTTTGATTGTGGGACACACTGAAATCATATAATTTAACTAAAACATGATAAATTCACAACGTATGTGTCTTACTAATATTGAAGTCTAAGTTTAAAAGGACACAGTATATCGATAATCAACATAAATAGTCCTTTATCAATTCAATGCTGGAAGATCGATTCATGATTGATTTCTAAAAGAAATATGATCCTATACTTGAAAATTTATAAAAAATTAAATAACTAATAGAACTTGTGTGTCAATAACTTTGTTTTTTACATAGTTTTATTAATTTGTCTTGTTATGTTTTGAGATGTATTTTACTTTTCAAGTATTCAAAACTTAAGTGTGTTAAAATAATTATAAACACTTAGTTAAATAAAATCATTTTTCATAGCAAAATAAAAGTTTTAAATGCGAGAAATTCTTAAACGCGAGAAGTTTTTAAACACGAAAAGTTTTTAAACGCGAAAAGTTTTAAATGCGAAAGGTTTAAAGGGTGCGAAAAGTTAATTTGAGAAAATTTGACTTATCACGCGAGAAGTCAAATTCTTTAAAAGGAACTTTTCGTGCGAGAAGTTCTCATTCGCACGAAAAGTTCTGAAAATTCATCTCTAAAAAATTCTAAGTGTAGAAAAGAGTTTAAACTGATTTTCATTGATTAGTAGGGTCGTGTTAAGATTCCGACAAGTGTTATAAGGTATATAGATGTTAATTGATTGATTTGAACGAGTTTGGTTCTTGTCCGAATTTAAAATAAATTAAAACTTGACAAATTGATGAAATAAACCATATTAAACCTTAATAATACTTTCGGCGACTGTTATTGAACATATTTGAACTCTTAATTCGTTGAAAATCAAATGTTATGAAAAATTGGAAGTTACACAGACTTTTCGCGAGACTTTTCGCGTATGAATAGATGCGAAAAGTTGTACTTTTCGCATACGATTGTACTTCTCATGCGAAAAGTTTCAAAATGTGTGAATTTGAAAAATCATGCGAAAAGTTTAACTTATCGCGCGAAAGGTTCAAATTTTCAGAAGTGTTAAATTTGCGAAAAATTCAATATTTCACGCCAAAAGTTGAATTTTTCTGAAATTTTTTTAAGTGTTGAAAATTAATTTGTATGCACTAAAATTTAAGTTTTTTTGTGTACTTATAAAATTTTATCAAATTTTGCAGATGGCACGACCGTTAGTTTTTAATAAAAACCATAACGCTATAGCATATTTGGGAGAAGTATCAGATGATAAAGCGTTATTCCGATCATTTATTGATGGATTAAAGTCTTCTCGGATTTCTCATGCTATATCTGCTAATCCAAGGATATTTGCATATGTGATAAACCAATTTTAGGAGATTGCTGTCAACGAGATAGATACTGATGGTGATCTGTGTATAACTGCCACAGTAAAAGGAAAGAAGGTGGTAATCACATCTGAGGTGATTAACAGTGTTTTGTTATTGGAAGATGTTCCACGAGCACCGATGAAGATAGATGACGATGCTGTTAAAGATTGCCTAGTGCGTATGGGATATACATATCGTTATCCTTCATTAGAGAAGAAGTATCTGCCACCATTGTGGAAATATCTTTTTCATGTGGTTATCCATTGCCTTAGCATTCTGGAAGCTGGCATGGAAAGTCTAAGTGCTATATTTGGATCTCTGTTGGTTTCTCTTGTTGATGATCTACCCTACAGCATCTCCACTGCCATATTTTCTGAGATGCAAAAGAACGTAATTGCTGCTCCGGGAAAGAAATTCATTATGTATCCAAGATTTGTTCAAATGATTGTGAATGCTGCTCATCCTGAGTTAGCTATATCTGATTCATCTACTTATACTGTCATGGTGATGAAGAAAGATATCTTTACTTATCTTTTGGGAGCAAGAGGAAATGCTTGGGATGGATCCCACTTTGCTAAACTTGGTCGATTTGCTGATGGTTATAAAGCTCAATCACAGACTGAAACTGCTCAGGTACATAAAGATGATACAATTGGTGCATATTCTAGTGCTACTCAAGAAGTACCTGAGAGTTCTCGTTCTCGTGAAAAATCTGCTGAAAAAGAAGTTGATGAATGGTTAAGAACTAAAGAATTGGGAGTGGAAGAAGAAGTGGGTGTAGAACGGAGAAATGAAAAAGAGGATAGTGAAACAGATAGTGATCAGATAGGGAATGTACCATATGTGCTACAAGAACGTCCCAGAGTACGAGAAGCACCGTCAAAGCGTACTGCTGAGGAACATGATTCAGATTATATTCCTATCGAGATGCCTGTGTAGTCCCGAGGTCGAAGGAAGAGAATGGCAAGGGTGACAGGAGAAAGTTCTCGTGGTAGGGGTAGAGGACGCGATGTGTTAAGAAAACGTCGAACTCCAATGACCACCGTGACAACTGTTGATATTGGGAGTACTGATATTCTAGTCATAGTTAGTGAGGCTGTTACTCCAGTGATTGTCACAGAGGCTACAACTGTGACATCTACTTCTATGCCTGCTACTAGTGGTACTGATGACATTCTGAGAACTCCTCCCAGACAATCTTCTCATGACGATTTATTTGGGATGCAGACTTCATAAATACTACTCCAGAACCAAGAGCTCATCTAGAAACATCTACTTTCTCTCCAACCAGGGTTACCTTGGAACAAAGAGTTAGTACACTTGAACGGGAGATGCTGGAGAAAACTCAAGTTATTAATGATTTATGTAGAAGATTGAATGATAAAGATGAAAGAATAAAGAGTTTGGAGAGTCAACAGCAATTCATGCTTACATATGTTCAGATAATGGAACAAAATCTGAGAGATCTCACTTCTCGTGTATCTTCTTCATTTACACATCATACCACAGAAGTTGGAGAATCTAGTGGACAACAGACTGTTGATCATAATCAGAATGTTGAACAAGTTCATGATGCAGAACATGTTGTTGATCCTGTTGCTACAGAATGGACAACAGACAATGTTATTGTTGATCAAGAGCCAAGTCCAGGCGTGTCTAATCAGGCTGCTGAGGATCAACCTGTATCTTATGTTGGAGAAGCTTTTGTGGAACCTGAACATATGATGCCTATCCCTAATCCAGTAACTAATGATGATGATTTGGATATGGTTGATTATGACTATAGTGATGAGGATGATGATGAGGATGATGGTGAAGATGATGATGATGATGATGGTGGTGATGATAATGACGGTAATGGTGATGAAGATGATGGTGGAAATGATGATGATGATCAAGGGGGAGATACGGGTGCTGCTACTGGTACTTCTGGGTCGTCAGGAACTGCTAATGTCTTCGGACCAAGTCCTGATGATACAGTTGATTATACACTGTTGGATCCTGCCACGGAAGCTGAATATGAGAAAGAACTATATTCATTTCATCAAAATATCTTAGAAGAGGAAGAAAATGCTGATTTTGGATCGTTTGATGATTTAGAAAAAGATATAGAATATACTGATATTTTTGGAAATAGTTTGAAAGATTTATTCTCTGAAGATGTGTTAGAAGAAGGGGAGATCGTTGGTGAGCCAAGCACTTCAGAAACCACTAACAAGACATTAGACCAAACTGGTCAAATGGCTGTTCGTCAGGTTGGTAATATTACTGTTGCTGCACCTTCTCCGCCAGCTTATATGCATACACTTCGGCATTCCAAGCCTTTCACAAGGTACGGAAATTCAGAGCCGATTATCAGTTGGGCATATGATGAAGAGAAGAAGTTGTATGCGATTACAAGAAAGGCTGGAGCAATCGAATATTTCCAAGATTTATACTCTTAGAGCATCAGAATTGTATGCTATGGGTCGTGTTCCATTCATTAATCCAAGCAATTATGGAAAAGGAAATTGGATTAGAAACATGATTTGGAGACAGAGCAAGACCAACTTCAAAGATTTTAAGACAGCCAAATCAAAGGTCATTGAAGATGAGAACCGTATCGATACAAACACGCAGAAACCAATGAAGATACGCGTTTATAGACATCCTAGATATGTGAGGAAGATCTCTATACACGCTCCAATGCTAGTTAACAGCTTGTCAAAGCTTATCGGGTGGAGTTGTGAAAAGGAGACGGGTCATGCGTTGATAAAATGTGCTGATAAAGAATATCGTATCATCGACCCTGTGGATTTGCTAAAGTTTGGAAAAGAAGATTTGATGAAGTTGCAGCAATGTCCTATTGCAGCTGATGAATCTGTACATTTACTAGCAGCACAGTTTGGTTGGTTGATTACGAAGGCCCTGGATAAGAAGATGTATGCATATGGGGGCAGTTACAACGTAGATGACGTGGACTTTTAAAGAACATTGATTTACCGAGCCTTGGGGGAGATTGTAGGGGTTGAAACTAGCGGCTCGGGAAATCAAATCAAGTTAAAGATCAAGCGAAGCGAAAAGTAAAAGAAGCCGCGCGACAACTTACTTGTCGCGTGAGAACTAGTTTCTTGCGCGAGAAGTTGATCTCGCGCGAGAACATTCTAGTTTAGTATAAATACGTAGTCTGCTTTGTATTTAGTAAGCTTTTGCTCATTTCCTGAATTTGTATTTTCTGTGTAATCATTCATATTCAGAGAGCAATCAAAGAGAAGTTATTTACATTGTGTTCTTCATTTATATTCTTCTACTTCTCAATCCGTAATTGTTTACATTCTGCATTCACAATTACGAGATCGATATGATTAGTGTGATGATCCTTACAATTGGTATCAGAGCAAGGTGTTGCTCTTGATTACTTACATTGGGTAAGATGAGCTATGGTTGACAATGCAAAGCAAATTTCAATCACGGGTGCACATGTAATTGCAATTTGTAGTGCATGCGAACTCTAGCAAACCTTACCATGAGATGACGGTCATAGTTGGTACAAATCTTTAATTCTATACTCGGACTCGCCGGAGTCTTAATCCTCACAATTCTTTATTAGTAGTGTGGAAATATCTATCACCTTTACTCTTATGTAAATTTTAACCCATCTGAGCCTTCATGGGATTCATATTATCAGATTAGTCCTAGTCTCTATGAGACGTTGCTCCTTTTAGCACTTTAGGGTTGTGCAAATGGTAAGTTTTTTAAAATGTACGTGGTCTTTAAAGAGTTGCAACAGAGTGATGACACTCCCTGCACATGTCCATTGGATTGACCTTAAGAGTTTGGACATTGACGGTTAAGATGTTCTAGTATTATAGTTTGATGGAGTAATTTGATGTCACATGATCTGTTTAAGCACTATTCTCAGTATATCGTGGATGTGGTGGGAATGCTGCGGGGAACCCTATATATAAACATCACCGATATACTACGGATGTGCGTGAACTAGGTTATGTGATGATTTTAATTTATTGGAATATGAAATGGTGAAAATCATAGAGTAGCAGGGCTGAGGTAGGAGGGCTGCCATAGCCATGATTTGGGATAAGCTCAAATCTTTGATAACTGAGTGCTACTACCTGATGAATGAGATGCAAAAGATATGTCGGAATTGTAGAATCATATAATGATGAAGTTGGGTCACCCTCCTTATACTGATAGTCTCCATGAGTTGGCAAAGCTGATGCCATACCATGTGACATCTAGATAAAAAACGATCGTGAGGTACACCTAGGGATCGTTATACAAATTCAAAGGAGGGTAACCGCTCTCAACTTTAGCCTTGAGAGTAAAATTAATTTTTTAACTATTATGTTGTAGGCTTTGTCATTATATTAACATCCTATAAATTTTATTAATAGCTGCTCATGATCTTATACTCTTATATAACCTTGTGACATTAATGATTGCACTCATAAAAATAATGAGTTTAAACTTTTACAAATACAATAGAGCTGATATTTTCCTTTTTTGAATGGTCAACGGATACTTGACCGTTAAAAAAAATAATAATAAGCTGATATTAAGTGTAAATTCAAAAAAATAACTCTAAAAGTGAAGGTATAATATAAGGTAATGTAGTTATTTATACGAGATCCGTTTCTACTTGTAAGTCTTTTAGATCAATCACAACCTAAAAAGATTTTGAAACCGTCACTAAAATTAAACAGTATATATACTCATAAAAAAATTAATGCGTATTTTCATAATTATTATTTTATAAAATAAATTGAAAGACGTGATTAAGATTTAATAAATTAGATTTTTTTAGGTAGGACGTAGGTAAACCAAACAATGAAGATGCCGTTTTCTGACTTTTTGAAAGGCTTTTAAAGTGGGCCCATGGAAATGAGTTAAATATTAAATAATATGGGCCTGGCCTAGTTTATACAATCAGCAGTGGCGGAAAGAAGTTGAGGGTCGAACAAGCAAGCTAGTGCTAAGGTAGGCTAGATAACCAAGGTTGTGAAACCAGCTGTGGTGGTTGATGTAATTAGCTCACCAAACCTTCAACATGGGTGATATGAATGTGGGCATCCTGACCATTACCTTAAACGTGTGCCCCACGCCAAATCGAGCATCAGGACAAATTAGGATCAATCAAAAAAAGGTGATGGCTGTAGCCTAAAATCAAAGACGGGGAAATTATAGAAATAAAGGCCTTGTAGGAATCAAACTTGGACGGAAATAAAGGTCATGCGAACCAAAAAGATCGAGCATGCGGTCGTGCATTTGTGATAAAAGGGAATGACGCTTTTCAAGACCAAAATTTCATGACGGGTATGCATCTCTTAAATAATCATTACACTTATGTTTTGTTTGATACCAGGAGCGGATAATAGCTTCATTTCCTTCGAGTTACTCTTTTACTTAGCACGAACCTCATTTGTTTAAGAATTAATTACTTTCTAGAAATGGAAAAAGGTAGTTTGGTAAAGGCTAAAGAAGTAATTAGAGGTTGTACCCTTGTATTAGGAGACCATACTTTTGATATATACTTGACACCTTTTGGATTGGAAAGTTTGATGTGATAGTGGGCATGTATTGGTTATGAAGCGTGAAGCTAAGATTCTTTGTCAAAAAAAAAAAAACTACTACGTATTTCGCTATCAAATGGTGAAGTATTTAGACTCAGGACAAGCAACCCAGAAAGAATTTGAGACTCATTTCTTGGAAGAAGGCCCGTCGATACTTAAAGAAGTAGTGTCATGCATTTCTAGCGTATGTGGTGGAAAATAAGGAAGAAGAAGGAAAGTTAGGGGATATTTTTATCGTACGGGATTTTCAAGAGGTGTTTCCTGATGACTTAATGGAGTTTCCCTCTACTCATCAAGGGGAGTTTAGGATTGACTTGATTTCCGGAGCAACTTCTGTTGCAAAGACACCTTATCAACTAGCACCATCGAGAATGCAAGGGTTATCAAGTCAACTACAAGAACTCTTGGATAAGGGTTTTAATCGACCTAGTCACTTATTATGAGTAGCACGTATTTCATTCGGTGAAAAGAACGATGAGACATCCTGGATGTGCATAAACTAAAAAGAGTTGAACAAGTTTATTATCAAGAACCAATAAACTGTCCCCCAGAATTGGTGATCTATTTAACTAGTTGCAGGGAGCAACATACTTTTCAAATTGGTATTGAATCAAGTTATCATAAACTAAGGATTCACGAATACAATATACCGAAGACCGTTTTAGGACACGATATGGACGTTACGAGTCCTTAGTGATGTCGTTTGGTTTGACAAACGCTATAACAGTATTTATGGACTTCATGAACCGAGTATGTAAGACGTACCTTAGCAAAGTTATGATTGTGTTTATAGATGGTAGTCTCATCTATTCGTGATCAAAAGAAAAACGCAAGTAGTACCTAATAGAATATTGAAACTATTTGGAAAAAAAAGAAACTATACGCTAAATTCTCCAATGAGAGTTCTGGTTGTGGGAAGCAAAGTTCTAGGTCACACAGTCAATGAGAAGGGGAGTACGTTGATCCTAGAAATATCAAAGCGGTTAAAAAGTGGGATACACCTAAGATGCTTTCATAAATTCGACAATTCTTGGGATTGGTCGGATACTATCGATGGTTCATGATGAATTTCTCAAAGATGGGCCAACCGTTGATAATGTTAAAGAAAAATGATAATAAATTCGATTAGGGATCGAAGTAAGAAGAGTCTTTTCCAAATATTAAAGGAATAATTGTGTAACGCGTCAACATTGACTATTCCTCATGGCTCAAATAATTTGATTTTTTCTGCGACGCGTCACAACAAGCACTTGTTTGCGTTCTAATGCAGATATATACAATGATCATTTATGCCTCTCGTCAAAAGCATGAGAGCAATTCCATTACACATGATTTAGAGCACTACCTATGCGGATCGAAGTGTGTCATTTATACCGAAAATAAGAGTATTCAACATATCTTTGGTCAAAAAGAATTTAACTTACGGTATCGACGATGGGTTGCACTTCAAAGTGATTATGATTGTGAGACCCGATATCATACAGAGCAGATGAGTATGATGGCTAATGCGTTGAGTAAGGACAAGTGGGTTAAACCCCTACATGCACGAGTCTTAAGAATGACCATACAATCAAACCTAAAGGCCTAGATTTTATGATCAAAGGGTGAGGCATTGAAGAAGGAGAATGTTACAAATGAGTAATCCCATGGCTGAGATAGACAAATCAAACAATGAGGATGATGCGCAATGTTTCGCGGATCGTATATGGGTACCAAAGTGGGGAAATGTGCGAAAACTGGTTATGAATGAGGCATATAAGTCGAGATACTCTGTTAATCCTAACGCGTACAAGATGTATCAAGACTCTAAAGAATTGTAGTGATGGCCATATAGGAAGAAGGATATTACCACTTATATTATTGAATGTTTAACCTGTTTCAAGGTAAAAGCCGAATATTAGAAATATTCGGGATTACTTCAACTTATGGAAACTCCCTAACTGAAATGAGAGAATATAATAATAGATTTTGTTACTAAGTTGCCAATGGTAAATAGCAGACATGACTCAATTTGGTATATGGTGGACCAAATGATGAAATTCTCTTATTTCTTACCCATTTGAGAAGACTGCAAAATGAAGTAGTTAGCAAGTATCTATATGAATAATACTATGGCTAGACATGGGTGCCTATGTCAGTCATATCGGATCGTAATAGTCGGCTTATGCCTCGATTCTGGCAAACTTTTGAGAAAACAATGCGTACTCAGTTTGGTCTGAGTACCACTTATCATCCACCAACGGATAGTCAAAGTGAACGTACTATCCAACTCTTGATTACATGCTTAGAACGTATGTTACTGAACTCGGTGGAAGGTGGGAAATTTAATTGCCATTGATTGAGTTCTCCTATAACGATAGTTATCACCCGAGCATTGGTGTGCTTTACTTGAAGCGTTATATGGAATGAAGTGAAGATCACCGTTATGTTAGGTTGAAGTCGGTGAAAGGCAGTTAGTAGGTCCTGAGATTAATTAGGAAACATCCTATAGGGTTTTCTAAATAAAAGATCGACTCAGGCAGCCAAAGATCGTCATAAAAGTTATGCTGATAATCTATGGAAACCGTTCGAATCTGTGTGGGAGATCACATCTTGTTGAAAGTCTCACACTAGGAAGGTATTGAGCGATTCAAAAAGAAAGGGAAATTAGCTCCAAGACATGTAGGACCATTCGAACTCACCGAAAGGATTGGTCATGTGGCTTATCGATTACAGTAACCACACGAGTTCAGTAATGTGCACAATACATTTCACGTTTCAAATCTTAAGAAGTGTTTGGCTGATCTTTCTCTTCATGTACCAATCAAGAAAGTTTGAATTGATGAAAAACTTCATTTTGTAGAGGAAATGATAGAGAAAATAAAACAAGGGTTATATGGTTGAAGCATAGTAATATACCAATCCTCAGGATTTGATAGAACTCAAAGAGAAACCCTGAGTTCCAGGGAGCATAAAGATTAGATGCTGCCGCATTTGTTAAAAAAAAAAAAGAAAAGAAAAGCTTCAGGATATTATTACAGTTGAATTTCGGGACGAAATTTTCTCAACTGGGGGATACTGAACATCCGTCACTTTCAAGCCCGTTAATTAACCCAAAGCTCTTTATTTTTTGGTTATGCATTTATTGTTTTTGTGAAATTAATACATGCGAATTTGTGATAATTGATATCGTTATTTATTCGCGTCAAATTCTAATTGATAAAATGAAGGAATTAAATTAATATTATATAAATTATTATTGTTATTGTTATTATTTTTACTATTATTATTATAATTATTATTATCAAGATTATTATTATTATTATTATTATTATTATTATTATTGTTGTTGTTGTTATTTTATTACTATATAATGCATAAACAATGGGTAGTTTGGTAATTTCACTCATGTTCGTAAGACGCGTCTCTTCCCCTTCCATCCGGCTTCTTCCTCCTCCACCTGCATTCAATCGATCGATGCTCTCTGCCTTCAATAGAACCATTTCGAGTCATACTTCAATTGAACGATCGATGTTACTCCCCAACCATCCTCCTCCTTCCGGTACCCTTTTCTCATTCACTTATTGAATCGATTGAATGAAATCCGTTACACCTTCTATTGAAGCGATTCAATGATGTCAGTGCCCACACATATATCTACATACATTGATGCAAATGATGACATCTACATCCCAATGCAACCCAAATTCACTGCTGGGGAATCCTCTCAAGCGATTTCTAGGTTATATTGTGATTTCAGTTAACTTTCTTTGTATTGATTCAATTTCTTTTATTTTGAATCTTCTTCCTGCCATGTTTATATATATTTGTGGTTTAGAATTGATTGTGATCATATTTGACTATGATTGTGGTTTCCCATCGGTGCTTAGGGTTTTTCATATCTACAACAAATTAACATCTTTTTGGGTCCAAATCAGTATGTTCATTGTTTATTTGTGTTTTATCATTTGTGTCTGTCATGTGTTTGATGAAATTCCCCGGTGAGTGTGGTTTGTTTGGGACACGTGCATTGCTATAGGTACTTTGTGCTTGATCACATATGTATAACAACATAATTTTATGACCAATTTGAGAGGATTAACCATGATTTAGAGATAATAAAGTTCTTGATTGTGTTGGATCTTTGCAATTTGATGATTGATTAATCGATCTATGAATCAGTTCTTCAAGGAAATGTGTCGTCTGCAATTTGTAGTTGATTGGCTGATATATTTGACAATTTTGTGGTAATAATACTCTATGATAGGTTATATCAGGAGGAAAAGTTGAAGCAATTCCATCAATGGGGAAGCAAAACTCACGGCCATCTTGAGAACTTTAAAACTCTTGGTGTTTAGGTCACCACTGGTTAGTACCGTAGAGTCTTATATACAAAAACACCAAAATCTTGATGAATCTTTTTGTGTCTGAGCTATTATTTATTATTATTAGGTCCTTGTGGTTATGGTATTGCTAATGCTATTGGTCTTACTTGTACTGAGAAGTGAGAACATTTGGCTGCTTGTTACAACAAACCAAGCATGGTAGTAAGTACAAACGAATTTTCTTCTTAGTTTTAAGAATTTGAAATGTTATGATTTGGGTTTTTATGGTTTTTGTACTTGCATTGACCTTAAAATTGACTCTGTTATTGATTCATTATTAGAATTCATATTTAAAATTTAATGCAAGGAATATAAAAATACGTTAAATTGGTAATGTTTAACCTGGTTCTCAAAAATGTTCTCTAATTGAGTTTGAAGAATTCAATACAAGAACACAATACCACTTCTTGTACCCTTTACCCCTCATAATTCAGTCTACAACATGGCTTTGCTACCTAGGGCCTTTGTTTTATAGTGTTTGAGCTCAATTTAGGTGTCAATTTGCTTATAATGTTGTTAATTTGTATCATTATATTTAATACAATATTATTCATGATTAGCATATTTGAACATTATTTGATTTGATTATTATAAAAGCTAAGAAATTTTGCATTCAGACTAATCTCAAGATTAACTAATTGTTGCTTATGAGCTAGACCACTTTTGGTTAAGGCCAAACAAAACTGAATACTAATAGTCACATAGGTTTTCTACCAAATATGTCCCTGCTTCTTTCTTCCAACACATGGTGTTTTGTTAATATAAAAACAAACAAATAAAGATAGTAACGAGCGTAACTTTAGAAAAAAGTATATAACTAAGGTTGGTTGATGGGGTTCTTGCATTGTGATCATTGGTTTTAGATTGAAATCTAAAGTTATTTAGTTGGATGCCACTAATTGTCTGGTAAATTTAAATGTAGAACAGTTACTGCTAAGTTAAAAAAACTACTATATTTGAATAGTTTCTTTTTTGATTTTGTGCTGAAAATATAGTGTTTCAGGTCCAGCTGCTGTTATAATAATTGTTTTGTTTTATTACTTTAAAAATGACATTTATTAACCAAGAAACTGTTTGAGTTTGTTCATATGTTTTACTTTTATATTAACTTGTTTGGTTAATAAGTTTTTGATCACTTAAGAACTGCACATGTTTTGTTATTTCATTCTTTTTCTGTAAATAGTAGTTATACGCTGCTGTAATGTAGAACATAGTACCACCTGCTCATGTTTAATGTTTGGAGCAGATGAATTCGTTGATTTTATGGTTTTAGATGATATGGTTTTTATCTACTTGTTTCCTTGTTTAATTTAACATTTTAAATTGCTTTTGGGTGTGTTTTAGGCTTCAAATTTGATTTAAATTAACATTTAAGTCCACTTTGAATCCATACTCAGGTTAATTGTGTTTTTTGGTTTTTAAATGTGAAAATTCGTGGGTGTATCTTGGTATGACTTTGATGAACGAACACCTAAGGTTTATCACCTTTTGTTGTATCTAATGTTGGATCAAAACTATTTAAGTTTAAAACTATTTGGTTGAAGATTTGGCGTAAATTTATAGGCTCGTATATCTGTTAACTCCAAAAAATTTGACTTGCAAGGATATTCTTATATTTGAATCTTGTTTTATGTTGGTCGTAATGTATCATATTTTTTACCTTTATGCTAAATTGTCATTGAATGCTGTAGATAAGAGTCCAACTACATCAAGGATCTGTTGTGTCGATGACAAAGACATGCTCAAAATCAAAGGTATTGGTGGTTTTTACAAGATTTGTACTGCTCATATATGTGTGTATTTTTTGGTTATGGAATAGTTACTACCATATGTAATCGGTCTTTTCCATGATCGCATTTGAGGACTGCTTCCTCTTGTGATATTTTAATAAGTATGAAAGTTTTGGATTACTTTCTAGAGGTTAAAAACTTTTGTTCACGTTTATTGCGCACCATTGTCAACATTAGCTCTTATTTGTTAGGATCTCATAAAGTCCTTTATGGCCCCGTAAATATACCATTATGAGCTTCTAAAATACTTTTTAGACCATGGTCAATGCCTGAGTTGGCTCTATACATGTGATCAGCTACAAGAAGAAGAATTGTAATAGCTAAATGATGGTGTGTCGTAACGGTTAGCCATAAACCCGACTCAAGCTAAAGAAACTTATTTATTGGTTGTTGCTAATTGCTTTTGGTCCCAAATCTTTGGGGTTGCTTTTTCCAATGAACTTGCTTACATATGTTTCATCTAATGTTGCGGATGACATTGAATCAACCGGTTACAAGTAAAGTCAGCTAAAAATAATGTTGATTTCTAAACTTTAGTAATAAATAGTTTGATTTCTATTTTGTCTGCTTTAAATTTGGTTGCTAATCTAAAATAAATAATGTAATGTTAGTTTTTGTTTCATGCACTTTACCTGATTTTGTAGTCATATTTGACACTCGTAATTCATACAAAAGTTTTAAAATTTTGGACAAATAGGAATTCGCACCAAGTAAGCAAGACCTCACCGTTTGGCTTGTGTTTTTGATATGTTTTTATAACTTACTCATTTTCCCACTAATATACAAGACTTAAAAACTTTATAATTTATCTTACATTGTACTAAGATGTTCTTAACTTCATACAATATCAGACAGTGTTGTATGACCAGTGTAACCCCTAAGGTACATATTATTATCCGATTTATCCACTCATAAAAACCTCCCACCTATAATGATCAAATTAAGTTGCTTCTTTGTAATATTGACAAGTGTAAGTTTAACTATTGTTCACATTTTTCCAAATAAGTTTAAACTCAAAATTATGATGTCTTAATGTATAGGTGAAGTCATATTAGAAGCATACATGCTAGAGTATGGTATGGATTGTCTACAGAAGCATGTTAGGGTTGTACAATATGGTGAGTGTGTGTTGATTGAAGGAAAAAAAAGTTTTAGTACTACTATAATTATGACATTTTGATAGTAATAATTGACGTATCTTCTCGACATGTATCATAATGTTTAGAGTTATATTTTCATGTGGAATTATACTTACTTATGAATTGGTAATGTTTAAAAATTGAGATTATTATTGTGAACTAGTATCTTTGGAATTTTCATTCATGTACACAAAAGGGAAAGGCAGCGAGGTCCGAGTTTGGAGAAAGAACCGGTGCAATGCTGATATGCGAAAGTTGAAACATAACTCGATGTTTAAATACGAAATTACATTTCAACGATCATAATTAGGTGGATATCTGGACGAAATAGTTTTGGGGTATCGCATATTAAGAATCTTACACAACCTGCCCTAACATAAAGGGTGCCGCACCCGCTACAATGTGCGGACATTCCCACTAGTTATTATTATAAATACAAATAGTATTATTATCATTACTCTTAATATTCATATTATCATAGATATATATAATATCATTCGCGTAAATATGTATCAAATCACGCTCGTGAAGTCGCGATCTTTGGATGCGTTAATATCTATCCGCGTCTCGTCTTTGTTCATATATCAAGCTTTGTCAATGGGCTCGTTAACGTCAATACTAAAACTTGTTGGGTTAAACTGAAATAGGAATAATAGTTCAAGGTTTAACATATATAATTCATAAACTAAAAGGAATTAATACCTAATTAGTCGAGCGACTAAAATGCAAATAACTAAAAATATATATATTTACACCCAAAATCGAGTTCACCACCGTGAAGCTCCCCGGAAACCCTAAACGCCACCCCCTTCCGTCGTCGTCGGCAACCATCCAGCCACCTTTTCTCGGGCGTGGCCCGTCGTACGTCGTTATCGCCTCTCCGTCTCTACGTTCCATAGGTAACTTCCAATTTTGTCTTGTTTCGTTTCGTGTAAGCTTCGTCACGTATCGCACAGATCGTTTCGTTTCGTTTCGTTACCGTTTGGGGGCTTGCGTGAGTCGATCGAGTGTTTGGTCGTGTTGTGGCGGTGTACGGTTGTGTTATGGTGGTGTGCGGTTGCACTAATTTTGTACGTATGTATATATATAAATCATGTTTGTGTTTAGATCAATGGGTGTGTTGTGTGTGATGTGAGTATGCATGTTTATATACATTAATTGTGTGTGTGTGTAGTGTATTGTGTGTGTGAGGTCAAACACAGCAGCCGTAGGCTGCTGTGTATAATTTGTGTGTGTGTGGATTGAGTTTTCAGTGTATGTGTGTGTGCGTGAGTGTGTGTTGAAGGTGTGGGTGTGTGTATTGTAGTGTGTTGTGTGTGAATGTTAGTATGTGTCTAGAGTATGTGTTTATATTGTTTATGTGATTGAGTTTTTAATGTGTGTTAGATAATGTATATGCATTAGTGGTATATATCTATATAGTATATGTGTGTATATCATGCGTTGTTATATATATAAATATATATATATATATATATATATATATATATATATATATATATACATGGGATGAAATGAGTATAAATATATTATCGTGTTATAAATCGAGTATGATGTGTATGGTTATGCCATTATAGATATAAACATACACGTAAAGAATACCGTGTGTATATAACATGTTAGAAATATATAAAATATATAAATTAAGAATATAATAATAGTGTATTTAAACTAATCATATATATATATATATATATATATATATATATAAATATATTTCACTCGTGCCTAACTATATGAGAAACCAAATCATTATATACATGTGTATATATAGAATATATATATCTTTTGATCGAGTCGCGCGATACACCTGAACAGACCCGAAACCAACCGAATGTACCTTTCCTCATAAGACGTGTTTAAAGACCGAATTGTAATTAATTATAGATGTTATATCGTTGTTTGCTCTCACTCGTTGAAGCTTTTGTTCATCTTCATTTTTGTCATATTTCATGGTGAGTTTCGTGGCCCCTTTTTCATTACAATTATTTATAAAACTCAGGGGGAAAAGCATGCTCACCCTTTTTATGCTATGAATTCTTTTCATTTTGGGACTATTGTGTTTACTGTTGGTAAGTAGATATCTTGTACATGCATGAGTTTTCTGTGTGGTTCTTTATTCACAACTATTTAACTCCGGTGTTGGAGCCGACGGACAAGTATTGATAGTACTATTGGGCTGACACCCCCACCCTTGTTTGTTAGTATTCTAGTTGGGACTGACAGTGGCCACGGACGGGCCCTAGGGTGAATATGTTCCGACAAGATCTGTGTGGTTCGTCATAAGTTTAGTTGTGAGTCTCATGTTTAGCTGCACTTATGTCCTGTCAAAACAATTACACAGCATCAAGTTTATTTATTATTTAAACCTACAAATTCACCAACAATATGTTGACCTTTTTGAGCGTATCTTTTCAGGTAATATGAATCAAGGATAACTAATTATGAGGCCTTAGTGATGACCTAAGAATTTGAGCTAGGCTTGCTTTAACATTATAAACAATAATTTTTGACTTGATTTTATCATTCCGAATATCATTTTACTTAGATTTGTTCCTGGGTTGTAGGAATTCATTTGGATTATGTTTGTTTGACTATGCTGTCGTGAATTGACTAACCACGACACAAGTCACCATTTGTGTCGGGTGACGTCATGACACGTTATTTATATCGTTTAATGTTCTATATTAATTAACAATGTGTTATGACGATCCGGTCTGTTACATCCTCATGTTTCCGCTATAAGCGGGGGTGTGACATAAACCACCGGATCAAGTGAATTCAAGGGTCAAAGAAGAGATGTTTGACCAATACGGGAGCGAACAAGAGAATCTGGCATGTAGGGAGAGGCAAGTATTTGAAAACAAATTTGGAGAAAAGCACTCAATACGACCACCATAAGTGGTCTCAGGTAAGGTCTGGCTGAAGACTTAAAACTTAGCGCTTGCGGGAGGCAACCCACGAACTTAATGGGTGTTTTCACTAGAAACCCTCACGAGACTATAACTCGTCCACTTGGGTCTACCGAGGGGTTTAAAGGCTTGTTGCATATGCTAAATGCAACCGTGATTACTACGAAAGTGAGTTTTATTTATTTTATTAGTTTATGTTTCTTTTTTTTCTTTTGTTTTGTTTTGTTTGTTAGTTTACTCATGCACTAGACGTAAGCACGCAAGTGTGGGGAGGCACAAGTCAAATAATGAAGGCTTTCACTAATGAACAGGTTCATGTACTCCTTCCTTATCTTGTTTGACTTTGGTATGATCATCTTTTGAATGCTAACTAAGTTGGGATTTTAATTGTTTTTCTTTTGTGTCATAAGAAAACCATCATGCATTGAGGACAATGTATCTCAAGTGCGGGGATAAGGGAAGAATTGAAAAAACTAAACCTTTTTGAAAAAAATCTAACATTTTTGAAAAAAATAAATAAATCTTCAAATAAGTTTAATTGTGCATGAGACACAAAATTTTTCATACATGGCAAATTATCACTTGTTTGTGCATGTATAGATCCCTTGGCATGCTTGTTTTGAATTGTAGAAAAGTATTTCCATCACGAGCGTATATAAAATTAGGTAGAATTGCTAGGAGGCATAACAAACTGGTTGTAGATGACATACGTGCTTCATATTTTTAACCCTTTCCCACCGTTTCCATGAGAGTTTGAGCCTAATTGAGCAATTCGTAGCATATTATGATTTGCTTTATATTTTTTCATAATGAGGGAAACCATGATGTGCATTTAAGTTAGAATTCGTGTTATTGATGCATGTCAACATCATGAACCAATATGTGCATAAATGTAATAGAGGCATTAGGAATGAACCAATTGCTTAAACCTTTTTCCTTTGAATTCCCTACCTTGATAATCTTCCTTTAGACACCATGTTGAGCCCCAACTTTTCGTTTTAATAAGCCTGAAACAATAAGCCTACAAAGCCTTAGCCTCTTTATGAAACCTCGAGTGATGAAGTCCAATCCATGACATGCTTAAAAGTGTCGTTTCAGTATTAATCAATAATAGTATGATTGGTTGAAAAAAAGAGAAAAAGAAAGAAAAAGCCGAATATGAGGTCAAAATGACCAAAGTATGAAGCAACAAAAATAATGTTATAGTTCAACGATATGATTGCAATTAGAGGATAGATATAGATAAAGATGACATATAGCATGTTTAAATTGGAGTTCAGTCACTATTAGCCACTCTAAAATCCCTTTTCTCCCATCTTAAACCTTAGCCTAACATTACAACCCATGAAAGACCTCTTGATTTATGTATTATATTGTTTAATTGATGGCGATGTGATTAATATATGAGCTTATGATGAGAATGTATATTCTTGGCTTGAGAGTTCAGATATACCAGTATATAATCACTAGTCCACAAAACAAACCGAGAGGAGTGTTCATTGTGAGTAATGTGAATGCATGAATGTTTGAAGCAAAAGGTAAGTTATGCCAACTAAAGATTCTAAGTTTAAAACATAAGTGGTATTACATGTTGGGTTCTGAATCTTACATGATGAAAGATTAAAACTAAGTTTGCCTTGGGAGCGTAACTTATACAAAGTTGTGATAACTTAGCATGTTTGATTAATTGAGGTGAATTGTGCAAATAAGTTTGTTTGAGGACAAACAAAAGGTTAAGTGTAGGGATGTGATCGCGTGGCAATAATTTAGTGTTTAATTGATCTAAATGTTTGATTTTACATCATGATAAGTGCAGAACATGTTCATTTTGTTTATGTTTTGATTCGTAGATGTTTGAAGCTTAAAGTAGCATAATTGGATGCAAAAGAAGAAAAATACATAACTACAAGGACTGAATATGTAAATATCAAAAGTCACGCAAAAGGCACAAAATTCAGGGTACCAATGTATGATACGCCGGGTTTGGGCGTATGATACGCCGGGCGGCGTATCAGTGGGCATATTTGGAAAAAATTACAGAAAGTTGGGCATATGAGGCGGCGTATGATACTCTGATTGGGTGTATGATACGCCGGTGGCCTAACAGCATCCGGATTTTGTGGATTTTCAAGTTTATTTAAACCAAATCAACCCCAATTCGATCTAGAACTTCTTGGGAACGAAAATTGATGAACTTTAGGTGATTTTTGGTCTTCCAAGACTCCCAAAATCATCCACAAACATTATCCAATTCAAAATTGAAGGCATAATGAAGAGGATGTTTGGCTAATTTTTTTGTGATTGCTTCCGTAGAATCAATTATGTTAAGGGAGATTTTTTTATATTTTCATTAGGGTTTTGTTAAACAATGGTTTTTGAATGTAATTCTACTTTTTGTTTAAGTTAAGAGGTTCGTTTATAAATAAAATTACTTGTTGAGATTATCAGTTTTACGGTTTCCTTGCATCGTGAACTCATTAAGATTGAGAAGTAATTTGAAATAGGCGAATTAGTAACATTGTGAATAAACGAGTCTTAAAAGATTGTTCTTTGTTATTACATTAATCAAAAGTTGAAATCGTGATAGCTAAGTTTTGCAAACCCTAGTGAAGCATATAAATTGTTGATCTTGCATAATTGAGGATCCGGAAGTGATTGTCTTTCATTATTCAAATAAATTAGTTTTAAAGTTTATTGCTTTTTAAAATAGTATTCTACAAATCATTCAAATTTTTGATTTTTATTTCTAAAGTTTGTGTCTTTAAGTTAATCGAGTCATATTGATTAAACACTTTTCACACATTCCTGTGGAGACGACCTTACTTACCCTTACACAATAGAGGTAGCTAAGACCGATATATTAAATTGTTTTTGATAGAGTCTCGACAACCAGATCACAGCTCCCACACAGCGTAAGAAGCAGAAGCTTTGACATGCACACCATTTTGATTGATGTCGTGTGGTCTGTCAAAAAATACTAATTAAAGAGTGCCTAATCACCTTAGTACTAAAAGGTATGAAGGGTGTCGAATCCACTGGGAAGTGCATTAATCTAAGAACATTAAACATTGGAAAGTAAATTGCTTGATTAATTGAATTGAATAAGAATCAATTTATCAAAATAAAACTTTAGGTTTTTAACAATCTCAGGGAAGAAGCAACCCACTTCAGGATTCAGGTTTGGCAAAGTTACAATTTTTATTTATTGAAACCTAGGGAGAAGTCTTTAATAGTGACTTACACATGATAGGATCTAAGTGATAATTATGGATTAAAGCTTGAAGGAATTCATTCACATAATCACAAAATTGAATTGTGTAACCCTAATTCTAATATCAATCATACAATGATAAAAGAAAACCAAAGTTATAGAAAATCACAATTAGGTTTAAACATAATCCAACCATTTAAATAATCAAATCATGAATTGAATCCGAAAGAGCTTAAGAGGTTCAAGATCCAATCTAAAATCTAAGTTACAGCTAATAAAAACGATAACTTGCACAAACCCATCCCCCGAAGTGAATCACAACTGATTTAGCCTTGCATCATCATCAATTCTACAACACGATTGGAATTGATCATGTGAATCTGGATGAATTTGATGATGGAAAGCTTTGGAATGGCGAAAGATAAATCTTTCCAAGTGGTTGATGAGCCTCGTGCATATCCACCACATTTTCAAGTTGTTGATGAGCCTCGTGCATATCCACAACCTAATCAACCCCTTTAACAAGAACCGGTAAGAAAAGTCAACTATGATGATCCAAGGAATCCTCCGGTTGAGTTTAATAATCAAACTCCACTTGGAATGATAGTGTTAATGCTGAATAAAACATCTCTGATAGGGTAGTGAATTGGGAAAATGGAATGGAACAAGAAAATCTTAATGATGAATATGGAGGGGGAGATGAAGATGGATTTGGTTTTAACTACGATTATCAACATTTGGGAGGAAATAATCAACACTTTAACCCAATATTCCAAATGGCTAATCAAGGTCCACCAAGAGGCATGAGGCAACTTATGAATCAACATCCTCAACCGGGTTTTCCTTAACATCATGATGGTCTTCCACAAGTCAATCATCATGCCCTAATTCGAGGAGTTGAAAGGCATTTCAGACCTTCAATTGCAGTTAACTTATCTCCAATAGTAAGTCCTGTTGCACATGGTAGATCCTTTGAAGTGAGACCACAAGGTTTGAATATGTTGCCATCGTTTTATGGTAAAGGAACTGAGGAACCTTACCTTCATATTTTTGAGTTTGAAGCGGTATGTGGCACAATTGGAGGACAAGGGTTTACACCGAATCAAGTCAAGTTAGTATTATTCCAATTCACATTGAAGGATGCTGCAAAACAATGGTTGTTATCTTTGCCATCCGCAACCATCATTACGTGGGAGGATATGCAACAGCAATTCTTAGAAGAATATTAGAATCCTCAATGAACAAGTGATGCAAGAGCTAATATTCAGAATTTCCAACAACAACCGGGTGAGCTTTTCTATGAGGCTTTGGAATGATTTAAGCAATTGTTAAGGAATTGCCCCCATCATGGTATTCCATAATGGGAGTTAATCAATGCATTTTACGATAGTTTATCCACTGATGACATTTGGGATGTGAATTCTACCACGGGAGGAACATTTCTTTCCAATCATGTAGAGGTGGATTGGAAATTCTTAGAAAAAATGGCTGTGAACTCAAAAAGGCAAGTTCAGTCTAATAGGAAGAAGAAACATGCCATTGTCAGATCCACATGTACTACTAAAGCTAATGAAAAATTAGAATAGTTGGAGAGAGCCAATCAAATGGTGGAACGCCAATTAGCGAGTTTAAGTCTTAATGGAGGAAATGTGACACCTCAAGGCGGTCTAATTTTCCGAGTGTGCTACGATGTGGCCACTTTGGACATGCCATTATGAATTGCCCGATACAATTAGGTCTAGCTGAGGAAGAGGTCAACCAAGAATGTGGCGACTTGGGACATGCCATTGTTACCATGTTAAGTATGGTAACAAATCTAATCAATCTAATCCTTATTTTCACGTACCAAATCAGGGAGGTAAACCATACCAGAATCGACAACCACCGTATAATAATCAAAATTACAACCAAGGGGGATACATCAAAGGATATCATAGAAATTATCAACCTAATGTCGATCAAGGAAGCTCAAACAACTCAAACAATTGCCTTGTGACACCACTGTCAATCTTCAACATCAAACAATTGGTGCAAGGAGCACAAAGAGTGCAAACATCAGTCAAGTATTCTTTGCTCTGGTAAAGTGTATGACAACAAAGTGATCTCTCCACCACTGTTTCAAGAAGGAGTGGTGGAGGATCTTTGATACGAATCCGTATATGGGTGGAACTAACAATCTCTCGAAGCAAACAATGGTTAAAGAAAAATTCTTAAGTATCTCATTGCCATCCAACAGCTTACAAAATGTTTAAATAGAAAATACTTAGAGACAAACAAGGAAACAAAATACAACAATTAAGGAAAAGATCAATACTAGAGTCAAAAGAAATAACATTAAAAAAATAAAAGGTTGGATGGATGGGATTGAATCTGGCATTCTTCCAAGCCACGATTCGGTTAGGGTCTTGGACTTGGATTGCTGGGTGGTTCATCTGTAAGGCCTAGATCCGTATCATCCTCCCCCTCTAAACAAGGACTCAACCCTGAGTCAACTTCATCGCTAGTGACATACAGTGTTAAATAAGCAACGTTAAAGTGGCGGACACCTTATATTGACCAGGGAGATCTATCTTGTAAGCATTATCATTGATGCGTAAAAGTACACGAAAAGGTCCATCAGCCCTTGTGGAAAACGGTCACGACTTAGATGAACCCAAACTAAATCACCCTCATTGAAAACTAATATTCGTCTACGTTTATTAACCCGTTCCTAGTATTGTAAGTTATGCTTGATAATTTGTTCCCGAACCTGTTCATGCAAGAGCTTAATTTGATTTGCTTGCTCATCCCTATCAGCTCTGAAATGTTCTAACTTAGGAAAGGGTGCGAGATCTATAGGTGTGAACGGATTTCACCATACACAACAAAAAATGGACTAAGTGCTGTGGAGCTATGGTTGGAACGATTGTACGAAAACTCAGTGTGAGGCTAAATAAAATCCCACTTTTTGGGATTGTCACCGACAAGAATCCAAAGTAAATTGCCCAAGCTCCGATTAGTCCCCACTGTTTTCCCGTCGGTTTGCGGATAGTGAGAACTAATAAATTGTAACTTTGCTCCCATTCTTTTCCATAACGTGCGCCAAAATTGGATAATAAACTTAACATCACGGTGGGAGGTAATAGTCTTGGGAATGCCATGTAATGGGAAAATCTCAGCAAAATAAAGACGCACAACTTTTGAAGCATCAAAGGTTTTGTAGGACCGTTAAAGGGAGGTCAATACAACCGGTCTTATAATGAGGTGAGAGTTAGAACACTTAACAGATCAAATAGGGAACTGGAACAATATTATGATGCTATGAGAACACAAACAAACAATGAGACAGAACTAAGAACAACAAGTGAATATGGTTTTCAAGGAATAAGTATATTGCTCTTAAGTTCTTTTGCAAGTGTTACAAAGCATAAGTCTAAATTAAAAGGACCAGAGATACTTTATAATACATCCTACAGCCGGCCATACTTTGAAGGCTAGCTAGAAACACTAATCCAGACAACAAGATCAATGTAAAGTCAAAAGGCAGATTGCCTTTTGACTAGTTACTATGACATGCCATAGCTCACATCCTAATATATTACAAAAAGAATAAAAGTACATAAAGTAGAAAGTTACAGACTCAAAACTATAATCTATAGTTTACAAAAGCATGGACCTTTTCACCAACTTATGAAAGTTGGTGAGTCTTCAGAGTGGTAGTGGAAAGTAGGTCATCTTTCTGAAAAAATAGATCAAAGAAAGCATGTCTTATTTGTCTTCGAAAGAAATCAATCTTCTATCTTGATAGCTCCAGAAGACTTTGTCTTCTAAGCTTCGGAAGACTTGATATTTGGCTTCGGAAAATTAGGTCTTTGGCTTCGAAAGATTTTACATATGAATATTTTTCTGTGCAGAGTGTAAAACTTTCGAAGCAACTTCTACTTTGTACAATGCGCAAGCATGCAGGAAGCACTTTGATTGTTTTGGGTGCATCAGCCTTTCTATAATCCTTACAGGTTTTGACACACGGAACAAAATGAGCCATCTTCAAGTAATGATCAACAACCACCATAATGGAATCCCTATTCCATTATGTTAACGGCAAACCCACCACAAATAGTTGCTAACATCTTCCCAAGGCCTTGTAGGGGCGGATAATGGTGTATATAGGCCCTCGTTAGTGTTCTGACTTTTGGCAATGTGACACACGCGACACCTCTTCAAACTTCAGAGACTTCTCTTATAATCTTTGGCCAAAGAAATTGATCTTGAAGTAAAGAAGTTGTCTTTGCCCTCCCAAAGTGACCTGCCAAAGCCCCTTAATGACACTCAAGGACAATCGCCTCGCAAAATGAAGACTGGGGAACACACAAATGATGCCCTATATAAAGTACGCCGCCGGTTGGTACGAAACACTGATACGGAGCGTCCTTACTTTTTTGCCAAATATCATGAAAGTCAGGATCGTCTTGATATAAATGAGAGAATGACTCAAACCTAGTGACCCAAAAATGAAAGAACTAAGAAGAGCTGGTCGACGGCTTAATGCATTGACGACCGAATTTGCGGATCCTGCTTTGTGGGGGATAACAAAAGTGAAATCTTGAAGTGTTTCGACGCATTTTGCGTGTCGGGGGTTGAGTTTTGCTTGACCTTGGATAAACTTTAGTGCTTGATGATCTAAGTAGAGAATACATTCACCGGGAAGGGGGTAATGACGCTAATATTCGAGACTGCGAACAATGGCATAAAATTATTTATCATAAGCACTATATCGGCGCCGGGTGTCACTTAATTTCACACTAAAATATGCGATGGGTCTTTTTTTTGACTCAAAACACAACCGATTCACACTCTCGAAGCGTTACATTCAACTTGGAACACATGATCAAAACATGGTAAGGCAAGGACGGGTGCATTATTAACCGCTTCTTTGAGGGTAATAAACGACTGTAGGGCCGTGGGAGACCACGTAAACTTGCTACTTTTCAAACATTCTATAATCGGAGCGACAATGGTACTAAAATTCCAAATAAAACATCTATAAAAGGACGCGAGACCATGAAAACTCCTAACTTCATGAAGAGAAGTCTGTGATGGCACCTTGGACTCATCCATACGATTACCGTTGGCCGGCACCTGATATCCCAAAAAAATAACCTTCGTTGTCAAAAAGGGGCATTTCTTTGGGTTAGCATATAGTTTTTTTCATGTAAGATTGTGAAAACATCCCAATATGTCATCAAAATAAACGACCACACATCTGCCAATAAGATGTTTAAAGATGTAACATCCGGCCCCTCATACCACCAACATTGTCCGCTTTGCCCCCGCGTAGATCATGGATTTGCTTTTGGTTGCCCGGGTGAAAACTTCCCAGGGAAGTCACACATCCCTAGATTGCTCCCACCCAAGCACGCTTAACTGTGGAGTTCTCCTCTCATCCACAGCCAATACGCCCAAAACGTTAATAATATTAGAGACTAGACATTATTATGAACCAGAAATCTCTCATGTCTACGGCCGATGTGGGAAATATGTAGGGTCTCACACCAAAAGTACGCATATTTTGTTAAACGAATAGCAACGAGTTTTACCTTGAGTTTGTTGGTGACATCGCGGAGGTCGAAGATACGTTTGACAGTTTATAACCACCCAATGAAATCATTCGGCTACATGGTTCCCTCAAACTCTAGAAGTTCGGTGCGAATACCCAAGGTGCGAATGGGGTCTGTGGGTGGTGGGTGTGGCGTATTTTTGTGTTGACGACGGCGGCAAAAAATGTTGTGGAATTTCTCGTCTTCGACTTCCCACACATCCAATTCCATGACGGAGTCATCTTCTCTGTGATATTGGTTTAATTTGAGTTCACGAATCTATTCTTGGAGGCGTTCAATCTCAGCAATGTCGCGGGGATCACGTTGCTCATGACCGTTGCCTCCGATGGCGAATCTATGGTGTTGATAACGACGATCTCACCCTTGCGTCCATCCTGAGTAACCCGAGCTCTAGTACCACTTGATACGGATACAGGTGGAACTAACAATCTCTTAAAACAAACAATGATTAAAGAAAAATTCTTAAGTATCTCCCATCCAACTTAGCTTATAAAATGTTTAAATAGAAAATACTTAGAGACAAAGAAGGAAATAAAATACGAAAATTAAGGAAAATATCAATACTAGAGTCAAAAGAAATAACATTAAAAAAATAAAGGGTTGGATGGATGGGATTGAATGTGGCATTCTTCCTAGCCATGATTCGATTTGGGTCTTGGACTTGGATTGCTGGGTGGTTCATCTACGAGGCCTAGATCCGTATCAATCTTGGTGAGTATGGGAAAAGTGATGATGAGTGTGAACCGGATATACATCTAGTTAAGAAACAAAAATGAGTAACTTTTCAAGATACACAAAAACCAGTGCTATAAAAAAGAGTTACCTAAGATCAACGGTAAAGATATGGGGGTTAATACCATTCCTTACCCAAAAGCTTTAGAAAATCCTAGAAAGTCAAAAATTTCAAACAAAAGAGGTCCTGAAAATGAAGAAATTTAGGAAATTTTAAAACAATTTAAAATCAACATTCCTTTACTTGATGCAATTAAATAGGTGCCGGCTTATGCTAAATATCTTAAAGATATGTGTACTCAAAAACGAAATAACAAATTTCCAAAAATGCTTGATTTAACGGAAAAAGTGAGTGCTGTTTTAATGGGTTCCTTACCCTTAAAGCTTCAGGATCGTGGAACGCCCTTGATACCAATTCAAGTTGGTGAGTTTAAAATGGTAGGGGCGTTATTGGATCTTGGTACAAGTGTAAGTATCCTTCCCGGAAGCTTATATGATCAATACGATTTCGTTCCACTTCGTAAGGCGGATACCACCGTGGTATTAGCCGATTTAACACCTACGCTTCCTAGAGGGATTGTGTCTGATGTGATTGTCATGGTTGAAGATTTCTACTATTCGGTTGATTTCTTGGTTTTAGATTATGTGTCAAATGATAAAAAAAACAACCAAATGTCATACTTGGTAGACCATTCTTGCCATGCAAATGCTTTGATAAATTGTAGAACCAGGACAGTAGATATGACATTTGGTAATAGAAAATTGAATCTAAATGTGTTTTTTAATACACCCAACTCTCTAGCCAATGACGAATGCTTTATGGCGAACATCATTGATGGGTGCAATCCTCACGAAAGTGAGGATGCCACCATAGAGACTTGTTTGCTTGTGATGATGCAGACTGGAACCATATGAAAGCCTTAGAGATTGAAGAACAGAAGAACTTGGATCTGATTGTTGTAGATGCTGGTAGACCATAATGGATATTCCAAGTTGAAAACTTGGCCGAGTATATAGGCAAAAAGATGAAGCCTTCTTTGGAAAGTCCACCGGAGTTAGATTTGAAAGATTTTCCCAAGCACCTTAAATATGCATTTCTGGGAGAAGACAACACATTGCCTGTGATCATCGCAGCCAACTTAGAAGAGAATCAAGAAGCCTCTATGTTACGGGTGCTTTAGACATACGAGGCCGTGATAGTGTGGACACTTGTTGCACAAGATCATAACCGATGTCGATGCCAAACCATCACGCGATACTCAAAGAAGGTTGAATCCCAACATGCATGAAGTAGTTAAGAAAGAGGTACTTAAATGGTTGGATGCATGTATAATCTACCCGATCTCTGATAGTACGTGGGTAAGTCCAACGCAAACAGTGCCGAAGAAAGCACTTATTCAAGTAGTTAAAAGCAAGAAAGGTGAGCAAATTGCCATTCGGCCGGTAACCGGGTGGTGTGTTTGTATTGATTATAGGAAACTAAATGCTGCCACATCTAAGGATCATTTTCCACTTCCATTTATTGATCAAATTATTGACAAAGTGGCAGGTCAGAAGTATTACAGTTTTCTAGATGGTTATTCGGTTATAATCAAATTGCTATCCATCCCGAGGACCAACAAAAGACTACATTCACTTGCCCTTATGACACATTCGCATTTAGGCGAATGCCATCTGGTTTGTGTAATGCCCCGACCACCTTTCAAAGGTGTATGATAAGTATCTTTTCAGATATGGTCGGGGACTCTTTAGATATATTCATGGATGATTTTTTAATTTTTGGTTCTACTTTTGATAAGTTTTTACATGAATTAACCAAAGTTTTGAATTGGTCTTAAGTTGGGAAAAAAGTCACTTCATGCTTCAAGAGGGAACGGTTTTAGAGCATGTCATTTCTAGTCGGGGAATTGAGGTAGATCGGGCAAAAATTATGGTAATTTCCACTCTACCTCCTCTGGTTAATGTTAAAGGCGTGCGATCATTCTTAGGACATACAGGTTTCTATAGAAGATTCATTATAGGTTTTAGTGTCATAACTAAACCCCTACGCAACTTGCTTTTTAAATACGTACCATTTGTGTTTGATAAAGAATGTTTACATGCGTTTAACACTTTAAAAGAGAAATTAGTGGAAGCCCCAATCTTGCAATCTCGTAATTGGTCACTTCCATTTGAAATTATGTGTGATGCAAGTGACTTTGCAATTGGGGCTGTTTTAGGTCAACGGGTGGGTAAGAAACGTGTTTCCATATACTATGCAAGCAAAACATTAGCCGATGCACATTTAAATTATACAACAACCGAAAAGGAATTGCTTGTAGGAGTATATGCCTTAGATAAATTCCGATCATATATATGGGGGAGTAAAATAATTGTTTATTCTGATCACAGTGCAGTCACATACATAATGGATTAGAAGGACGCTAAACCTAGACTTAATCGATGGATCTTGTTGCTACAAGAATTTGACTTGAAAATACATGATAAGAAGGGAAGCGAGAATGTGGTAGCGGATCATCTATCAAGAGTTATGAATCACACCGCTGATTCCCAGCAGGAGATTAATAAGACATTCCCAGATGAGCAATTACTATCTATATCTTCAGAACCATGGCAAGCTAATTTTGCACATTATTTGGCTACAGGTACCACTCCCGACCATTGGAACAAAAGGAAGAGACGACAATTTATGTAGTAGGTGAAATACTATATTTGGGAAGAACCAGATTTATTCAAGGTTGGAGCGGATCAAATTATAAGGCGATGCATTCCTGGAACAGAAATTCCAAACGTGTTAGAGCATGCACAGTCATCTGCATGTGGGGGTCATTTTAGTGCACAGAAAATGTGTCACAAGATTCTATTTTGTGGACTCTTTTGGGCAACTATCTTTCGTGATTCTTATAATTTTGCTAGAAATTGCATAAAATGCCAACAAATGGGGAGTATATCGAAACGTAATTAAATGCCCGTGCAACCAATTCTCATGGTTGACATCTTTGATGTTTGGGGAATTTATTTTATGGGCCCATTCCCAAATTCGTATGGCAATTCATATATTTTAGTGGCAGTTGACTACGTGTGAAAATGGGTGGAAGCAATTGCCACTAAAACAAATGACCATAACGTTGTGTGTAAATTTGTTTAAAGTGATATTTTCTCCTGATTTGGTCTTCCCTGTGTGATCATAAGTTATGGGGGATCATATTTTATGAATTTTCATTTTGGTAAACTGTTAAAACATTATGGCGTAGACCACCGAATAGCAACACCATACCACCCTCAAACGAGTGGTCAAGTGGAAGTTTCCAATAAGCAAATTAAAGAGATCTTACAAAAAACGGTATGATCAGACTGTAAGGATTGGTCCACTAAGTTAAACGACGCCTTATGAGCCTACCGTACCGCGTTTAAGACGCCTATTGGCATGACCCCATATCGGTTGGTGTACGAGAAAGGATGTTATTTACCTGTAGAATTAGTACATCATGCTTTGTGGGCAATTAAAAATGTTAATCTTGATTACAACGTTGTAGGATATGCTAGGAAGTTGAGTTTGAATGAACTGGAAGAATTACGGAACGAAGCATATGGGACGACAATCGCATAAAAGGCAAGGATGAAAAAGTGCATGATGCCAAATCACGAAAGAAAACCTTTGAGGTAGGTCAAAAGATTTGGTTGTATAACTCGCGATTGAAAATGTTTCCCGGGAAATTGAAAAGCAAATGGATGGGACCGTACATAGTGAGTCGCGTTGGAAAGTTCGGCGATATTGAAATTGAAGACCCTAAAGATGGCGTGAAACAATGGTGAACAACATCGATTAAAACACTATTTGGAAAGTTAGGATATGATCGGAAACGTTGATGAGTTGGTGTGCTTGTTGGTTAGTGCACCAACTTACGCGACCGATAAGTAAGGGTCACGTAAAAGTCTGGCTGAAGACTTTAAAAACTTAGCGCTAGTCGGGAGGCAACCCGTCATTTTTTATATTCTCATATTATGTCTTTTCTATTTTATTTTTGGCCGCTTGCTTACCTTTTTGTATTTATATGCAAGAACATGCGAACACACAAGTGTGGGGAACCTCATGAGTACCACGATAAGTTGGGTATAGTTATGCGGGCTTCGGGGCGAAGCGTGAATTTAATTTATTGGGGTGTGCAAAAGTAGCACGATTTTAGAAAAAACAAAAAAGATTATATATCTATAAATATATACATATATTTTTTATTAAATCTAGTTGTTTTTAGCGTAAAATAAATAAATAGTTAAAACCACAGCCATTGACGCCACCATCACCGCTTCTGACGCCAGTGGCGTGAGTTGGCCCCAATACTTCTGATCGACGCCACGCCTGGCGCTAGGCTGACGCCGGCCCACTGCTATAGATGCCATTAATACCGCCACCGACGCCGCGGCCCAAGAGGGCGCAGGTCGGCCCACTTTTGAGTGGGTTACCCGAAATTACACACCCACTAAAACCAAAAAACCGAAAAAAGACCCTCTACCATCAAACCCCAATTTGTTTCACCATTCTTCTCCATCTCTTTTCCAACTTACTCAAGAACACCCCAAACCCTAGTTTTTAAACTTCTTCAATTCTCAACGAAACCAAGCAAATCATAGGTGTATCTTGCTTAATTTTTTGACGGGATCACATCTCACCGTTAGTTTGGCAAGATTCCCACTCGGTTGAGAGATAACGAGGGTTCAAAGTTTGAAATTTTTGGGGGTTTTTCTAAAAATACTCCATTCTCCTTCTTTTTCGTCTAAAAGCATTACATTGTGCCAAGGTATCACTACTAGAAAAACTACAATAGATGACGCGCAATGTGCGTCATATTTGTGGTTAGATGACGCACATATACGCGTCAAGGAAGGGGTAGTCATAAATAAAAGATGACACGCATATGCGCGTCATATATTTATGAGGGGCAAAAGATGACGCCCATTTTATGATGGTCGGTAGATGACGCGCAATGCGCGTCAAGTAAGGGGTAGTCGTAAATGACAAATGACGAGCATGAGCGCGTCATCTTTGTAAATTTTGTGATGCGTTAAACATGATACGCAATGCTCGTCATAAATTTTGCTGCTTTATAAAATATATATTTTTATTATAAATTTACCTACTTTTTTTATAAAATTATAAATCATTAATGGTCAAATAACAACAAAACCAAATTCAATTAATTAAATACTAGCAAAAATTATTAAGTTGTTCCAGTTTTACTTGCAAATATATAAAGTTCTAAATTTTTTTAATTGTCTAATAATGTAGCCCTACAATTAATAAAATTTGAAACATAATTGTATCGAAATCACCACAAGTGTATTCAACTTTACCTCTTCCGACCTACAAAAAAAACCAATATCATCAAATTAAACTTATGAATTTACACCATCCAAATTAATAAACTAACAACCTCTATTTCACAATTTCTAACAAAAATTGCTATGATATTTTACGAGAAATGGAAAATATTTCAAAGATATGCAATGCAAAATACCCTTGCCATTATTTTATGTGTCTGTCTTTCAACTCTTTCCCAAAAGCAAGCATAGAACTTGCAAATAAACAATTAAAGCTAAACAATTGCATCTAAAAAAACAAAATCAAATCTAACCAAAACACGTTCTGAGGCTAATTGTAGTTAACAACTTGTGGATGCTTAGCCCAAACTGGTCCATATGATGTCGTGGTATCGCTGCCATTGAATTGGAATTCTAGCATCCTTTTGATATAACAAATGGTATAACATCAAAAATAATACAATTAATGAAATAAAACGGCTTAGCAGTTATAAATCTGAACTAAAAAAAGATCCGATGTTGATATAACAACATTAAATAACAATATGAGCAACTTTGCTTCTGCATATGAGATTGTACTATAACCAATTTTGCACACCAAAACACATTGTTTAGCAATAAAACCAATGCCAACTTAGGATGAAGAATGCGAGGGTGAAACAATGAGTTATCTGAGAAAGTAAAGAAAAGTGCACTTTACAAAGTAAACTAACAGTAACCAACAAGTAAAACATGTAGGAATCAGGCAATGTGTACAATCAAGAAAACCCAAACCATATGGAAACCATATAAATACATAGGAGGAGCAATTAAGAAGAACAAACATGAAATCAAAACATCTAAGATTCATACACACATGAAATCAAATAGTTACCAGAATACATTTGTTTATTTACATTCATAATTTTAACTTCACATAATAGAAACATATCAGTACACGAGAAGATAAACAGACTTACAAGAACAATCACAACATCTCTGCCTTTACCCTTAGTTTCTTCATAAACCTGCACTAAAAATCATTAGTAGTAAGTTGGTCATCATGATTTGTTATCTAATATTCATTTTGCCACCAATTATGATTAAGATCCTATTTTTAACAATGACCCATGTAAGTTTGCTAGAGATCTCAAGCATAGGCATATTTTATATCTTAATTTTCTAATCAATGTATAATATCCATTAATATTTCTCTTAATTTTTGAACCTACCATAAGCATGAAGTCAGCTACTCCAACTACTGAAACGAATAGATTAAGAGAAACCATGACAAAGTCAAATTAAAAATATGGAACTCTAGCAACCTAATGGAAATTTTATACAAATCACCCAAATGGAAACGAATAGATCGGGTCGATGCTTAAAACTCAAAACAGATTGAACCAATAAAAAGGGTCAACGCTCTTTAAAATACTAACCACAAATCACATCACAATGGAGAAATTCTCAAATTAAGTGCTAGTAATAAAAATACCTTATGAATAAAATAATCATGTGTAAGGATTACAAAAGAGGCTGATGCACCCAAAACACTCAAGCTGCTTCCTGCATGCATGCACTTTGTGCATGGTGAAAGTTACTTCGGAAGTTTTACACACTGCAAAGAAATTACGCTAAGTGTAAAATCTTTTGAAGCCAAAGACCAAATCTTCCGAAGCCAAAGATGAAGTCTTTCAAAGCTTAGAAGACAAAGTCGTCCGAAGCCATGAAGATAGAAGACTCATTTCTTCCGAAGACAGAGAAGACATGCTTTCTCTGATCAACTTTTTTAGAAAGCTGACCAACTTTTCGCTGCCACTCTGATGACTCACCAACTTTCACAAGTTGGTGAAAAGGTCCATGCTTTAGGAAACTGTAGATTATGGTCTTGAGTCTGTAACTTTCTACTTTATGTACTTTTATCCTTTCTGTAATATATTAGAATGTGAGCTATGGCATGTCATAGTCACTAGTCAAAAGGCAATCTGCTGTTTGAGTTTACATTGATCTTGTTGTCTAGATTAGTGTTCACAGCTGGCCTTCAAAGTATGGTCGGCTGTAGGATGTAGTATAAAGTATCTCAGGTCCTTTTATCTTATTCTCTATGCTTTAGGACATTGTAAGGAAGTTCATGTCCTCTCTTCCTAGGCATTAGACAAATTAGTGAGTTGTTATCAAGAGGACTGAGAACCTCAGGACTCTTACTCTTACAAGTTGTATGGTATTCTCAATGGTTACCATATGAAGATGAACATACAAAATCTATCTGGTAACTTCAGCAATCAGTAGAGTTCAGCCCTTCATGTGGTTGAAAGGGATTACAGAGAACCACAACATCATCTCGTCTGCTACCCTGACAACTCATAAAAGGGTCCTTTCATCACCTTGCCTGAGACACCAAGGGAGAGCTACATCCAAGAAAGTCCATTCCAAGAGACAAGCTCTTCTCATGCTTTTGTGTCTGCTGATGAAAGTTCAGGCAACTTTTCTTTACCCTTGAAGACCTGGACTGAATCCATCCAGATGATATGGAGTATATGGAGATACTCCAGCAGATGGCTCTTCTCACTCATAAAGCCAAGAAGTTCTACATGAGAATAGGGAGGAAGTTTTCTAGCAATGCAGCCAGTGGAAAGTTTGGACCGGACAAAAGCAAAGTAAAGTGTTTCAATTGTAACCAAATGGGACGCTTTGCTAGAGAGTGCAAGGAACCTAGAACTAATGGTGGCCAGGCACAAACCAGACCAAACTAAATTGAAGGAGTCACCCAGAATGAGAAGCCAAAGTAACAAGCTGCAGTTGCTGTTGAAAAAGGAGACTTTGACTGGAGCTTTAAGGTTGAAGATGCATCTCCAAACCAAGCACTGATGGCAGATCATGATGAAGCCAAGGTATTGGAACATCTTTGTACTCCTGAATATATTGATAAAGTTAACAGATATAGGTGCTATAACTTAGAGATGAGATCTGATCTTCAGTCTTTAAATATCTTAAAATCTGATTTTAAAAGAGCTGAAAATGGGTATAAACTAAAAATAGAAGATTTAGAGAAAACCATTTCAACTCTTAAACATGAACACATAAACTACAGGACTCAGATCAAAGATCTCATCACTAAGTTAACTGAATGCCATGCGGAGCTTGTGATCAGCAAAGCCCGGGCAGAAAAATATGTTCTTGAAGAAGAGACCTTCAAGAACATGATATCCTTATCCTTGCATGCCAAAGTTTGTTGTCAAAATAAGCAGGGACTGGGATCTACTGAGATAGCTCCTCCACACTCTTTACTATTTGTAAGATTTCCAAGGTGTTGAACTTGTGAAGATGAGCTTCCCCTCATAGACCCCATGAGTAAAGAGGATGAAGAGGAGATAGTGAAGGATGGATCTGATAAGAGTGAGGAAGATCATCCTAATAAGGGTCACTATTCTCCTGAGGAGATAAATGTAGTTAGGATGATCAAGTCCAAGAGAAAGAACTTGATCAGAAGAGCTAAAGAAAGTCTAAGAAAGCTCAAGAGATCAAGGCCACTTTCAACTCCAAGTAGAAACAAGTGTTCATCTCTGTAGGGTTTGAAGTGGTGAAGGCTGAAGACTCAACTATGAATACTAGTACCAGGGATTCTAGTTCTTATCAAACTCATCCCAGAAAGAAGAAGAAGGCTGATCAGTTGTGTACCACTACTACAATGCCTGAACCATCCATATCCAACAGCAAGCCACACCCTAAAAGGATTACTACTTCATCTGTGAAGATGAAGATGGAGATGGAAAGTGATCAAAATCAGGCTTGCTCTCAAAAGAAGACTCTCAGAAGAATGCAAATGGACTGCATCATGTGTGGCAGTACTTCTCATCTAGCTAAGGATTGCATTTACAATCCTAAGAGCACTATCCACATGATCAAAAAGAAACTTCTGAGAAGATTTGGAAGAAGCCAGCTTCTGAAGGAAAATCTTTTCCTTTCGGAAGCTCCAAAATGAAGAAAAAGACAAGTGAAAACTTGCCTTCGAAAGAAAATTTGGTCTCGGAGGAAAGGAATGCTTTCGAAGCACTGAATCTTGCTACAGTTAAAGTAAGATCTTCCAAAGATCTAGTCTCCAAAACGTCCGAAGTTGTCAAAATTTCTGAAGTGTTGAAGGTCAAGTTTAAGCTTCCAAAGGTGGTGTGAAAGACAAAGAAAGACCATGTAACTAAAAGTTCTTCATCAACAATAGTTGTAGATCCACAAAGCTTGAACATAAGATCAATTACTATTGCATTGTCTTCTGTTAATATTAATGAGCCCAAGACCAGCAAGGCTTGGGTTTCCAAATGTAACTAATCATCTCTTTTGTTTAGGAACAGCTAAAGACCAACAAGAACGTATGGATCATTGAAAGTTACTGTTCCAGGCACATGACAGACAATGGCCCTCTACTCCAAAATTTTGAGAAAATTGATGAAGGGCCTATTGCTTTTGGAGGAGATGCGGGAGGTTACATTACTGGAAGGGGCATGGTCACAAATGGTAAGCTCAGCATTGAGAAGGTAAATTTTTTCAAGGAGCTTGGATACAATCTACTGAGTGTATCCCAATTTTATGATCAACAACATAACATGCTCTTTACTAAGCATGAGTGCATTGTTCTCAAGCCCGGGGTGGTCATTCCTCAGGAGCATATACCGCTCAGAGCCCCAAGAAAGGAACATGTACAAGATGGACTTGAAGGAAACTTCTCCTTCAGGAGAAGTGTCTTGCTTTCTATCTAAGGCAAATAGTGTTAAGTCTTTTCTCTAGCATAAAAGAATGTGCCATGTAAACTTTAAAAACATGAATAAATTAATTAAGAATGATTTGGTAACTGCAATGCCAAAGAAAGACTTTACAAGTGATGATCATTGTGATGTATGCCTAAAAGGGAAGCAACACAAAGTATCTCACAAGGCAAAGGAAAGAAATTCCATCACTACTCCCCTGCACTTGTTACATATGGATCTTTTTGGCCCCACTAGTGTAATGAGTCTAGGAAGGACCTCATATTGTTTAGTGATCATAGATGATTTCACTAGATTTACTTGAGTCTTTTTCCTTAGAACTAAGGATGAGACTCCTGAAATCTTGAAGAATTTCATTCAAAAGATTGAGAATCAATCTGATCACAAGGTCAAGATCATAAGATGTAATCAAGGAACTAAATTTAAGAATCAAATCCTTGATACATTTTGTGATGAAAAGGGTATTACAAGACAATATAGTGCTGCCAGGACTCCTCAGCAAAATGGTGTTGCTGAGAAGAGAAACAGCACACTAATTGAAGCTGCAAGAACCTTGTTGTCTGACTATAAACTGCCTATCACCTTCTGGGCAGAAGTAGTAAACACTGCTTGCTATGTGTAGAACAGAGTTTTAGTAGTTAAGACTCATGGTAAGACTCCTTATGAACTATGGCACAAAAGGAGACCTTTCATTGGTTTCCTCAGATCATTTGGATGTCCTTGCACAATCTTGAATACCAAAGATCAGATATCCAAATTTGATGAGAAATCAGATGATGGATACTTTATTGGATTCTCTTCTCAAGCTAAGGCTTATAGAGTATACAATCTCAGAACTAGAGTAGTTGATGAGTCAGCCAATGTGACTTTCAATGAGCACACTCCTTGTGTGAAAGGTTCTAGTCCAGATTGGCTGTTTGATCTTGATTTAGTTACCAACTGTTTTAACAAATCTTGTAAAGACGTTTCAGGATCTACAGGTAGCTTATCAACAGAAGATCCTGACCCAAGATTTGAGCTGAGAAGACCTTCAAATCAAACTAATTCAGCTCTAGTGATAACAAATTCTATAGATGGAGCTCCTATCAGCACAACCATGACAAATCCAGCTGATACATCTGAGGTGCCTTCAAATTCCAGCTCAGAGGCACAAAACTCAAAGGAAGGAGCTTTAAACGTAGAAGGAAGTGGTAGTGGTGACAGTGATCAAGAATTTCTTGATGCTGGCAATCACTCAATGGAAGACGACATCAATGATGTCACACACTCATTGGATCAAGCTTCTTTGATAAGTGTGTTGATATGGTGGGAGAATTTCACCACCTGAACAAAATTTTCAAATTTAGATCTCTCCAATCAACTTGCTATGATCCCTAAACTTAGGATCCACAAGTATCATCCCACCACAAACATCATTGGAGATGTTGAAAAAGGGGTAAGAACAAGAGGACAAACCCATGACAAAAATGTTTGTCTCTACTCTGGTTTCCTATCCCAAGTAGAGCCAAAAAAGTTGAGGAGGCTCTAAAGGATGGAAGTTGGGTTGAAGCTATGCAGGAGGAGTTGCTTCAATTCAAAAGGCAAAAGGTTTGGAACCTATTTCCTCTTCCTTCAACGAAGATTACCATAGGAACCAAGTGGATGTTCAGAAACAAAAAGGATGATAGAGGACTTGTCATCAAGAACAAGGCAAGACTAGTTGTTCAAGGGTATACTCAAGAGGAAGGAATTGACTACACTGATGTCTTTGCTCCAGTAGCAAGACTTGAAGCTGTTAGGAATTCCCATAGCTTTTGCTGCATCCAAGAATTTCAAGGTCTACCAACTTGATGTAAAGTGTGCTTTCTTATATGTGGTGATTGATGAAGAGGTGTATGTCTAACAATCACCTGGCTTTGCAGATCCAGATCATCCTGATTATGTCTGCAAGCTTTACAAAACTCTTTATGGGCTGCATCAAGCTCCAAAGAAGTGGTATGAGACTCTATTTTAGTACCTATGTCAACATGGCTACAGAAGGGTTATTATAGATGGAACTCTCTTCATCAAAGGAACAATAAATGACTTAATGCTGGTTCAAGTTTATGTAGATGACATTATCTTTGGGTCAACTAATCCAAAGCTCTGCAAGGACTTTGAGAAGCTGATGAAGAATAGATTTGAAATGAGTGCCATGGGAGAACTCAATTTTTTTCTAGGAATTCATGTGAATCAGGTTGACAATGGCATCTTCATAAGTTAGTCAAAATATGTTCAGGACATACTAACAGGATTTAGCATGATTGACTGTAAGGTTGCAAAGACACCCATAGCAAGAAACCACTCCCTTGGACCTGATCTTAAGGGGGAGTGTGTGGATGATTAGGTCTCTTATGTACCTCATTGCCAGCAGGCCTGATATCATGTTTGCCACATGCATTTGTGCTAGATATCAAGCCAACCCCAGGATGTCACACTTGGTTATTATCAAGAGAATTCTAAGATATCTTAAAGGTGCTGCATCACTAGGCCTTTGGTATCCAAAGAATTCTGATTTCAATCTGTATGCCTATACAGACAGTGACTATGGTGGCTGCAACATGACTGCAAAGTCAACATCAGGGGGATGTCAATTTCTTGGTGGAATGATAGTCTCACGGCAATACAAGAAACAATCCTGTGTATCTGCATCAACTACCGAAGCTGAATACATTGCTGCTGCTAGCTGCTGTGCATAAGTGCTTTGGATTAAGAATTAGATGCTAGACTATGGATTCAACTTCAAAGAGACTCCCATCCACATAGAACCAACAGTGCTATCTCTATTACAGAGAATCCGGTGCAGCACTCAAGGACAAAACACATCAATATCAGGTATCATTTAATTAGAGATAATTTTGAAAAAGGGTTAATCAAACTAGTCAAAGTTAACCCAAATGAACAATATGCTAATCTGTTCCCCAAAGCTTTTGATGAACAGAGATTTAAGTATCTCATATCAGCTATTAGGATGATTACCTTTGAATAACTTTTTTTTAAACTTAAAATTCAATATTATTTCTAAAATTTGTGTGTCCTCAGTTGTCTATTTTATCACCTTCATAAGCCCCTAACTATCTTGGAAGAAGAGTCTTTTAGAAAATATTCCTTAGATTTTTGAAAATTTTTAACATATTTCTTTTCGGAAGATACTAAGTTGCCTTTGGAAGAAAATTATGTCTTTAATATCAAATAACTGGTTATGACAATTTACCTTCGGAAGAAAATTTTACAATATCTTCCGAAGCCAAATTTATTCATAAGTACTATATGTTATTAAAGAACAACTTTCTTCCAAAACAAAATTTTCAAAAAAATTCTCTAAGTGTTTTTCTTCCGAAACAAAATTTTCAAAAAAATTCTTAGAAATATCTTCCGAAGCCAAATTACATTCAGAAGATTTTCGACTTGCAAGAAAATTACTTTTGAGCACTTTTTCAGAGGTGGGACCGACATCCGGATTTCAAAGTTTATCCTTTCACATTAAGTTTGTCTCAAATCTATTTCATATAAATATCCAACGGTTTCCCCCTCTTTCACTTTTCTCTCTTCATCTGAAACTTCTTTGTAACCTAAATTCACCCACAAACCGTCCTTGTTCTTATCTTCCTTCAAGACAAAGCTTACTCAAATGGCGAACCAAAATCGCAAAATCAACCTGATTTCTCCATGCAACTTCACAGGCAACACAATCAGGTTGCTCTATTGAACTCTGAGAAATATCCTGCTTTCTCATAGGTATGTCAGTTTCTTTCTTTGACAAACTACTTCACCTCCCTCACCATTGATCCTCCTCTCTCTGGGGATCATCTTCTGGACTTTTGGCGGACCTGCCAAGAGGTCACCATAGATGGGGAGAAGGCACTGTCTGCCACAGTGCAGGGGAGGACAATCTTTATCACTCCGGCCATCATCAACTCTCATCTTCAGCTGGATGATGCCAAAAGGTGACTTGTCCTTTCCCAAATCTGCTGTAAACCAATCCTTTGAGCAAATAGGCTATGAGGGAGATTTCTGAGTCAGAACCTTCAGGAAAGGGAAGGTCTCTTCCCAATGGAAGTACCTCCTCCATGTTGTCATACACAGCTGATCCAACAAGCATGGATGATGAGACCAGATTCCTGAAGATCTCTCCTTCATATTTCATGGACTGGTTTAGGGGGTCAAGTTCAGGTATTCACACTTTGTTTACCTAAATCTGCTTGCAAACTTGGACTCCCTAGAATACTACATGTTCCCTAGATATGTCCAGCACATTCTTAACTATGAACTGGGCTCACAGTTGAGGGGTACAGATAGGATTCTTAAACTGGGACAGATGAAGCCCGACATCTTTAAAATCATGAGAAAACCAACTGTGTGATTCTCTGGGGTAGAAACAGCCCTTGTCCCTAAAATGTTAGAGCTCATTGCTTAAGGTGACAACCTAGCAGCACCAGCTAGGGTTAAACCCACACCTGCTGCCTCCTAACCACCATCTCAACCTACAATAACCATCACCTACTCAAGAAAACACAAACGAACCCCTGCTCAAGCTATTCAGTCTGAGCAGGCCCCTGTATCACCACCCATACAAGAGGAAGTGGACACTAGAGCTCCCACTTCCCTTGAGGAGCAAACCACTCCCATCTCTCATATTATCAGTGCTAAGTTTTCTCATGCTCAGCCTGATGAACTCATCACCCAAACAGCCTTAAGCCTTCACTCAGAGTCTCAAAACTCTAGTGAACAACCTTCAGGGGACAGTTACCATCCCCAGCCTTTTGATCTAAACCAGCCAATCCCTAACCTTGAATTCTATGATGATGAAGACATGGGATTCAGTGAGTACCATGAGTCTCTCTTCTCCACCTTTGCTCAAGGAGAGATGAGTGCTCCTGCCACTCCCATGTCTAGCCCACATCATCCAACCCATACCGAGGTGGATCTCCTTGAACAAGTTCAGGAGGTCCATATGGAAGAGGCTCTCACTATTGCTAGTGATTACATCATTAAGACCTCAACCATGGCAACTCAGCCCATTGACACTTCAACTGAAGCTGTCAGTGAGCAGCGGAAATCTCGCAGCCAAAATACTATGTTGTTGATAAGGAAGAGGACATCAGTCCAATTCTCTCATCCCCCCATGATTCTTCATCTAAAGATGAGGGGAGTCTAAAACTAAAGGTGCAACAACTTGAACAACTATGTACCTCTTTAGTCTCCAAGGTTAGTCACTTGGAATCTCAAGTGACTACGTTACAGAAGAAGGTCAATGACCAGCAACTTGAGATCACCGATCTCAAGGGCAAGTTAGCTGAGAGACCAACAATACAAACTCAACAGGTCCACAAGAACCTGTGAAGTAGTGGACTTGACCTCCAGCTCACCTATGAAAGTGGCTGATGCTACCAATAGTTTTGTCATGAGTATGGACAGTGAGGACTCACCACCCTCACTTGCAGTTGTCTAGACTCAACAACTTCCTCAGGCTCACACTGATGTGGAGGCCATAATTCAATGGCTATTTAAGAAAGCAATTCCAATGGCCATGTCTGCCCCATCCTACCCAGCTGAAAATCCAATAGTGGGATGGTGGTATGACAGCTCAAGAATGGCATTGGTGCTATCAAGATCTCAGGGGCAGCAGGAGCTCTTCAACTTTCGACCTTGAGATTCCATGATGGTATGAACTTAGTAACCTGCCCTTTGTCAATCCAAGCCAAAACAGACAGGCTGGCAGGATAGCTGAGGAAATTCAAGATTGGGTGCTGAAAGAATTCAGACAAAGAGCACAATTATATAGACAGAGGCTAGCAGGAAAAATTGTTGGTCAACTGGATACTGAGGCAGACCCTAAGATTAGCTTTGAAGGTGAAACCTCAGTTGAAGGCCTAGTAGTAGAACGTGTGAACTTTGAGACAGGCTGACCCTCAGCACCCAGTACCCTTAGTGAAACACCTGCAGGTGAAGGTGTATCACAACCTCTCTCTAGCAAGCTAGAGCTCATCGCAACCATTAGAAGGCCAAAGCTCTCTCCACCCTGAGTCATACAGGCCAACAATTGACAAAGGGAAAAGAAAAATGACTCGTGAGGAGATTGAGGAGGAGAAGAGAGAGAGGAAGAGGAAGGCCAGGGGAGAAATCAGGAGAATTCCCAAGCTTTATGCAAGCTGCAATTAGGGCTGCTCACAGGCCTGACACTCAAAATGATGAGTTAAGAGCAGCCAGATTGAACTATCTAGGTTTGAGAAATTACAAAATAGATGAAATCATCTCTCTTCCCTTGGCAGAATTAAATGTACTGGCAGATAGAGAGTTGTATGAACTGGCAGACCCTAAGATTAGCTTCGAAGGTGAAACCTCAGTTGAAGGCCTAGTAGTAGAACGTGTGAACTTTGAGACAGGCTGACCCTCAGCACCCAGTACCCTTAGTGAAACACCTGCAGGTGAAGGTGTATCACAACCTCTCTCTAGCAAGCTAGAGCTCATCGCAACCATTAGAAGGCCAAAGCTCTCTCCACCCTGAGTCATATAGGCCAATAATTACCAAAGGGAAAAGAAAAATGACTCCTGAGGAGATTGAGGAGGAGAAGAGAGAGAGGAAGAGGAAAGGCCAGGGGAGAAATCAGGAGAATTCCCAAGCTTTATGCAAGCTGCAATTAGGGCTGCTCACAGGCCTGACACTCAAAATGATAAGTTAAGAGCAGCCAGATTGAACTATCTAGGACTGAAAAATTACAAAATAGATGAAATCATCTCTCTTCCCTTGGTAGAATTAAATGAACTGGCAGATAGAGAGTTGTATGAAAAGAGGAAGGAAGCTGAGGCTACAGAACTGCTCCTCAAAATTAAGGAAGAAAGAATAAGAAAAAAACTTCAGAAAGCTACTGTCCTCTCTCCGTTTCAAGAAAGTCCTAAAAGAAGTCTGTGGCAGTTGAAGAGGTACAAACTCACATAGGCAGAGAACAAGAAAGACAGAAGATGATAGCCTATCTGAGCGCCACAGGTCTCAATCAGGCAGCAGCTTTCAACCCTCTCTCATATGAATACATTGAGTTTGAGTACCTCAAACAGCTTGATTAAGAAGCTCAAACTCAAAGAAAAGCTATCAAGAGAAATATGAGAGAGGAGGCTACTAAAACAAGAGCCACCATTAGAGCACAAGAAAAAAGTCTGCTGATACACTAAAGATGCGAGCTTCTTGAAGCTGTATGGGTTCTCCGGAAGGAGACTTGATCCTATGTCTCTATCCATAATGGATGAGCACATCAGAAGGATCAAGCAAAAGATACAGCTTGTTGACTTGCATTCTCCACCAAGTCAAGTGTACCTGAAGTTGAGGTGAAGGTTGAGCCAGAACAGACAACACAACCAGATCCTGAAGCTACATTCAAGCGAACTCCATCTTTTAACCCATAGCAGGGTTTTGAACCCCCTTCTTCTAAACAAATGGGTGATAAGGACCCAACTAAGGAGAATAAAGAAAGCACAACTGGCACTACAGGCCATTCTCTTCAGTCGAAGTACAGAAAGAGGAAAAGGATGGCCATCAGAAGGGACAAGAAGATGAAAAAGAAGTCCAAGGCATCCACCTCAGTACCTCAAGATGAATCAGATCATCCTCAGGAAGTGCAACAAGAGGCTGCTTAATCAACTCCAATTCACGTAGAGCCTCTTGCATCAGAAGACCCATCCTGTCCTGGTCATTTGCTACTAATCCAGACAGATGGAATGTCATTTGAGATCAAGGTGGTCAAGATGTCTATCTCTGGCAAGACATGCTTGATTTAGCTATGCATGATCTCTTTGATATGAGAAAATATTTTGAAAGTCTGAAGGATCCGGATCAATTGATGAAGAAAGGAATGCTTTTGATCCTAATAAGGACTGTGAACTACTGAAGAACTTCTTTGTTTTGGTAGCATCATCCTACGGGGAGTTTGTAAAGATTACAGAAGAGGCTGATGCACCCAAAACACTCAAGCTCCTTTCTGCATGCATGCACTTTGTGCATGGTGAAAGTTACTTTGGAAGTCTTACACACTGTCAAGAAATTACACGAAGTGTAAAATCTTTCGAAGCCAAAGACCAAATCTTCCGAAGCCAAAGATGAAGTCTTCCGAAGCTTAGAAGACAAAGTCTTCCGAAGCCATGAAGATAGAAGACTGATTTCTTCCGAAGACAGAGAAGACATGCTTTCTCTGATCAACTTTTTCAGAAAGCTGACCAACTTTCCGCTGCCACCCTGATGACTCACCAACTTACACAAGTTGGTGAAAAGGTCCATACTTTAGGAAACTGTAGATTATGGTCTTGAGTCTGTAACTTTCTACTTTATGTACTTTTATCCTTTTTTGTAATATATTAGGATGTGAGCTATGGCATGTCATATTCACTAGTCAAAAGGCAATCTGGCTTTTGACTTTACATTGATGTTGTTGTCTAGATTAGTGTTTCCAGCTGGCCTTCAAAGTATGGCCGGCTGTAGGATGTTGTATAAAGTATCTCAGTTCCTTGTATCTTATTGTCTATGCTTTGTAACATTAGTAAAATAACTTAAGAGCAATATACTTTATTCTTGAAAACCATTCAGTTGTTGTTCTTAGTTCTGTCTCTTCTATTTCCTTGTGTTCCTTAGTATCATTCTAAAGGTTCCATTTCCCTATTTGAATTGTTAAGTGTTCTAAGTCTCTACTCATTGTGAAACTGATTGAATTGAACCCTTCAACGGTCCTGCATCATGAAACTTGTTCAGATTACCCTAAAAAAATAGATACGTTTAAATCATGTACAAATCTGAACTCCAGATCAGTAGTTGACACATGCTCTAACTAAAATCATAAAAACTAAATTACCTCAAATTCCGAATACCAACAACGTCTCCTTGCGAGTAGATGTTGCTAATGCGGGTTAAGCCCCCTCCAGTGATCATACTATGCCTAATTAACAACTTACTTATTATACTTTATCATAAATAAAACAATTTTGAACAAGGGAACAACAAACATACACATAAAGTTTTGTGGGATGTTTTGATGTGTTAGTGTTTTGTAATGACTATTACTACTTGTAGATTTAAAAATCATAATCAGAATTAAAATGTCATTTTCAAGAAACTTCAAATCAATAAAAGCATTTAGCCAAACCCTTAATATAACTATAATTTGAATGCACTCTACAACCAAATTTTTTGCTTGAAAAGGATCATAATCTTCAAAATCAAAAGGCTAATATTAGTAAACCACCATACAAACAATGGGTTTTTTCAATACATAATAGCTGACAGAAGACATAGTTTGTGAATATTAAAGGTAACACAACCTTTGAAAAGTGAAAATGAAGATGTAAGAAGAACAGATTGAGATCAACTTCTTTCAAAGATTTACCATGATACAACCTATGCTATACTTTCAATAATTTGATTCAAAGAAGCAAAAATAGCTTTAGTATCCATTAAATATAACAAGAATAAAAATATTAATACGAATGCACGTTACATTGCACGATTAATTTAAAATGGTAAGTTGCTCTTAAAACAGTAAAACAGACTTTGATGATGCAATATAGGTGTGTTAAAGTTACTCCTGGCCAAAACAAGACAAAATGACAAAGAACACATCAAATTCTAAAACAATATGGTTTACCTGCAATCATGTGTATTACTATGCCAAACTACTCAAAATTTCTTCAAAAGTTCCATTATGAAAAACAAACATGATTCGAGTGGAATTGGAACGGATGTGGGATTTGCTAATGATGATGATGAAATTAACATGTTTAATTTTGAGAAGTTGTCAAATTAGGAAGCAAAATTCAAATAGACCAGAAAGATGAGGGGTGTTTGAGATTGTTTCTTAAAACTTCTTGTTTGCTTATGCTTTATTGGCTTGTAATCCTAAATATATCAAAATGTTGTTTTAAAGTTGGTTGTAAGCAGTGCTTATTAGGTTTTATGTTTTAAGGGGAAATCACCATTTTGTTCAAAATAATGCTATATAACACATTAGAAGCAATCAACCCAAGTAAAACTAAACTATACCTAAACCACAACTTTAAGTGTAGAGTCATGTATATTCCTACCAGAACTACAAAGTAAATTAGCTAAGAAGTAATCAACCATAATGAGACCAAAACAACCCGCAGGAAACTAAATTGGAGTAACATCTAAATGAAGAAAAACAATTAATGTAAATTTATGTAAATTCATCTAAATGTAAATTCATGAATCTTAGTTGCACTCGAATGATGGTCATCATAATTTGCATCAATGCCTGTAGGTATACCCGTAATTGTTGGAAATGGATCAATATTTTTGCATTAAAATGCAGTGATTTAATGGAATTGAATGCAGGAAGAAGGTTCGGCCCTCAGGGTCGGCGTAATGGTTAGAGGCAGAGTCGATGACACGAAAGCAGAGGTGAGGGAGGCAACTCAATCGTTGACAATAAAAAGGTCGTGGCTTAAGATTTGGTTACAAACACTAACAACCTTCGTTATCGGACTTTAATCATTTTCGATTTGGTTAGAAACACTCTCGCAAGAATCAAAAGCTTGCAGCCTGACCATAAACGTGAAATTACAAAATTTGATACTGACTTTATAGACCAACAATCATGTGAAAATAAAAAATCTAAAGAAGATGCATGAACGGGAAATCTAGTTATTAGTTGATTATCTTGATTCCGACTCAAGATTCTCAACCTGAAGTCTTCATCGTATCTTACTCGTACCTAAAACTCTCACCCTTCGTACTCCTTACCTTAAAGTAAGGGCGACGATAGGCGGCCAAAGACGATGGGATGGAGGGCTGCAAGTCCTCGTCGCGAAATTAGGGGAGAAATTAGGGCATGAAATCGAGTAAGGATGCAGGGGGGAACTGAAATACGGGCACGGGTTTTTAAAACATGATGGAAAAAGATGACACGCAAAAATACGTGTCATTTCTTCTATAAATTTTTTAAAAAAGTCATAATTTTTATGACGCGCGAAACTACGCGTCATCTTTTTTCGCACGTCATCTTTTGCACGTCATCTATTAACAACTTTGTAGTAGTGTATGACTTCTCTTGCATAATTACATGTTTTGCTTCTAGGTTACCATGGCATGTTCAATTTTATGTGTAAAATCTTAAATTTCCTAGCAAACTCTTCATGGATTCATGTACGTTTAATGAGGATGTTGAATTCCTTTGACTTATGCTATATTGTTAATCATACATGAGTTGGGAAACAATTTGAGACATGATGATGCTAGAAGTGAGTTTTTGGTAATAAGTTGATGCTAAAGTGTTTCATTTAAATGATTCGGTGTTTGTTGCTTAAATGAACTTAAAAATCCTTGACGTTTGTATGTAATAAAGTAGAAATCCAACAAGTCTACTTTAGTTATGAGCAATTTGCAAACACAATTGTGAACTTTATAGTAGATATGTTCAAACGATACATAGTCATAAGAATGCCACTTAATATTGTTGATTATGAATTCGTGATAGTTATGTTATTTCACATACTTGATTTGGTGTCTATTTGCACAAGATAGACTTAAATGTCCTTATTAGTTATGTGTGATAGAACTTATAATCCACATCATTACTTGCTTAATCATGAGGGTGTGTAAATAGAAAACTTGTTATGTGCAGGAAAATGCCATGAACCAAGGAGTCAACTTCTAGAGGAAAAGGCAAATCTGTTGCCTCATCTTTGGAACCCACTGGAAAGGGCGCAAGGCGAAGCACAAGCGACGTAAGTGAAGAAAATTTTGAAAGAGAAATGGATGAAGCGATGGGAACTAACACTAGTGGAGATGATATTGATTACAACTCATATGGAAATTCTATTTGGACGGAATACAATAGGCCATTGTCCAAGATTCCACGAGAAATGCAACCACAGTTGTATATGGATGAATTGAAGGGCAAAAATAACCTCACTACCCTCATGGTATGTGAGAGACCTATGGAATTACTAGCATTTCAAATGTTTGGCGTAGTTGAATGTTTCAAAAGATTGGGGTGGAGGGAAGTGGTGACATTTGTTAAGATGGATCGCCCACATGTTTATGTGAATCAAATCATAGAATGGATGTCTACCTTAGTGAGGAAGGATGGAACAAACCCAGCACATACCACCACACTAATAGGCAAGGTAGGCAGGAAGACAATCGTTATATCTGTTTAGACAATCTCACAAGTGGTCAAGTTGGACACTACACTGGGGCCTTATGAATATTTACATGAAAGCTTAATTCTAGAAATCCCAACCGGTAATTATCTGCAAGAGGTATTAAATGATATATTTGCCATTCTAATCACTGCACTAGATTCTTATAATATGAATAGAAGCAACATGAAAATCTTACCGAAGCTACTAATAGTGATCTTAAAGCAAGAATGTGATTCCTAGAATTTCTGATAGACGGAAAGTGAGACATTACGAGTTAAGAGTACTTCATGTCTTACTCACTTGTCGACACATGTTGCCTTATCAGCAATTAGTAATGATTAACATTTGGGAAAGTTGAGAGAGCAGGCCCGATTGATGATTCCATATTACCGGCTAATCACTATGCTATTAAGGAAGCAAAAAGTCGTGTCCAATGATGCTTTAGCCATACCTATCACAGTTTTAAAGTTCAAACTTAATCGAATGTGAGGTCAATCATGGGAATACAAAAAGACTGCTACCCATTATTAATTAAGGGATAAGGATAGTGGGCGAATTATGATGGCGAGACGAGATGATGTATCCCACCACAATGATGAGGATGACGTGGCCATAGAGCAAGGTAGAATTGGATATGTGGATACGGATACAAGAGAACGCACTAAGGAAGAAGAGATTCAGGAAGCAGTTGTTAGGGCCAGACCATTTGGGTTCTCGGGATGGACTTTGGATTAGAGGCACATGTATGATGAATAGTCACGGGAGAGACAAAAAAGATGGAGAGAGATTTTTGATAGGAGGATGTAGGAGTATGGGCAGGAAATGCAACTGACGTCATCAGGACTTATGCACGACTACCATGCAGGATTGCCCTATCAAGCTCATCCACAACCAGTGGAGTGGAGTACTCTTCCAGAATACATGCCCAAACAACATTACGACAGGTACCCACAAGCTCAGCCGTCATAGTGGGTACCAACGAACACAAATCCTAGTGGCAACTTCCACACAGCGGAACAAACTGGAAGCTTTGACATGCACGCCATGCACTAAAGTTTGATGGAATCCATCTTTGGACCACCACTGCCCAGACCTCCATTTGGATGAGATCAGAACACTCTCAGATCACTTGATCAGGTCCATGTGTTTCTCCACTCTAACTGTTTCATGTTCAAACATTTTATTTTCCTTTTATCTTCTTTCCTTTTCTTTTGGTGTGTTTCATCTGTGATTGGGGATGTCAAACAATAACAATGTTTGTGGGAAAGTGTACGGCTAGAGGTATGTTTATTATGGTAAAACCCGAATGATGATTTCTTGTTGATGATCTTGAAAATATGGTTATGATGTTAACAATGCCCTTAAATCCAAACCATTACCCAAGATTGAATAGTACATTGGGGACAATGCACCTTTTAAGTGTGAGGATGAGGGGAGTTATGGAGAATTAAAGTAAACAAAGAGTAATGGAATAAAAAAATAAATAAATATAATTACAAATATTTTTTTTAACATCCTTTCAAGTTTCAATCTTTGCAAAAGTTTTCAAGTAAATTTTGGTGTGTTTACTAAACCATAATTTTTAATATAAATCACTTGTTGTTTATTAAGAGATTGGTATAGATGTTTGGTCATGGCCATATTCTTTAAGTGCTGGATGAAGTATTTCTAACGGGTCATTTTTGAAAATGGTAAGGGGCCTGGTTAGGAATAATGTGCCTTTGCTGTAATAAACTCATGTGCACATAGGTAGCCTAACTTTTTACTTGGTGAGATTTTGAGCCTACTATGTAAAACACAATCATATATATATTTAGTTGTTGAGGGTAGGCCATATACTATTTTTGTTGCAGAACTTGTATTGTTTGATGCATATCAAGACTATAAGCAAGATGTTGCACGTAAATGACAAAGGCAATTTAGGAACCCTTTCACTTTTTATCGTTTGTTTATTGTTATCTATCCTAACCTTTAGTAGCCATGTCGAGCCTTAAACAATTCTTTTGTTAAACCCAATATATAAACCCCAAGTTGTTAGTTGATAACTGACCTCGAACCATTCACAATAAAAGAGCATTGGAAGTCAAGCTTACATAATGAAAAAAAGGAAGAAAGAGGGTGTGTTTAGAATAGATCAAAGTGATCTAGCTTTGTTAGTCATGATTAATAAGGATTGTTTATGGGCTGGTTCATTGTTCTATTTGTTATAGCTATTCAAAAGCCAAAAATCCCCTACCTTTACCTAAGCCCGAAAACCCGTAAGTGCTTTAGATATGTGCGAGATCTATGCAAGTTGTGGAGGTGTAATTTCTATACAAGCTTATGTGGGCTAGATGGTATATTGGGTTATTGATTGATTATTCTAGTGCAATTTTACTCGTCAAGATATAAAACCGAGAAGAGTGAACTATTGTGAGGAGTGTGTACATGAGACTAAAAATTAAAATCACGTTAAGCCTACTTGGGTGAATTCTTGTTTATTTCCCTATAACTGACTCGCTAGAATGTAAATCTCTTGGACAATGTAAATCTTGTGAATAAGGGCATGACTTTGGACCATAACCGAGTTTTAATAAGTGATTACTGATTTGTAGTTGAAATGAAGGTTTTATACATTACAATTGAGCTTTGCTTGAGGATAAGCAAAAGGCAAGTGTGGGGATTATGATCAGGTGGTGAAAGTTCAATATTTAATGGCATTATTTTCATGTTTTACGTGTCAGTTTATGAGAAATAGAGTTACTTTTGGAATTTTATTATGTTTGTAGGTTAAACATGAAGTATACGAAAAAGTTAGAAGAAACGGGATAAAAATTGGAGCTCGGGAAGTGAAGATATGTATAAGAGAAGTTTCGAGACAACGGTATCTTAAAACGGGCATAACTTGAGCTACGAAAGGAGTTTGGGACCCACGACTTGTTCACGGAAAGATCTCGAAAAGTTTTACATGAAAATCAAGGATGTACAGGGGGTATTGCCACCAACGCTGGGGTCCGTGTTTTGTTGAGATTTGACCTAATTTGAGGGGTTTTAAAGGAGAAAAAACCCTATTACTAGAATTACCTCTTTAACTTCAAGCAAGGACAAAAAAACAAGGATCATTCACCATTCTAAAGCTTTCCAACATCAAATTCATCCAGATTCACATAATCAATTACAATCGTGTTGAAGAATCGATGATGATGCAAGGGTAACTCAATTGTGATTTACTTCAGGGGCCGGGTTTGTGCAAGTTATCATGTTTATTAGTTGTAACTTAGATTTGAGATTGGATCTTGAACCTCTTAAGTTATTTCAGATTCAATTCATGATTTGATAATTTAAACGGTTGGATTGTGTTTAAACCTAATTGTGATTTTCTAAAACTTTGGTTTTCTTTAATCGTTGTGTGATTGATATTAGAATTAGGGTTACATTATTCAACTTGGTGATTGTGTGAATGAAGTCCTTTAAGCTTTAATCCATAATTATCACTTAGATCCTATCGTGTGTAAGTCAACATTAATGACTTCTCACTATGTTTCACTAAATAAAAATTGTAACTTTGCCAAACCTGAACCCTGAAGTGGGTTGCTTCACCCAAGATTGTTAAAAACCTAAACTTTTATTTTGTTAATTTGATTCTTCCTGAATTCAATTAATCAAGCAATTTACTTTTTAATGCTTAATGTTCTTAGATTAATCATTACTAGCACTTTCTTGTGATTCCCTATGGATTTGACACCCTTCTTACTTTTTACTATTAAGGGTGATTAGGCACTCTTTAAATAATATTTTTGGACCGACCACATGACATCGATCACAAATCTACTTGAACTTGATACTTTTTTGTATTTGATCTTGAAGAGCCTTTAAAGGTATTTTAGGGTTGAACTCAACAGTATCTTACATCTCTATTGCTATAGTATCTACAGTATAGAGTTTCATTTGCCTAATTTTTAGGCATTTATGATCTTCAATAAAAGTCTTCACCGACCAAGAATGTTGCTCATTGTTTCTAGAAATATGCAATGTCCAAGGACAAGTGGGTATTGGGTGTGTTTTCTTCTTTGTTTTATTTACAAATGTAGACCCACCCACTTAAGAAGTCTCACCCACTCTATCTTTTTGAGTTTTATAGTTTTGCCTTTAGATTTAGAAAAAATACCATCCAGTACTCCTGAAACAAATACTGGATTTACACCTATGCACATATCCCTAAACTTGTGTTTATTGTTTCTATCAACATACAATTGTCTTGTAGCGAGTACAACATGACGTTTCACAATAATTTTAATGTCATCTTTGTTGTTGAATGTTTGACCCACATAAAAATGGTAGTACATACAAATGCTTTTCTTGTTTCTTTACTTTCTATACTGCCTCACTTCCTTATTCAGAAGATCCTCATCATCAGTGGCACTGTCAAAGTCATTTAGATCAATATTTACATCCTCCTTATCATCATTTTCATCATCTACATCTATGGTTTATTCATCCTTATTATAATCATGTTATAGCTTTGAATGAGTCCGTATCAACATTCATGCACATCCTCAACCATGTTATCTATATCCTCCATAGTTCTTCTTCCTCATTGTAATCACCTTCATGTACCTCATCATCCATGTTATCAATATCCTCCATGGTGTCATGTTGCCCTTCATCATACTCCTGTTGGCCTTCATCAGATTCATGATGCCCTTAATCAAACTCATGTTGCCTTAGATTATAATCATGATGCTCTTCATCATATTCAGTTTCATGTGCATTCATTACACTTGATCACAAACTGTTTCTAGAATTTCAACTATTTCTTGTGTAGTGTTGTTGGTTCATTATGTACTGGTTGTTTCCACTCTAAGGCATGTAGTTTTCTAAAAGCTCTTGTGGCCTTTACGGGTTTAGATGGTCTGTGATTAGATTTTCAGACAGATAACCCATCAAATCATCAATTAAAACCTTATAAGGAGACTTATCATATATGTCTAATACTAAAATCCAATGCTCAATGTAAACTTCAATTTGCTTAAACATAGACACATATTTCAACATTAAAAGCACGTATTGATCATTACGTAATGCTCTCAAACCAAATTTCAAGTCCTGATAAGAAATTCTAAAATGATAAAACATTACCTCATTTTCTAGATAGCCTATTTCCTTGATCATATCATGAGACACATACAAAAAAAACTGATCGGAATCAACTATATCCACAAAGTTAATCTTACCATCAACATAACAAGTAACTGGTTTTTGTTTGAAAACTCCACCATGGAATATCTTCAAAAATATTAGGGCTTGACCCTGTTATCAAAGTGAGTAAGATCAATTCATTATGATTTTCAAAATCCAATATCAAGTAAAATTTAAGTGATTACTAATGAAAGACTAACCGCATACTTCATATGGATCAAACCTGCTCACCCGGACTTCAAATATACTAGAGCCTTAACACCATTGTTAAACAAGGTGAACGATGAGAAATTAAGGTGAAGAAGGAGATGACTAGAAAATGGGAGTTTTATTCAATGGGGGAATGACTAATAACCCATCACGTGCGTCACATGTGGTCGTATTTAATAGAGAAAATATATGGTATTATCTTATTGTATTGAAATAGTTATAGAAATAAAACCTTAAGGCTTAATTTGGTAAAAATATCATTTTGGACACAAATGGTTAAAATCCGCAAACCATAGGGACCAAAAAAGTAATTTACTCTTAAATTTATATTTACTATCTATATTTTATAAATAAATATTATTTAAATTAAGTATTTTATTAAAATACTTAAGTATGTAATTATTAATTATTTTGAATTATTATTATTATTATTATTATTATTATTATTATTATTATTATTATTATTATTATTATTATTATTATGTACCGGCATTTTAGGCATTTAAAACTTTTAATATTTATGATTAGAAGTGTTAGTTAATTACATATTATATAATATGTTTAAAAAAATAAATATAATAATTATAGAAATTATCATATTAATAATAATAATTATGATAATAATGCTTGAGTATTTAACAACCAGATTTAATAATTTATGGATTACAGAAGTTGAATAAATAAAATATTAAATAAAATAATATTATATAATTTATTAATTATAAAATGATATTATAAGATGAAATATGATTGAAATTACGTATGAGCAATGATTATAAATAATAAAAAAATGATATTAACTTTTTAAACATTTATTTTTAATCTTTTTTTTCAAAAAGATAAATATTTTTTTTAAAAATAAACAGCTTAAAAAATGTAATAAGTAAAGATTTCCTTATTATAACTTCCAAAATTAATTATTTTTCTTTTATAAAAGATTATATTTTTAAAAACACCAATTTTAAAATATTAAGTATTTTTTTTTAAATTATGCTTTGAAAAATAATTTTGTTGTATAAAAATTTAATATTTAGAAATAAAATCAATACAAAGATTTATGTTTTTAATTAAAAAACTATTTTTAATCTAAAAAAAAGGTTTAATTGTCATTTTCATCCTTAAATATTTATCTATTTTATCATCTCCATCCACAACTGTTTCCTTTCCCTATTGGGTCCCTAATGTTTTTAAACAATTACCATTTTCATCCATTTAGTTAATAATAATAATAATAATAATAATAATAATAATAATAATAATAATAATATAATAATAATAATAATAATAATATTATAATAATAATAATAATTTATATCTACTATTTATATATTTATAATTAAATATTATTGAAATTAAACATTATTGTATTTAATTACTTAAATATAAGTACTAAATATTTTTATACTTATAATAGTGGTAATAACAATATTTCCTAAAGGCATTTTGGGTATTTAATAATTTGAGTATCTATGTTTAAATTTGTTAGTTAAAGACATATTATTTAATATGTTAAAAAAATTATATAATTATATTAAAAATAGTCATATTAATAATAATAATAATAATAATAATAATAATAATAATAATAATAATAATACCAATAACTATTCATATAGGGTTTGCAGGACCGTTGAAGGGGTCAATACGATAAGTCTCACAATGAGAAGAGAGTTAGAACACTTAACAGATCAAATAGGGAACTGAAACTTTGATATGATACTAAGGAACACAAGCAAAACAATGAGACAGAACTAAGAACAATAACTGAGAATGATTTTCAAGGAATAAGTATATTACTCTTAATTTCTTTTACAAGTGTTACAAAGCATAGAAATAAAATACAAGCACCTGAGATACTTTATACTATATCCTACAAGATCAAGTGGAAATAAAATACAAGGACCAAGTGGAAACACTAATCCAGACAACAAGATCAATGTAAAGTCAAAAGACAGAGTGCCTTTTGACTAGTGACTATGACATGCCATAGCTCACATCCTAATATACTACAAAGAGTATAAAAGTACATAAAGTAGTAAGTTACAAACTCAAAACCATAATCTACAGTTTGCAAAAGCATGGACCTTTTCACCAACTTATGCATGTTGGTGAGTCTTCAGAGTGTAGCGGAAAGTTGGTCCGTTTTTTGAAAAAGTAGATCAGAGAAAGCATGTCTTCTCTATCTTCGGAAGAAATATGTCTTCTGTCTTGATGGCTTCGGAAGACTTTGTCTTCCAAGCTTCGGAAGACTTCATATTTGGCTTTGGAAGATTTGGTCTTTGGCTTCGGAAGATTTTACACTTAGAATAATCTTCTGTGCAGAGTGTACAACTTCCGAAGCAACTTCTACTATGTACAAGGTGCATGCATGCAAGAAGCACTTGGTTTGTTTTGGGTGTATCATCCTTTCTATAACCTTACAAACTCTCCCTAGGCTGATGCTAACAAAACAGAAAAGTTCTTCAGTAGTTGACAGTCCTCATTAGGATCAAGAGCATTCCTTTCTTCATCATTTGGTTAGGATCCTTTAGACTTTCATAATATCTTCTCATGTCAAAGAGATCATGCATGGGTAGATCGAATATGTCCTGTCAGAGATAGACATCTCGACGACCTTGATCTCTAATGCATTACCATCTATCTGGATTAGCTGTAAAGGACCAGGATGGGTCTTCCTGATGCAAGAGGCTCTACTTGAATTGAAGTTGGTTTAGCAGCCTCTTGTTGCATAACCTCAGGATGTTCTGATTCATCCTAAGGTGTATAGGTATTCCTTGGACTTTTTCTTCCTCTTCTTATCCCTTTTAATGGCCATCCTTTTCCTCTTTTTGTACTTTAACTGAGGAGAGTGGCCTGCAGTACCAGATAAGCTTTCTTTGTTCTCCTCAGTTAGATCCTTTTCGAATAGTTCTTCAGAAGAAGGAGGTTCAGAACCCTGCTGTGGGTCAGAAGATGAAGTTGGCTTAGATGTAGCTTCAGGATCAGGTTGTGTTATCTCTTGTGCTTCAACCTTCACCTCAACTTCAGGTACAACTTGACTTGGTGGAGAATGCAAGTCAACCAGCTGACCTTCCTTTATCTTCTACTTGATCCTTCTAATATGCTCATCTATTGTGGATAGAGACATAGGACCAAGTCTCCTTCTGGAAAACCCGTACAGCTTCAAGAAGCTCACCATCTTTAGCCTGTCAATAGATTTCTATACTTGTGCTCTGACGGTGGCTCTTGTTTTAGCAGCCTCTTCTCTTATTTTCCTCTTAACAGCTTTTCTTTAGGATTGAACTTCTTCTACCAGCTTATTTAACTCTGAGTTTGTCTAGATGGTCTCTCAGCTAGCTTGCCCTTGAGATCAGTGATCTCAAGTTGCTGGTCATTGACCTTTTTCTGTAAGGTAGTCACTTGAGATTCCAAGTGACTGACCTTGGAGACTAAATAGGTGCAAGTTTGTAGAAGTTTTTGCACCTTTAGTTTCAGACTCCCCTCATCTTCAGATGAAGAATCATGGGGGGATGAGAGAATTGGACCAAAGTCTTCTTCCTCATCAGCAACATAGTGTTCTTGGCTGTTGGATTTCCTCTGCTCACTGACAACTTAAAGTGAAGTGTCAATGGGCTGAGTTGCCATGGTTGAGGTCTTAAGGATGTAATCACTAGCAATAGTGAGAGCATCTTCCATATGGACCTCCTAAACAGATTCTGGAAAATCCACCTCAGTTGGGGTGGATGATGTGGGCTAGACATGGGAGAAGCAAAGCTACTCATCTCTCCTTGAGCAAGTGTGGAGAAGAGAGACTTATGATACTCACTGAATCCCATGTCTTCATTATCATAGAATTCTTGGTTGGGAATTGGTTGGTTGAGATCAAGAGGCTGGGGATGATAACTTTCCCTTGAAGGTTGTTCACTAGAGTTTTGAGACTCCAAATGAAGGCCTAAGACTGTTGAGCTTGTGAGCTCATCAGGCTGAGTATGAGGAACCTCAGCACTGATTATTGGTAAGATGGGAGTGGTTTGCTCTTCAGGAGAAGTGGCAGCTCCAGTGTCCACTTCATCCGATATGGTTGGTGATATGGGGGCATGCACAACCTGAATAGGTTATGTAGGGGTTCGTTTGGATTTTCTTTGGTAGGTGATGGTTATTTGAGGCTGACAGGTTTTTGAGAAGTAGAAGGTGTGGGTTCAACACTAGCTGGTGCTATTAGGTTGTCACCTTAAGTAATGAGCTCTAACATTATTGGGGCGAGGGCTGTTTCTACCCTTGAGAAACCCACGGTTTGTTTTCTCATAATTTTGAAGATGCCGGGTTTCTTCTGTCCCAATTTAAGAATTTTACCTGTTCCCCTCAACTGTGAGCCCAGTTCACAGTTGAGAATATGCTGACATATCTAGGAAACATGTAATATTCTAAGGAGTCTAAGTTTGCAAGCAGGTTAGTGTATACAAATTGTGACTACCTGAACTTGACCCCATGAACCATTCCATGGATTGTGAAGGAGAGATCCTCAGGAACTTGGTCCCATCCTTCGTGTTTGTTTGATAGACTATGAATGACTACATGGAGGAGGTATTTCCGTTGAGAAGAAACCTTTCGTTTTCTGAAGGTTCTAACTAAAAAATCTCCCTCATATCCCATCTGCTCAAAATAATGGTTGACAGCAGATTTGAGGAAGGAAAAATCACCTTCTGCATCATCCAGCTAAATATGAGTGTTTACGATGGCCGGAGTGATAAAGATTGTCCTCCCTTGCACTGTGGCAGATAGTTTTTTCTCCCCATCCATGGTGACCTCTTGACAGGTCCGCCAGAAGTCCAACAGATGATCCTCATAAAGAGGAGGATCAATGGTGTGGGAGGTGAGATAGTTTGACAAAGAAAGAAATTGACAAACCTCTAAGAAACTTGGATCTTTCTTAGAGTTCAGCAAAGCAACCTGATTATGCTGCTTGTGAAGTTGCATGGAGAAATCGGGCTGCTTTCTGTGATCGAGGTTGGCCATTTGAGAAAGCTTCAGCGTGAAGGAAGATAAGAACAAAGGTGGTTTGTGTGTCAATTTAGGTTAGAGAGCATTTGCAAATGAATAGAAAAGTGAAAGAGGGGGGAACCATTGGGTATTTATATATGAAATGGATTTGAGATAAAGTTAATGCAAAAGGATAACCTTTGAAATCCGGATGTCGGTACCACCTCTGAAAAAGTGCCCAAAAAGATAGTTTTCTTGGAAGTCGAAAATCTTCCGAAGGTAATTTTGCTTCGGAAGTTTTGATAAAAGCTTCCAAAGCCAATTTGGCTTCAGAAGATATATCTAAGAATTTTGAAAATTTTGCTTCGGAAAGAAAATACTTAGAGAATTTTCGCTTCTGAGACATCCTTTGGTTTCGAAAAAGATCAAGGCTTGAAATTTTTTATTCTTCAAAGAATAAATCTTCCGAGACATAATTACTTTCGGAAGAAAATTGTATATCAAGAGCATATAAGTACTTATGAGTAAATTAAGCTTTAGAAGATATTGCAAAATTTCATCCGAAGGTAAATTCTCATAAATAGTTATCTGGTGTTGAAGACATGATGTTCTTCCAAAGGTAACTTGATATCTTCTGAAAAGAAATATGTTCAAACTTTTCAAAAATCTAAGATATATATTTTAAAAGACTCTCATTCCAAGGTAATCAGGGGCTTATGAAGGTGATAAAATAGACAACTTAGGACACACAGATTTTAGAAATAATATTGAATTTAAGTTTATGAAAAGCTACTCAAAGCTAATCATCCCAATAGCTGATACAAGATACTTAAATCTCTGTTCATCAATAGCTTTGGTGAACAAATCAGCATATTGTTCATTTGTGTTAACTTTGACTAGTTTGATTAAGCCTTTTTCAAAGTTATCTCTAATCAAACGATACCTGATGTTGATGTGTTTTGTCCTTAAGTGCTGCACAGGATTTTCTATGATAGAGATAGCATTATTTTTGTCTATGTGGATGGGAGTCTGCTTAAAGTTGAATCCATAGTCTAGCATCTGATTCTGAATCTAAAGCACTTGAGCACACCAGCTAGCAGCAGCAATGTATTCAGCTTTAGCAGCTGATGCAGATACACAAGATTGTTTCTTGCATTGTCATGAGACTATCCTTCCACCAAGAAATTTACATCCCCTTGATGTAGATTTTGAAGTCATGTTGCAGCCACCATAGTCACTATCGGTATAGGCACACAGATTGAAGTCAGAATTGTTTGGGTACCAATGGCCTAGTGATGGAGCACCTTTTAAGATATCTTAGAATTCTCTTGAGAGCTACCACGTATGACATCTTGGGGTTGGCTTGATATCCGGCACAAATGCATGTGGCAAACATGATATCAGGCCTGCTGGTTGTGAGGTACATAAGAGACCCAATCATAGCCCTGTAAAGATGTTCATCCACACACTCCCCCTTAAGGTCAGGTCCAACTGAGTGGTTTCTTGCTATGGGTGTCTTTGCAACCTTACATTCAGTCATGCTAAATCTTGTAAGTATGTCTTGTACATACTTTGACTAATTTATGAAGATGCCATTGTCAACTTGCTTCACTTGAATTCCTAGAAAGAAATTGAGTTCTCCCATGGCACTCATTTGAAATCTATTCTTCATCAGCTTTTCAAAGTCTTTGCAAAGCTTTAGATTAGTTGACCCGAAGATGATGTCATCTACATATACTTGAACCAACATTAAGTCATTTCCTGTTCCTTTGATGAAAAGAGTTCAATCTATAGTACCCCTTCTGTAACCATGCTGACATAGGTACTGAGATAGAGTCTTATACCACTTTCTTGGAGCTTGGTGCAGCCCATAAAAAGCTTTATCAAGCTTGTAGATATAATCAGGATGATCTGGGTGTGCAAAGCCAGGTGGTTATTTCACATACACCTCTTCATCAATTACCCCATATAAGAAAGCACACTTGACATCAAGTTGGTAGACCTTGAATTTCTTGGATGTAGCAAAAGCTAGGAATATCCTAACAGCTTCAAGTCTTGCTACTGGAGCAAAAACATTAGTGTAATCAATCCTTCTTTTTGAATGTACTCTTGAACAACTAGTCTAGCCTTGTTCTTGATGACAAGTCCTCTATCATCCTTCTTGTTTCAAAAAAACCCACTTGGTTTCTATGGTAGTCTTTCGAGAAGGAAGAGGACATAAGTTCCAAACCTTTTGCCTCTTGAATTGAAGCAGCTCCTCTTGCATAGCTTCAACCCAACTTCCATCCTTTAAAGCTTCTTAAACTTTCTTTGGCTCCATCTAGGATAGGAAAGAAGAGTAGAGACAAACATTTTTGTCATGGGTTTGCCCTCTTGTTCTTACCCCCTTGTCAACATCTCCAATGATGTTTGTAGTGGGGTGTGACTTGTGGATCCTGAGTTGAGGGATCACAGCAAGTTGATTGGAGAGATCTAAATTTGAAAAATTTTGATAAGGTAGTGAAAAATCTCCCATCATATTAGCACACTTATCAAGAGAAACTTGATCCAATGAGTGTGTGACATCATTGATGTTGTCTTCCATGGAGTGATTGTCAGCATCAAGAAATTCTTGATCACTTTCATCACTACCACTTCCTCCTACATTTGAAGCTCCTTCTATTGAGTTTGTGCCTCTAAGCTGGAATTTGAAGGCACCTCAGATGTATCAGCTGGATTTGTCATGGTTGTGTTGAAAAGAACTCCATCCGCAGAATTTGTTACCATTGGAGCTGAAATAGTTTGATTTGAAGGTCTTCTCAGCTCAAATCTTAGGTCAGGATCTTCTGTTGATAAGATACCTATAGATCCTGAAACATTCTCACAAGACTTGTTATAATAGTTGGTAACTAAATCAAGATCAAACAGCCAATTTGGACCAGAACCTCTCACACAAGGAGTGTGTTCATTGAGGTCACATTGGCTTACTCCTCAACTACTCTAGTTCTGAGATTGTATACTCAATAAGCCTTAGCTTGGGAAGAGTATCCAATAAAGTATCCATCATCTGATTTCTCAACAAATTTGGCTACTTGATCTTTGATATTCAAGATTATGCAAGGACATCCAAATGATTTGAGGAAACCAATGAAAGGTCTCCTTTTGTGCCACAGTTCATAAGTATTCTTACCATGAGTCTTAACCACTAAAACTCTGTTCTGCACATAGCAAGCAGTGTTCAGTGCTTCTGCCTAAAAGGTGATGGCAGTTAAGAGTCAGACAACATGGTTCTTGCAGCTTCAATTATTGTCCTATTTCTCCTCTCAGCAACACGATTTTGCTGAGGAGTCCTAGGAGCACTATATTGTCTTGTAATACCCTTTTCATCACAAAATGTATCAAGGGTTTGGCTCTTAAATTCAGTTCCTTGATCACATCTTATGATTTTAACCTTGTGATCAAATTGATTCTCAATTCTTAGAATGAAATTTTTTAAGATCTCAGGAGTCTCATCCTTAGTTCTAAGGAAAAAGACCCAAGTGAATCTTGTAAAATCATCTGTGATCACTAAACAGTATGAGGTCATTCCTAGACTCATTACATTGGTGGGGCCAAAACGATCCATATGTAACAAGTGTAGGGGAGTAGTAATAAAGTTTCTTTTCTTTGGCTTGTGAGATACCTTGTGTTGCTTCCCTTTCAGGCATGCAACACAATGATCATCACTTGTAAACTCTTTCTTTGGCATTCCAGTTACCAAATCATTCTTAATTAATTTATTCATGTTTTTAAAGTTTACATGGCACATTCCCTTATGCCAGGGAAAAACTCATCACTATTTGCTTTAGATAGAAAGCAAGACACTTCTCCTGAAGGAGATGTTTCCTGCAAGTCCATCTTGTACATGTTCCCTTTCATGGGGCTCTGAGCAAGATATGCTCCTGAGGAATGACCACCCCAGGCTTGCACTCATGCTTAATGAAGAGCATGTTGTGTCTTTGATCACAAAATTAAGATACACTCAATAAATTGTATCCAAGCTCTTTAACAAAATTTACATTCTCAATGCTGAGCTTACCATTTGCGACCCTGCCCCTTCCAGTAATGTAACCTCCTGCATCTCCTCCAAAAGCAACTGGCCCTCCATTAATTTTCTCAAAGTTTTGGAGTAAAGAGCCATTGCCTGTCATATGCCTGGAACAGCCACTATCAATGATTCATACATTCCTGTTGGTCTTTAGCTATTCCTGCACAGAAAGAAATAGTTAAGCCTTACTAGTCTTGGGCTCATCAACATTAATTGAAGACAATTCAACAGTAATTGATCCTATGTTCAGGCTTTGTGGACCATCAGCTATTGTTGATGAAGAACTTTTAATCACATGGTCTTTCTTTGTCTTCCACTCCACCTTTGGAAGCTTAGACTTGACCTTCAACACTTCGGAAGTTTCGACAACTTTAGAAGTTTTGGAGACTGAACCTTTGGAAGATCTTGCTATCACTACAACAGGCTTTTGTACTTCGGGCTTGTCTTCTTCTTCACTTTGGAACTTCTGAAAGGAAAAGATTTTCCTTCAGAAGCTAGCTTCTTCTTTATTTTCTCAGAAGTTTTATTCTTGATCATATGGACAGTGCTTTTAGGATTGTAGATACAATCCTTAGCAAGATGAGAAGTACTGCCACACATGATACAATCCATTTGATTTCTTCTGAGAGTCATTTTTTGGGAGCAAAACTAATCTTGATCACTTTCCATCTCCATCTTCATCTTTACAGATGATGTAGCATGCCTTTTAGGGTGTGACTTGCTGCTGGATTTGGATGGTTCAGGCTATGTAGTAGTGGTACTCAGCTGATCAGCCTTTTTCTTGTTGCTGGGATGAGCTTGACAAGAACTAGAACCCCTAGTAATGGAGTTCATAGATGAGTCTTTAGTCTTCACCACTTCAAATCCTGTAGAGATAAACACCTATTTCTACTTAGAGTTGAAGGTGGTCTTGATCTTTGAGCCTTCTTTGACTTTTTTTGGCTTTTCTGATCAAGTTCTTTATCTTGGATTTGGTCATCCCAACAGCTTTTCTCTCCTCTAGAGAATAGTGACCCTTCTTAGGATGATCTTCTTCACTATTCTCAGATCCATCATTCACTATCTCCTCATCATCCTCTTTACTCATGGGGTCTATGAAAGGAAGCTCATCTTCACAAGTTCTACAGCTTGGAGATCTTACAGATAATAGATAGTGTGGAGGAGCTATATCAGTAGATCCCAGTCCTTACTTATTCTGATAACAAACTTTGGCATGCAAGGATGAGGATATTATGTTCTTGAAGGTCTCTTCTTCAAGAACACACTTTTCTGCCCGGGCTTTGCTGATCACAAGCTTAGCTTGGCATTCAGTTAACTTAGTGATGAGATCTTTGATCTGAGTCCTGTAGTTGGTATGTTCATGTTTAAGAGTGGAAATGGTTTTCTCTAAATCTTCTATTTTAAATTTGTACCCATTTTCAACTCTTTTGAAATCAGATTTTAAGATGTTTAAAGACTCAAGATCAGATCATATCTCTAAGTTGTAGGACCTATATCTGTTAACTTTAGCAATACATTCAGGAGTGCAAAGATGTTCCAATACCTTGGCTTCATCATTATCTACCATCAGTGCTTGGTTTGAAGATGCATCTTCAACCTGAAAGCTCCAGTCAAAGCCTCCTTCTTCAATAGCAACTGCAGCTTGCTGCTTTGGCTTCTTATTCTGGTGGGCTCCATCAGTGTAGTTTGGTCTGGTTTATGGTTGGCCACCATTTGTTCTAGGTGCCTTACACTCTCTAGTAAAGTATCCCATTTGGTTACAGTTGTAACACTTCACTTTGCTTTTGTCCAGTTCAAACTTACCACTGGCTGCATTGCTAAGAAACTTCCTCCTGTCCGCTTGTAGAAATTTTTGGCTCTATGAGTGAGAAGAGCCATCTACTGGACTATTTTCATATACTCCAGATCATCTGGATGGATACAGTCTAGGTCTTCAAGGGTGAAGAAAAAGTTGTCTGAAATTTCATCAGCAGACACAAAGCTTGAGAAGAACTTGTCTCTTGGAATAGGCTTACTTGGATGTAGCTCTCCCTTGGTGTCTTTGGGAAGGTGATGAAATGACCCTTTTATGAGTTGTCAGGGTAGCAGATGAGATGATGTTGTGGTTCTCTACAATCCTTTTCAACCACATGAAGGGCAGAACTCTGCTGATTGCTGGAGTTACAAGATGGATTTTGCATGTTTATCTCCATCTGGTAGCCACTAAGAATACCATACAACTCTGTAAGAGTAAGAGTCTTACGGTTCTCAGTTCTCTTGATAACAACACAGTAATGTGTCCATTGTCTAGGAAGAGAAGACATGAACTTTCTTACAATGTCTTTGTTTTCAAGATTTACTCCAACATCCATTAAAGTATCCATAATCTCAACATATATGAAGTATTGTTGAGTCATGGTTTCACCTGTTTTGTAGATGAAATTCTTAAACTGCTGCTTCAAGAGGTTTTTTTTGTTCTCTTTTGCTTTAGAGGACCCCTCATACATGAGCTTTAGTGCATCCCATAGCTGCTTAGCAGTTTTACACTTCTTAAAGACCCAGTATATGGAGTTTGGAAGAGTTGTTTGGAGGGCAGTCATGGCTTTTTGATCTATATCAATCTTCTTTCTGTATTTTTTAGAATAGTCAGCTACCTTTTTTGAAATCATACCACCTCCAACAGCAGCTGAAGAGGTGCATGGGATATAAAATCCAGAGACACCAGATTCCCGTATCCTGGAGTCTTGTGACTTGATGAAGCCTTCCATTCTTTGACACCAAGTGTCAAAGTCTTCAGGAGTGATTAGTGGGGACTTTGTGATGGTAATAGTTTCAATATTAGTCTTTCTGAGAGCTGCCATTTGAGATGTTAAGTGTTTTTGTGAAACTAAGTGATCTAAAGATGGTGAGATCTTACAATCAAGAGCTTGGAAATCTCTGATACCAATTACAGAACCGTTGAAGGGGGTCAATACAATCAGTCTCACAATAAGGAGAGAGTTAGAACACTTAATAGATCAAATAGGGAAGTGAAACTTTGATACGATACTAAGGAACACAAGCAAAACAATGAGACAGAACTAAGAACAGCAACTGAGAATGGTTTTCAAGGAATAAGTATATTGCTCTCAAGTTCTTTTACAAGTGTTACAAAGCATAGAAATAAAAAAACAAGAACCTGATATACTTTATACTACATCCTATAGCCAGCCATACTTTGAAGGCCAGCTAGAAATACTAATCTAGATAACAAGATCAATGTAAAGTTAAAGGCAGATTGCCTTTTGACTAGTGACTATGACATGCCATAGCTCACATCCTAATATATTACAAAAAGGATAAGAGTACATAAAGTAGAAAGTTACAGACTCAAGACCATAATCTAAAGTTTCTTAAAGCATGGACCTTTTCACCAACTTGTGTAAGTCGGTGAGTCATCAGAGTGGCAGCGGAAAGTTAGTCAGCTTTCTGAAAAAGTAGATCAGATAAAGCATGTCTTATCTGTTTTCGGAAGAAATCTGTCTTCTGTACCTTGATGGCTTCGGAAGACTTTGTCTTCTAAGCTTCGGAAGACTTTATCTTTGGCTTCGGAAGATTTAGTCTTTGGCTTCGGAAGATTTTACACTTAAATTAATTTTCTGTACGGAGTGTAAAACTTCCGAAGCAACTTCTACTATGTAGAAGATGCATGCATGCAGGAAGCACTTGGTTTGTTTTGGGTGTATTAGCCTTTCTATAACCTTACAAGGTTAGAACAACAGCAACAACAATTTGTAATCTATTAAATTAAAATTTTAATAGTATATGCTTGTCATGTTATAATATCTATAACAAGTTAATTGTAACATACTATTGATCATAATACAATGTTTTAAATATGATAAGTATTTTTATTCGAATAGTTTTAAAGTATTTGTTTGAATTGATATCCACCGCTATCAAATATCATATGTTTAGTTATAATATCATGATTGTGTAATAACAAATCTTTAAAGCATATGAAAATATCCACAAAAATCCGATTGTCTATATTATTAAACTAATCAAAACCAAGATAACTCTAAAACTAGCATTACAGTGTTCTCGTATACGTTCAAAATTGAATGACAAAACGTGAGTCTAATCCGCTAGTATTATCAAAATAGTAGCCATTGAGAATTAATAATTTCGATTATTTGTTTGTTAACACGATTTATATGTTCAGCCATCGAGAATTCTCAATATAATTATTTGTTAACACGATTTATTTGTTTAACACATGTTGGGCTGCTATTAGCTTGAGCAATTGAGGCTGAACATTTATTGGGTTCGTAGGCCTTTAACTCTTAAATATTACACACTAGTATAGTATCCAGTGTATTACACGAGTTGAATAAATATAATACTAAATAGTTTGTTAGAAAAATTAAAAAATTAAAAAATATTATTTTTAAATAAGATGTGATTAAGTTGCGTATAAGTAAATATTTAAAGTAAAAACAACAATAATATCATTTTAAACTTTCATTTTATAAAATTGTGTTTTTTAAAACGTTTTGATTTTTCTTCTAAATTTCATTTAAAAAAAGAATCCTACTTACAAAAAACAGTTCTTAAATAGTTCGTATTTTTAAAAGAGATTTTTCTTTAATAATATTTTTGTAACTTATGTATTTTCTATAGTGTGTTTTTAAATAAACAAAATCTAGTTTTTAATTTTTATAATATCTATTTTTTGTAGAAATATTTTAAATAATATAGTTACTATATATATTATATCATTTATTAGGAGAGAGAGGCGAGAAATAAAAATAAGAAAGCATAATATGTTGACAAGTGTTATTTTAAAGCCTTCTTTTATTATAGTTAATAGATTTAGATTCTCATATTTTTCTTTTTCATTGAAACAGTATCTGTCCGCAATTTTGAACTTTCTATTTTAATGTCTGTTGTTCTTTCAATTAGTGTGATTTCTTTAAACAGAATTTTGAGTTTTGACTCGAGAAATCTATAAAATGTTGTTGATAAGGAAGTTACTTACCATTCACAAGGGGCGATAGCGTGTTAGGCTTTATTCAGATTATTTTCTCAATACCTCTCTTTACTTTTAGGGTTATAGATGATGTTTGATCTCCGTATTCTTATTTACTATATCAACTATTGATATATCTTTGGATCAGGACTCTTGTGATGATTATTTTTCATTTCAATCCAGGGTCTTTAGTAGTTGCAGCGACCCTAACTAATAGACTAACGTGTCAAACAAGCTTAATACTAATGAATGTGTATGAGTATCAAGAGTGCTCGGCTGAGGTCTTAGAATCTGAGTATTGGTTAATACTTGATTGTGAGATTGTATTCGCTTGGTCGTGTATTCGTATGGGCTTTTAGTTTTGGGTTTAGTCCTGTATTTGGTTTTGGGTTTAGTATTGTTATGTAACCAAGTAAAATATCACAGTGCAATCATTTGTGTTTTTCAACATACAAAGTTTACGCAAGTATTTTTTGATATTTGTGATTTGCGAACGGAAGAACAGGTGATTGTGTTATTCATGCTAAACGTGAATTGACATTCGAAATTTAAATTCCAAGATATTAGAACTAAATCCATCAATTCCCGGAGTTTGAATTTGGCAAAGAGATCTTAGGTTGTTAAAGGAGCTCTCAATTTATGTTCTCATGACTTTGAGAAGTTCTTTGTCTTGGGTAGTTCTCGTATCTGCAATAAGTTCTCACGTGTAATTAGATGCCTGTTTTGAGTATCAATTATGAAGTAATTAATTGTGTAAAATCACTTTGCCACCTTAAAATAAAGTTTGTAGCAATGATGTAACGATCACGATTATAATGGTTAAAACTGATATACGATGCCCGACAGTTAAAAATGTAAGTCTATAGATTAAAACTTTTTCTCATAATTTAGGTAATAAAAGGTACTGGTGAACACTTAGAAGGATTGCCACCATCAATGGAAGATGAAAACAAACCACTGTGAGCGGGTTTAAGCATTGATATGCTTGTAATAAATAACCATGGCAATCAATTATGTCAATTTTATGTGCGAGCCTTACTTTATTAATTATATTGCTTGTTTTCACATTTTATTTCTTAATGACTCAGTTTGTTTGATCTTACTTATATTTTGATCATATCGTGTTATTTTTTATGAGTTTTGTTGGTTTCATTATGGTTGGAAAATTGCTGGAAAATCATAAAGGGCAGTGGATAAAGTGAGGTTCAATGCTAGGAAAAGAGAAAACAAAGAAATTATGGTTTTATAAAATTTTGGGTGGTCTGACCGATATTTATTGAAAATGGTGACCGAAGTGGTTGGGACTTGGGAGAGGAGGGAAATTAATTCTATTTCTGGGAAAAAACAGTGCTCATTTAAAAAAAAATAAAATATTACGCAGAAACAAACAGACATTCACACTAAGGACGAAAGCCATGACGACCAAATAGTTTGGATGAAATTTATACTTCTTTAAAATTAGAGACGTTTGGTGAATTTTAACAAACCTAAGAGGACTTGTCATGTGATTTACTCGAAACTTTAATACTATATGCAAATAAAAAAAAAAAAAATACTATATTTAAACAAAGAAACAATTATATTGCGCACGCTTTAATATATTAACAAAATAAGCATTATTTGGCATATTATTTAATTTATAACCAAACAACAAGTAGAATGATTAAAAGATGAGTTGACTACATATTTCTCCTAAAAACTAATATTGCATTATCTTAGAAACACATTGATATGTAATCTCACATGGGATTGTCTCTTAGTCAAATCAATGCTACATCAAACATTATCAAAAACAAACAACCTGTTCTTGTAGAGTTAATTACACAAGAATTGGATTATTAGAACCTTCACTTTCGCTATTAGAACATCTTTGTGTCCTTATTCCTCTATGTATCAATATGTATTTATAAAGAAACATTAAAAAAAAGAGTGCCTCAAAAATTTAATGAGTGTACCATTAGCATACACTTTGCACCAATATTTCTTGTCTTTTAGCCATACATACATGTTTCGGGTATAAGTTTATAAAATTATATTTTATATATAGTTAGTGTTCGTTAGAAGTTTGAATTTTAACATTAACTTTCATTAATTAAGTTTATGTAAAATAACCTTTTTATCCATTGACAAAACTAATGAGTTTTATCTGATTTAATCAAATCAAGAAACAATTAAAACCTAAACTCAACCCCCTGCTTGATCATTCCACCTTTCTGACTGACTGGAAGTGCATTGTCATTTCATTATCTTCTTCAGACTCTTAGGTAGCAATATTGAGAGCATACTCTAGATTTCATTAAAGATTGTAACAATGTGGTTACATTCATGGAATTCATAATTAAAATCTCGTAAGTAAAAAAATAAGCTAAAACTTGTGCTAGTGAGTAGTAACAAAATAAATAAACGACACAAAGAGTTAAAAAATAGTATAAAAGGACGATGCGTTGAACCGGTTTGGCCCAATTTAGTTATATTGGTGCTAACCTCATGACCATGAATGATTTTTAATTTTAATGCCCACCACATTCAATTTAATATAAACCAAGAGTTTAAAAATCTAAATTAATTATCTAGCCTTATGTACGTGTAAGAACACTAACAACTTTGATGTGAGTTAGACCAATCAGGTATGACAACAGTTCACAATCTTTCATTTGTTAGTATAGTAACAAGTTATGAGGTTATGTTCTCTTTTTATATGTAAACTGTGATATTTGTAAGGGTGAAAGGATAAATTTTTGTGAATACTCTATTAAACTAGCCACCATTTGATGGTATGATGTCATATGATATTTAAACACAGAACCATTAAAACTATCTTAAAGGATTGCGACACCATTTTTCTTACCCTAAACTATCCTGACATTTTGATCCAACTCGTGAAGATAAACACTTAATGGCTTCAATCATGTGTTCGTGAACCTGATTTCCAAACTGATGACTATACCCAAGATGGTTGTAGATGTGTTTCGTCCAACCAAATTGAACTCACATACGAACCTAAGGGACGACCGTTTACCCTTAGGGACATCTATTTCATAAGTTTTAAGTAAGAGTTAAATATGTCAAACACCACTATATGTAAAGATTAATTATGATTTGGACCTTTTAAAAGTATTTATAAAGTTACAGTGTCATATCATCAAACATTAATTTTTTTTCCTGATGATTTATTATAAAATACATGTTAAATTAAGAGTTAATTATGAAGGCCCTGCGAGTTGTGACAATAATTTTGGGTGCAAAATGGAAAACAAATTATATCTGATAAGACTTGCTTTTAAGTAAATTTATCCATGTCGACTTTTGAAACTATATAAAATAGAATATATACATGTATATGTATAGAAACTAAATACACAACAAAAAATATAAAAATATATTACATGACCTACCCAAATTGAACATTGTAAAATATAGTATGTTAAATATTTAATATATTGCCTGTTGCAAGGTTGGTGGCCTTTGTGACTTTGTCTTTCGCCAGCCGCCATTGCATCCCCTTAACTTTTGATTTTAATGCTTTGACCTCCTTAACATTATAAATTATTAAAAAAATATCAATTTAACCTTTTAAGTTTTTAAATTTTTGGGTTTACCGTTAAAAATTTACGCTTTAAAATGTTTTATGTACGTATTTGGGTTTACCCCTGTATATTTTTACTTATAATAACTAGTTTCTTACATTTGAATGTAAATTTTATTGGGAAACAAGCTGGGTCAAATATATAACGTTCTCATACCTTTGATTAGATTTTGAGTTGAACTACGTTTCGACGTATATTTTGTTTGCATACGAGTCACGCTCAAATATAATATGTTTTTATTCGTCGGTATAAATTCGACTCTCTCTACTATTCGACATAAAATTTAGTTTGAAACGAGTCGGGTCGACTGTAATTTATACTATATCAGGCCACATATTCCACCACTATACGTGCTTATTTTTATGTACGTTTTGAGTTAGTCTATGTGTTTGATGTAAATTTTGTTTGGAGTTACGTCAAATATAATATGATTTCATTTGACGGTATGAATTCGAAAGATTCTATGTCTCAACTTAAATTTAGTTTACAAATGAGTCGAGTCGATTGTAGCTATGCTTTATCGTGCCATGTACAACGGCGCCACAACACGGGAAGGTAAGATAGCTAGTTATGATTAAACTACTAAATTATTTTATCAATCAAAGGGCAAATATAAAACTTAAGCACAATAATGTTTCATAAAAGTAAATAAGAAAAATAACTTCTATATAAAAAGTGTAAAAAATTAAAAGTTTTAATAAAAAGATGAAACTGAAATCAAATAAAAGAAAAAAATTTATAAAAACGTAAGAAAAAAGAGGTCTAAGTAGGGTGGAGGTTTCTAGGGTTAAGTTTGAGCTTTATGATTCGTGGACTTTAGCTACCCGCGCGAGAACACTTGCAACAAGAAGAAAACCTTATAAATAGGTAAGAGCAGCCCATTTGATCTCATCTCGCGCAAAAAGTTTGTTGTGGTTAGAGAGTGAGAAATCGAGGCGAGGTGGTGTTTAAGGTATGTGTTCGTCGATATTCGATGTAGTTATGCTTCTAAGATTGCTTTATAATGATTTTAGTGCATGATTATGTAGTTCCTGATTGAAAAGCTCTCGGGTGGTGTAAAATTCTCTTACAACTAGCATAAGGTGAGTTTTAGACCCCTTTTTTTATGCGTTTTACATGATTTGGTGCTAATATGCATACCTTAATGAATCTTTTGATAAAGTATGATTGTTTTGACGGATATAAAATGCTTTTGATCGTAACAATAGTTGGGAATCGATTACATGGGATTAAAGTTTCGAGTAGAACCATAGTTTTCGTGCGAATTGCTAAGTTCTTGCGTGTAACGGTTATCGGTTTAGTTCTCGCGCGAAAGGGAAAATTACATGGAAAGTTTTCACTCAAAGGATAGTTCTCGCGCGACTTATAGTATGTGGATGGAAAAGTTCTAGCGCGATATGTTATGGTGTTCGGTAAGTTTTCGCGCGATAGGTAGTTCTTGGAAAGTAAGTTGGATTCCCATAGGTATCTAGCTGAGCATTCTTAGTAGTATCCTTGTATTGTGTATAAATAAAGCCTATACATATCTATGATTAGTTGAAGAAAGAAGAACAGTTATATATATATATATATATATATATATATATATAACTGTGGTTAAAGATAAATAATGAAAAAGAAATAATAGTAATTATAGTCAAGTTCGCATGTGAAACCTTAAAGAAGTTGAATAATAAATTCAAGAATAATTACCTAATAAAGCACAGCTATGAAAAATGTTAAAGCATGCTAAAGGAGGCTTGCAAGCGTAGAGGTCTTGACGTATTTCAAGTTTCGACACAGGAGTCTTACGTAATGGCAAGCGACAGGAGTCCTGCATGTGTTGCAAGCAATAGAAGTATTGCGTAATGGCAAGTGACAGTAAAGTCTCATGTTATACCTGAGCAATAGCTAAATGAGTTCTGTGCGAAGCATAGTCTCACTATAAAGTAAAGATAAATCAAGGTTATGGTAAAGCTAAAGTAAACATAATTCAAGGTAAAGTAACAATAAAGTAAACGTTAAAGAAATATTTCTAATTTGATGCATAAAGATAAACTGGTATAGTATAAAGTATAGTAATGTGTAAAGTATCGTTATAGTGTTGATGATAAAGCTTGTAAATGTTTTAGAACCGGATGTAAGTTCTGTTAAAGTAAACCTAAAGCTCACTCAGCGTTGCTGACTTTTGTATGCATATTAGTTTGACACGTATGCTATAGAGGTAGATTGTGAGCTTGGCATGAATTTAAAAGCTACCTGGAATTTGGGCGAGGCTGGCATCCTGGTATAGTTAGGATTTTAGATAGTTATAATAGTTTTATATGATGTAATTATTGAATCGTAAGATGTTTAAATCTTCCGCTGCTATTATAATTGAAATTTGAGTTCGACAACTTGTGTTCTGATGTGGAAAATCCAATAGTAAGGTTGCCTGGAAATCAGGGCCTTCCATGAAATTACTCAATAATGATTGAGATATGAAATATTATCACAAAGTGAATGCATTAAATATGTTTATACACAAATCCATAAACAATAAGAAGATAATAGCTCAACACACAAGGTGAATAAGGTTTTCCAGTAGTATTTCACTCAAATATGTTTGCATGTAATTACAAAAGTCTGAAATGAAATTTATTACAAATAACATAAATAACAGAATATTTATACTAATTACATGAAGTTCTTGCATGTGCATTGTTCTCGCATCTTCTGAGTTTTCGCACAACATACTGTTCTCGCATACTTTATGGTTCTCACACCATTAACATAAAAAACCATAGTTTTTTTTGCATAACATTGATTTTTGCAATCTGAGAAGTTTTCTCATAAAGTCAAACCTTGATTTTCGGAGCCTCAAATTGTGAACTTTATACCAGGCTTTGATTTCGTAATCAATTCTAAATTCCTTATATTTAACTAAGAAAAAGAAAAAAATACAGAAAAATAGTTTTGATTAAGGTATTTCGTTTTGTTTTGACAATATATATAATAATACAAGGGTATGCTAATTTTCTAGGGTGTTATGTTAATGTGAACGCAATAGAAAAAATACAATAGCGTCAATAAAAAAGAAATTTAAAACTAAAATTAACAACAATAAAATGAAAAATATAAAAAAGTACTAATCGGCCGGCTTGGGGTGCAAGAGAGAGATTCGAACAATGGTGAGCTCTATGGGGGCACGCCCTTTATACTTGGGTTGTAAAGACATTTATATAAATAGAAAGTTCGAGAAATAAGAAAAGAAAAAACAAGATGCTAGTTGGCTTCAAACTAGGTGAACTTTAGGGGGGCACATTGTAGGGATTGAACCAAGAGGCAAATCAAGATCAAGATAATCCAATAAGAATACGAGAACTTTGCGAGAACTTCTAGTTTAGTATAAATAGTTGTTATTTGATGTAATTAGGAAAGCTTTTGTCATTTTCTTGATTTCGCAAACATGTAATCTTTCAAATGAGAGAGCAATAAAAACGAAGTTCATATCGTTTATTTACACTTGTGTTCATATCATTTATTATTTACACTTGGAGTTCTAGCGCACCTATCAAGAGGTCACCATGGACGGGGAGAAGGCACTGTCTCCCATAATAAAGGTTAGGACAATCTTCATCACTGCAGCCTCCATAAACACTCATCTTATGCTGGATAATGCAGAAGGTGACTTGTCCTTCCCTAAAGCTGCTATCAATCATTCCTTTGGTCAGATGGGCTATGAGGGGGACTACTCTGTAAGAACCTTTAGAAAGAGAAAGGTCTCCTCACAATGGGAATACCTCCTCCATGTGGTCATTCACAGCCTATCCAACAAGCATGGTAGATGGGATTAAATTCCTAAAGCCCTTTCCTATATAGTCCATGGAATAGTTCAGGGGAATAGTTCAGGGGGACAAGTTCAGGTATTCACAATTCATTTATGTAAATTTACTTGCTAACTTGGACTCCTTAGAATATTACCTTATTGTTCAAGGTGACAACCTAGCAGCACCAGCTAGTGTTGAACCCACACCTGTTATCTCCCAGCAACCCTCTCAGCCTCAAATAACAATCACCTACCAAAGAAAATCCAAATGAATCCCTTCACAAGCTATTCAGCCTGTGCAGCCCCCCATATCACCACCCATGCAGGAGGAAGTGGACACTGGAGCTCCCACTTCCCCTAAGGAGCAAACCACTCCCATCTCACCAATGATCAGTGCTGAGGATCCTCATGCTTAGCCTGATGAGCTCATCACCCGAACAGCTTTAAGCTTTAACTCAGAATCTAAAAACTCTAGTGAACAACTTTCAGGGGATAGTTACCATCCCCAGCCTTTAGATCTTAACCAACCAATTGCTAACCTTGAAATCTATGATGATGGAGACATGGGATTCAGTGAGTACGATGAGTCTTTCTTCTCCACCCTTGCTCAAGGAGAGATGAGTTCTCCTGCCTCTCCCATGTCTACCCCACATCATCCACCCTAAACTAAGGGGGATCTCCCTGAACAAGTTTAGGAGATCCATATGGAAGAGGCTCTCACTTCTGCAAGTGATTACATCTTTAAGACTTTAACCATGGCAACCCAGCCCCTTAACACTTCAACTGAAGTTGTCATGGAGCAGGGGAAATCCAGCAGCCAAGAACAATATTCTGGTAATGAGGAAGAAGACCTTTGTCCAATTTTCTCATCTCCCAATGATTCTTCAACTGAAGATGAGGGGAGTCTGCAACTAACGGTGCTACAATTGTTACAAAAATGCACCTATTTAGTATCAAAGGTTAGTCACGTGGAATCTTAGGTGATTGCCTCGAAGAAGAGGGTCAATGACCAGCAACTTGTGATCACCGATCTCAAGGGCAAGCTAGCCGAGAGACCACCAAGACAAACTCAACCAAGTCCACAAGAGCCTATGGAAGTGGTGGACTTAACCTCCAGCTCACCTGTGCAAGTGGGTGATGCTACCAAAAAGGGGGAGAAAGTTCCTACAACCACTGAACGAGGGAATTTTGTTGTGAGTATGAACAATGAGGATTCACCAATCTCACTTGCAGTTGTCCAGACTCAACAACTTCCTAAGGCTCACACTGATTTGGAGGCCATACTACAAGAATTATTTGAGGAAGGAATTCCAAGGGCCATGTCTGCCCCATCCTACCATGTTGAAAATCCAATAGTGGGATGGTGGTATGACAATGCAAGAATGGCCTTGGTGCTCTCTAGATCTCAGGGGCAGCAGGAGGTATTCAATTTTAAAATCTTAAGATTCTATGAGTGTATAACTTTAGTCGATCTGCCACTTGTCAATCCAAGCCAAAACAGACAGGCTGCTAGATTCGCGGAAATGATTCAAGAGTGGGTGCTACAGGAGTTCAGAAGCGGAGCAAAATTATTTAGATAGAGGCTAGTAGGGAAAACTATCAGTCAACTTGAAACTGAAATAGACCCTAAGATTAGCTTCAAAGGGGAAACCTTGGTTGAAGGCCTAGTAGTGGACCCTGTGAACCTTGAGACAGGCTCAATCTCAGCACCTAGTACCCTTAGTGAAACACCGATGAAGGTGTATCACAACTCTCCCTAGCCAGAGCTCAAGCTTAGCAGAACCATCAGAAGGCCAAAGCTCTCTCCCCCTTGAGTCATACAAGCCAACAACTGACAAAAGAAAAAGGAAGATGACTCCTGAGGAGATTGAGGAGGAAAAAAGGGAAAGGAAGAGGAAGGCTAGGGGAAAGAAAGTAGGGGAGATCCCAAGCTTTATGCAAGCTACAATAAGGGCTGCCCACAGGCCTAACACTCAAGATGATGAGTAAAGGGTAGCCAGATTGAATTATTTAGGATTGAGGAACTACAATATAGATGAACTCAGCTCTATCCCCTTAGCAGAGTTTAATGAACGGGCAGACACAGAGTTGTCTAAAGAGAGGAAGGAGGCTGAGGTTGGAGAACTGCTCCTCAAGATCAAAGAAGAAAGAAAAAGAAAGAAACTTTACAAAGCCCATGTCCTTTCTCTAGTTCAAAAAAGTCTTAAGAAAAAGATTATGGCTGTACAACAGGAACAACTCAGATAGGCAAAGAACAAGAGAGACAGAAAATGATAGCCTATCTGAGTGCCTTAGGTCTCTATCAGGCAGCAGCTCTTAACTCTCTCTCATATGAATATGTTGAATTTGAATACCTCAAACAGCTAGAAGAAGAAGCTCAAACTCAAAGAAAAGCTATTAAGAGGAAAATGAAGAAGAGGCTGCTAAGTCAAGAGCCACCATCAGAGCACAAGAGAAAAAGTCTGCTGATAGGTTATCAAGAAGGAAACTTGGTCCTATGTCTCTATCCATAATGGATGAGCATATCAGAAGGATCAAGCAGAAGATAAAGGAAGGTCAGCTGGTTGACTTGCATTCTCCACCTAGTCAAGCTGTACTTGAAGTTGAGGTGAAGGTTGAACCACAAGAGACAACATAACCTGATCCTAAAGCTCCATGTAAGCCAATTTCATTTTCTGACCCATAACCGGATTCTAAACCTCCTACTTTTGAACAAATGAAGGAAAGGGATCCAATTGAGGATAATAATGAAAGATCATCTGGTGCTGCAGACCACTCTCCTCAGTTAAAGTATAGAAAGAGGAGAAGGATGGCCATCAAAAGGGACAAGAGAAAAAAGAAGAAGAAGAAGTCCAAGGAATCCACCTCTGCATCTTAGGACGAGTCAAAACATCCTGAGGTGAACAAAAAGAGGCTGCTCAACCAACTCTTATTCAAGCAGAGCCTCTTGTAGTTGGAAGACCCATCCTATCCTGGAGCTTTGCAGCAAATCCAGACAGATGGTATGTCATTAGAGATCAAGGGGATCAAGATGTCTATCTCTGTCAAGACATGTTTGATCTCCCTTGCATGGTCTCTATGACATGAGAAGATATTATGAAAGTCTGAGGGATCCTAACCAATTAATGAAGAAAGGAATGGTCTTGATCCTAATGAGGACTGTCAACATTTGAAAATTCTCTGGTTTGGTAGCATCAGCCTAGGGGGAGTTTGTAAGGAATACTTGAAAGCAACCAAAGTAGCCAAAGAGCTTCCTGCTTGCATGCATGTGCATTGCAGAAGTTACTTTGAAAGTTTTACACTCCTCTCATCAGAAATATTCTAAGTGTAAAATCTTCTGAAACCAAGACCAAGATCTTTCGAAGCCAAAGATGAAGTCTTCCAAAGCTTATAAGACAAAGTCTTCCGAAGCCAACAAGACAGAAGACTGATTTCTTCCAAAAACATAGAAGACATGCTTTATCTGATCTACTTTTTCAGAAAGCCAACAAATTTTCCGCTGCCACTCTGAAGACTCACCAACTTGCATAAGTTGGTGAAAAGGTCCATGCTTCAGTAAACTGTAGATTATGGTCTAGGTGTCAGTAACTTTTTACTTTGTACCTTTTATCCTTTTTGTAATATATTAGACTGTGAGCTATGGCATGTTATAGTAACATGTCAAAAAGGCAATCTGCCGTTTTGACTTTACATTGATTTTGTTGTCTAGATCAGTGTATCTAGTTGGCTTTCAAAGTATGGCCGATTTTATAATGCAGTATAAAGTATCTCAGGTTTTGTATTTTGAATTATCATCCTATCACTTTGTAGCTTTATGATAGAACTTGAGAGAAATATACAGCATCCTTGAAAACCATCTGCTTGTGTACTTTTACATTTAAGTTCTTAGTAGTCGGTTCCCTATTTGACCCCGTAAGTGTTATCTGTTAAGATCACTCTCCAAACATCTTGTGAAACTGTTGCATTGACCTACCCAACCAATTCTACAAACTTAAACATAATTTGTTAAGCGTCTCTCAAATTTGTAACAAAAAGTATTCAATATATTTCACAGATAAAGAATGTCTTATTCTGAAACCTGGATTTGTAATTCTTAATGAATGCGTTTTGTCAAGAAGACCAAGAGACAAAGGCACATACTTACTTGACATGAATGGTTCACATTCATTGGTAACAACATCTTGTTTGTTGTCTAAAGCCTCGAAAAGTGATTCAATGTTATGGCATCGTCGTCTAGGCCATGTAAACGTCAAAAATATGAACAAGTTGGTTAGAGGAAATCATGTTGTGGGCTTACCATTGAAACAATTTCAACTTATTGAACATTGTCTATCATGTTCAAAAGGCAAACAACATAAACTTTCTCATAAATCAGCTGCTCATACCAAAATTGAATCCATTCTTCAACTGTTACACATGGATTTATTTGGTCAAGTAAGTGTTTTGTATTTGGGACGTCATGCATACTATTTGGTTTTTACTATTGTTTTTTAAAAATTTACTTGGGTTTTATTTTTAGCGACTAAGGATAGGACTCCTCATTTGTTGATTAAGTTCATGACCCTAGTGGAGAATCACACTGACAAAACCATCAAATGCATTAGAAGTGATAATGGAATAGAGTTTTGCAGTCATACTATAAATGAATTTTGTGATTCTAAGGGGATAGTTAGACAATTTAGCTCTGCAGTAACTCCACAACAAAATGGAGTTGCTGAAAGATGAAAAAGAATTTTAATTGAAGCTGCCAGAATAATGTTATTAGCACCCAAATTACCATCTTTCTTTTGGGCTGAAGCTGTTAACACTACATGTTATGTTTAGAATCATCTTTTAATCAACAAACAACAAAACATGACTCCTTATGAAATCTTTTTCACATATAAACCCAAAGTCAATATTTCAAAACCTTGGGGTGTTGTTCTACCTTGTTACATACATCTGATTCAAAATCAAAATTTGATGAAAAAGCTGATGAATGTTATTTTGTTTGATAATAAGCTAATAAAGTTGCATACGGGGGGTTTATAATAAGAGATCTAAACAAATAATTGAGTCATTTGATATAGATTGGCGTGAATCTAACAAAATAGAAGATGCAGGTTCTACTCCTTCATGGGTATACGATTGATTATGCTTCATTATTTGAAACTTTTAATCGATATTCTGTTGTGTCTACAGTGAATTCACGTTTGTTATCATCAATTCAGGATATCTTTACTAATGATGTCGGACCTATGTCATCTTTAGCTACAAGAATATTTTTAGATACACCTTCTTCTTCAAATGTCCTAGCTGTTTCACATTCTGCCTCTGAATCTGAATTACCACATTCTGATCGAGTTGTTGAACAGGCTCCATAAGTTTTTGATCAAAGTTCTTCTTCAACTCAAAATGATACTATTACTACCATTCAAGTTCCATTTGAACATTTATACGTTGAAAATGATATTCATCAAGAGCAATTTATTGTGTTATAACCCAAAGGAGATAATACTATTGAATATCAAGTTGGTCATTTGTCTAATTTAGACGAAGGTATTTTTGAAGATACCATTTCTCAGTTTATAATTCATAAAGATCATCCAACCAAAGCAATTATTGGTCCATTATCATAAGGTGTCCAAATTTGAAGTCAATCTGGTGCCATAAATACATGCTTGTATTCATGCTTTATTTCTCAAAATTGATCCAAAAAACATTAAGATGGCATTAAAGGAAAATAGTTGGGTTGAGACTATGCAAGATGAGCTTATACAATTCAAGAAGCTAAATGTTTGGCATCTATGTGAACTTCCAAAGAGTAAGCTACCAATTGGAATTAAATGGATATTCAGGGACAAAACTAATGAAAAGGATGTGATTGTTCGCAACAAAGCCAGACATTTTGTTCAAGGATTGAATCAAGTTGAAGGACTTGATTATGAAGAAGTATATGCTCCAGCTGCAAAAATAGAAGCTATACATAATTTTTAGCTTATGCATCATACAAGAACTTCACTGTTTATCAAATGGATGTCAAAACTGCATTCCTGCACGGCGAGATGAAAGAAGAAATCTATGTTTGTCAACCTCCAGGTTTTGAAAATCCAGATCATTCTGACTGTGTTTATAAGTTAGACAAAGCACTCTATGGCTTACATCAAGCACCTCGTGCTTGGTATGCTACACTCAATAAACATTTGCTTGCAAATGGTTATACACGGGGTGTTATAGATCAAACTCTATTCTTACGAAAAATTGGTGATGATCTCATTCTTCTTCAAGTATATTTTGATGACATTTTCTTTGGATCTACCAATTATGATTTGTGTAAGGAATTTGAAGCTGTGATGGAAAAGAAATTTGAGATGAGTTCGCTTGGGGAAATGTCGTTTTTCTTGGATAAACAAGTTAAACAAGATGATAAGGGTATATTGATACATCAAGAAAAATATCTTCATATTATCCTAGACAAATATAAATTTCAGGACTCCAAGATTGCTCCCACTCCAATGTCTTCTCGTCCTACTTTAACTCCTGATCTCACATGTGAAGACGTTGATCAACATTTGTATGGATCAATGATTGGATCTCTGATTCATCTCACTGCCAGCAGACCTAACATCATGTTTCCTGTCTTTCAGTGTGCACGATATCAAAGTAATCCAAAGGAGTCTCACATGAAAGCTGTCAAACGGATTTTCAAGTACCTTTGGACTTTGGTATCCTAAAAATTTTTATTTCAATTTGTATGCTTATACTGTCAATGATTATTTATGCAAGATGTAACTTGGACAGGAAATCAACAATCGATGGTTGTTAATTTCTTGGAAATAAGTTGATCTCTTGGCAATGCAAAAAGCAACAGACGGTATCTACATCCACTGTAGAAGCTGAATATGTGGCTACATCAAGTTGTTGTTCTCAGATTGTTTGGATTAAGTAACAACTTCTTGATTATTGTCTTAATTTCTATAACAACAAGATTTGTTGTGATAATACTGTAGAGTTGAACATAGTAAAGAATCCTATCCAACATTCTAAAACAAAACACAACGACATCCGAATGTATTTATCCGTGACTGTTTTGATCGAAAACTTATTCATCTAGAACTAGTCAAATTAGATGACAGCTTTGCTAATTTGTTTACTAAGGCATTTGATCATTCCTGATTCGACTTTTTGGTTCAATCTCTGGGAATGATTAATTTTGGTTAACAATTATCATAACACCCTCTCAAAAAATATTTTTTTTCTTTTTTCTCATTTAAGTTAAAATTGTTATTTTTTGTCTAGTTAATCACAATTTTAGGTGGAGATAATATGAAAATGTCTAAAAAAAGATTTTGTTCCTAGGAGGAGATTTTAGGGATTGAACCTAGAGGTTTGGAAAATCAAATCAAGATGAAGAATATCAATTCAAGGAAAGCTGCTGCGCGAGAAGTTCATTTTGCACGAGAACTAGGAAATCACGTGAGAACTTTGCCAGAACTTCTAGTTTAGTATAATTAGCTGTTATTTGATGTAATTAGAAGAGCTTTTGTCATTTTCCTGATTTTTCATACGTTGTAATCATTCAAATCAGAGAGCAATAGAAACAAAGTTTATTTACACTTGTGCTCATATTGTTTATTGTTTAATCTGCTTAGCGTGATGATTATATTCCGAGTTTTGTCACGAGAACGATCTAATTGGTTAATTGTTGATCCTTACACACATGCTTTTCCATAATATCAAACCAATCTTTTGTTATTTACTTTGGTTGTAAACACATTTTATAAACAAAAAATTCTAGAGGAAAAGAAAACAAATGGCTGCCACGCATCAACCCCTGAAACGTATACCAACAACATAAGAATACCATTCACGCATGGTATACTAAAAAGTAGTTACTAACATAAATAATATAAAATAAATGTGTTGTGGCTTTGCTAATAAGGTAGCAAGCACATTATTCTAGATTATCATATTACTATTGGTAAATAGAATAAGTTTAATTGATAAGATACCGATGATTATTGGAATAGGTGTTGAACTTTAAAATGCTTAAGTTCGTATACATATTTCTTTTGTTGAGATGGCCACTCGATTTATCGCAAAGCCAATGATCAAGAGAGCAATAATTCATATTTTTAAACATTACATGCAAAATATTAATTCACATCAAGCAAAAAGTTATAATACTTCCTCCCTGTTATAGTTGGTTTTTGGTTAGGAACCTAATATTCCCCATCTAGTTATGCTTGTCCGATATAAATTGCAATTGCTCCACCATAATGCATAAAAATGGGGCTTGGTGATATATCATGGGTATAAATTATATCTACAATTATACTAGTATATCCATTACTTCTAGATGAGTCTATGGCTCAATTACTGACTTTCATTTTCATAAAATCAATATTCCCAACATTCAGAGGAGAAAACAAGTGATTAGTATGTGAATGAATTAGAATGATTATTGTTTGTTCATATTAATCCTCAAATGAAACTATTAATATTCAAGCTCACGCTTTACGCGAGTATTTGGCGCGTAAAGTTGGACCTCGTTTATTTTTAAGCATAAACAATAACACTCATATGTAGAAACAAAAAATACAACATGAAGAATAATTCAACATATACAACTTGCACTATAACACTAAGGCTCCGAATAAGTCACCCGATGTGGCCCCAATTCGAGAATGGTGCGACGCCAAACGATGGCCACTTTTTTATGCATCATCATTGCCTTGACACATACAATGTGTACTCCGATAATAGAAATGTCATTCAAAGGCTAAATAATACATAAAATATAATGAAATGAACATCTCCTACAAATGATAATTGCATCATGTATGTATACAATTGTACACCTTATCATCGGCTTCTTGCATGGTTTCCTTCCATCTGTAAATCAAAATTGGGTGACAACGAAATAGAGCTTTTAATATCTCAGATGTGCTTACATTCATCATCATCGACCCCACTATGATATAGGACAGACAATCATCCTGCCCAACAAAACAACTAAACAACATAAGGCCATCCACAACCACTTTCTATTACATCCAAGATGAGCATGCACTCAACATCATTGACCCGATGATAAGCCTCAAGTGAACAACTGTTTAGCATCATCGAATGGTTACAAAGAATTATCAACAACAACTAGATATTCAAATCATAGCATCAACGGCATATTTCTTGGGTGTATATGCATTACTGACAAACTAATCAACAACCAAAATCATATTAGGGTTTAACTTCATCTTAATTTGACAATAGACCCTAAAAAAAGTCTTAGATGAACAGGGACTGAGCTTCATCGACCAACCGACTTAGAAAAATTGACAGAATCAGAGAAACCTTTGAATTCGAATGACATCCCAAAAACATTTCATCAATAACAACAAAAGACTAAGATTTCGTTTAGGAAAACTGCATAATCATAGACCAAATATGAACCTGAAAACCAAAGATGGAGATTTAAGGTTAGAAGCCTTGGTTAGGGTTTTGAACCATAGTTCAAACCCAAAAACATCAAGGTAAAGTCTCAAAATGAGCCCTAGGTCAACGTCATCGACAAATCCAAGGAGTATAATATGTCAAGACACAAGAGAACGCAGGAGAAAGGGTAACAGGAAGGCTTTATCACTAGACCACCATTGTCAATCCATGGATCTGATAACTCTCTTTTTACACAGAAAAGAAAGAGAGATTCAGATAGGAAAGCAACCTTGCCTATCAGACGACTACCTTGCTCGGCCGCCTGCTTCCTTCCATAACCAAAATTTTGCTGAAAATGATAGTAGAGGTGATGAATGCATGTCTCTTCCCATAAATTATTTCTAGAAGAGTAGTGGTGTTAAGGTAAAGGAGGTGGCCAGCGAGAATGGGAAAGAATAGTAGATGGAAGAAGAAAAGGACGGGGTAATGGCGAAAAGAGGCTAATGGCTTCATGTTCAACTGAAGTCGCTAAGGGAAGATGTCAGTGACGAATTATGTCAGAACCACTTCAAAGCTACCATCGTGAGCCGATCTCCATTATCATGAATCAATTTTCACCACCGAAGGCCACTAGTAGTCCCCATTAGACAAGACAAGTAGCGATTTCCCCCACAACCACTGCAAAGCCACCACCACCATTCGATGTCCAACACCGACAACTGAGTATCACCACCGTACATCCCCTTTTCTTAAAGACATTTATATGAAGGTGAAGACACGTGAATGCATTTGTTGGTTGTACCTTATGTTGTTATTCTTATCACATATTTTTCATTCAATTAGTTTTTAAACATATAGGGGAATAGTGTGAGCTAGAAGTTCAAAGGATAATTCATTTAGAAAGATTAACAAATCAATTATTAAACATATTTATTAACCTTAAAAAATGACTTACTAAGTCACTTATATCAACAACTAATGCTGCAATTAAAGTTAGTGTCCTAAAACGACAATTACATATTAGTAAAGAGTCTATGGTACATGTCAATTATGTTAGACTAGTCAATTGCAAGAATAATTTTCTTAAAACAAAAGCAAGTATTAAGATGGCCAAGTGGAGGTATAATATAAGGGTCTCGTATAGAGTCAATACCTAAATATTAAAAGATCTTAGTAAATTATATCATGTCTACAATTTATGGAATCGAAATGAAGTCGATGGCGACAATACAATATATGAAGTAGCGTTTGAAATTATAAAAAAGATATGGATCAAGAACCAGCATTTGCCTATGAATAGAGATGTATAAATGGTTGGTCAAAATGAAAAAATGTACATAAGACACAATTGAATTCTCTAATATGTAGTATATAAAAAATGTCTTTATATGAAAGCATTAAATGAAAATAAAATTAAGTAATATAAAGAAAAATTGGTGATAGAAGGATTTTTACATAAATCAATTGTTTATTATGACGAGACACATTCCTCGTGGTATAGGCAATAATATCTCAACAACTCATTAGTCTGGTAGTACAAAGTGGAAATTGATATGCGTCGTATGAATATCATGATTCACTTGTCACTGAAATTTACATGAAACTCAATAAAGGATTGAAACTATTATAATCATGTAAAATGAGTTCTTTTAAACACTATTATTGTTGTGTACATATTTGGATCCAAATACACTATGATAATTGTATACATTATTGCATTGAATATAACTTAAACTCCTAATGAGTTTTCAAAAAAACATTTGAGTGATTAAAAGAACAATTATATACGTCTTAAGAATGTAATTCTTGTGCACCAATAAATATGCATAAAAGAAATTGAACCTATTGATGATGGCATCTCAATGAATCCATATACAAAAATGGAACAATATGAATTTTAAAAAATTATTTAACGAAATCTTTGCTTCTGGAATAAAATTTATGTATTAAATTAGAAAGTTTACAAGATTTTTGATGCTTGCATACACATAAATTATTAATCAAAACCAAAAAATTTTTGTGAAAGATTGTAAATAATGAAAACAGTGATATCAAAGCATCAATAAATATATTTCTATATACTTAACAAGAAAGGTATTGACTAAAGTAGCCGAGTTGAGTATGATATAGTTGATTTAGCAATTAATCAAACCATATGTTTTTATTAGAAAACATGAGATTTACAAATATAGTATTATATGTTGATAATATCATTATATCTTCTAAAGGGATTGAAAAAAGTTCAAATTACTAAAGAATGAATTTGAAATGAAAGATGAAATTACAAATATATGGCTCGATGTGCTAAAATATCATTTGTGTTCTTATCCATCAATTAACTTACATCAAGATGATGTTAAACATTTAGTATCGATAAAGCTTTTCTTTTATAAGTATGTTAAAAAGTTGTCCAATCATCATCTCACATATTCAAAGAAACAATAATTATTAGTTTAGAAGTACCATTGCTATTGCAGTTGACTTATTATTGTTTAGTGCAAATTATACACTAGATATATAATTTATTTAAATATACTGACATGATATAGTTTGTCTTTTGAGAAGACATTATAATGGGGTGAAAGATATATTTAAATATTCCTAAAGTATGAATGATATGGGTTTATATTTTACTAACCTTTGAAAGAAGTTTAGTTAATCTAATAGATGTAGGTAATGTAGCAATACATAATCACGAATCATGTTGTATATGTTTACAATTGGATGCAACAAATGTTTACATGAATATTATAAATTATTTTCGAATAAAAAATATATGCGCATCAAGTGATCAAGCGGAAATCATTTACTACAAATGTTTTGAGCAACTTTCAAAGAAGATCGACATCCATTATTTAAAGGATACAGAAATTGGGGAGGGGCACTCTTTTTTGGTTACTTAGTTTTGCCGCATTGTGTTTTCTTGGTAAGTTTTTAAAAAGACAACATAAGTTTTAGTTAAGGGTAGAAAATACACGCTCCACTCTTTTCTCCTTATCTATGTTTTGTCCAATTGGCTTTTACTAGCAAGATTTTTAACGAGACAACATTTGAAACATATAAAGTTGATAATAAGAAAGAGTTTAATAAATGTATATTATTGTGGTTATCAACACCAAAATAAGTACAGCTTCTTTCATATGTTTTTGACTCCTTATATATATATACATATATATATATATATATATATATATATATATATATATATATATATCAATTGTATCTCATTGTATGACACAACTAATATATGAATAAGCATCTCTTTCTCTCCCTATGTTTCTTCTCATATTCTTTTCTATTAGGATTGTTTAATAACATAAATCAATATTTTACAAACAAAAGAAGTTGGATTGCATTTTGTATTAGAAAGTAAGGTGCAAGGAATCGAAACTTTTACAACAAATACCTCTGCACGTCACGTGTCTTATCAACACACTAGAAACCGTTTTGATTTTTTTCATTAATAAATAAAACAGAATTTAAAAGAGAAAAACCCAATCTATTTCCATGGAGCAGCAACCTAAGCTAGCCTAAAAGAATGCATGTTGACTGGTAGATAGATAATATGTGGGAAGTGTAGGACAACTCTTATATTTGTTATTATCATAATAATCATTTTTATATAAATTTATCCAATCTAATATGCATGATCAACTATTCAAACTCTTAAATACCATTATATATGTATACTATTTTAGATCTAGTTAAATGTCTATAGGCTTTGAGATTTGATAATTGTATATGAACTAGGTTTAAGAAACCCGCGTTGTTGCGGGTTCGTAAAATCATGAAAAAGCTAAAGTGACAATCTAAAACCATAACCAAAACTCTTCAAAGCCAAACCAGACGATGAATCGAGGGTCCTAAAGCCGAACAGAACAATGTTTTTAGAATCAAATCGGAGCTTGAACTAAAAGCCTTAAAGGTTTACTAATCAGATCAGATTGGATTTAAATAATCAAATGATGTAGTACAATATTTAATAAATATAAAATCATAGTTATATAAATCAATATATATATATATGTGTGTGCGCGCGCGCGCATGTGTGTGTGATTCAAAGGAATATATGTTAACATCAAAATAACACGTGGTGGAATGAGCAGGAAAGTAACTATGCTTGGTCCAATCAATTATTTGTACTGTTCACCTATGTTTCAATTGTGATATTTTCAATATAAGATCAATGTAATTTTTGGAGTAACCTAAAACAGTTTCCTCTCTCTTACTTTCTCTTTTATTTTGTCACATTATCAGCATAAAAGTATTCTCTAAAACCTAATCCACTCTCCTCTTATTTAGTTGCTAAACCATTATAGAGATGACCAATATCTTTATTGTGTGCTTCTTTACTACGCTACCATAATGAACAACTTTTATCAGATGTTGGCTATTGGAACACTACTCTCATTGCTACCCAACCATCCTAAACAGAATCTCACAACAAATATAGAAACACGGTTGAACATCATTAACTTTAGCAAAATTAGAATGATATTAAATTTTGTAAAGATCGGGTTTAAGTCATCGAAAACCTTCACCTAAGCTTGATATTCAACTACGACATGTTAATATTGACAAGGTGGTGTCACACAATAATACAAAAGCTCGGTGTCACACCCCCACCAAGGTAAAATCGCATGCGACAAATTTGTATATCAAGAAAACATAGGTAAAATATTAACTAATCATAGATTGATTGAAATAATTGTATTGAGGTTCAAAATTTTAAAGTTTAAAACATACAGGCCTAATCCTAAGCTTATATAATAAATCTTCATTGGTGCCCAGATGTATCCGAAGTGTTTTAGTAAGCTAACCAGTTCAGTTATTATAAGAAAAATATGCTTAAAAAGGTCAACTAAAAAGTTGATGAAATTGTAGAGTTACGATGTAAAAAATATCATTCATAATCATGACCCTTGATTGATGTGTTCAACAAATCTAAAGAAAGGGAGGTGCCTACCCCATATAGTACTATCTATATCGTCTAATGTCTCCATCCTAGAGTTAATTGGTTAGTATGAAAACCAGAGAAATTTAAATGTGATTGATTGAATTGAACTCATGCAATAAATTAAGTGAAAACATAACACCTAAACATAACAAATGTTGCTATTTGGTAAGAATCCAAAGAAAGGAATAGTAAAAAGAGGCTATGAGAAAATAACTATCGTTGTCGAGTACTAATCACTAACAAGTTAAGATGGATTAAAATGAAACGGACCCTATAAACATATGAGGTTGCTATTAAGGTTTATAATTCTATTGATTGGGTGTTAAACTAAACCTCATGCCATTTAACTTGTTGTTGAACCGAGTGACATATAATAGTATAATATCTAAACTAGTAATTGACGAAAACTTACTAATGGTTATTGTTTACTACGATTCAAAACTATTGGTGATTTACATTTTGAAACATGGTGTGGGTGTGTATATATTATATGTAAATGAATATGCGTGTATATATATATACATTTACATACATATATAATATATATATATATACATATATATATATATATATATATATATATATATATATATATATATATATATACATATATATATATATATACATATATATATATATATATATATATATATATATATATATATATATATATATATATACATATATATATATATATATAATATATATATACATATATATATATATATACATATATATATATATATATATATATATATATATACGTGAGAAAAGTGTATTCTTATATTACACTTACATTTAAATTTCTCCGGTTTTCATACTCAACCATATGATAAAATATGGCTTAGCGTTTAAATGTTTGATTTTTATTTATTATTGTTACACCCCAAGTTTAGGTCACCTGGGGCCATGTGAACTAATTGGAATCGTTTTATTATTTTATTTGATAATTCATTTTTAGAAATATTTCTGGTAACAAAAATTAATTTAATAATAATATTGTAATATTATTTACAAATCAATTTAATTATCAAAATTGAATCACTTATTAATTCATTAGATTACAAAATCATATCTATATTTACTAGTCAAAATATACCATCCTAGAGATGTGTTAGCTCTTATCTTGAGATTTCAATATTTGGCACTAGGTATAACTACATAGTTGAGACTGTAGCATGATCTAGTGTCATTCTTAATTCAATCTTTTTTTCTTTCTGTAAAAGGTTTTAAAATTTACTATTAGTGATAATGCTAGTGAATAACGTTTATCATACCCATATCATTTTTGTAACCAAGCATGGGATTATTGATTTAAGATTAACCATGCTAGGTCTATAGGATGAAATACATATCAAGATCTTTCGGTGTACACTTGTAATAGTTTGTTATCACGTCCCTCGTACGGTCGTAAAAGCCTAGGGATTCGCAATTCCTTAGGCACCAAGCCATTATAGCCATGCTTAGGCATAGTACCCTTTTCAGGATCCTACCCATCACTTGAGCATCATTTCTTATTAGACCATACGTACATGTTAATCTAATGTTTGTCTTGAATTTTACCAACATGCCTTAATAAATTAACTATTACAAATGCCATTTCAAGTGTAACTATGAATATAAAGAATTCACGTGTTTTGTTTTCAAATACAAACTTATTCAGCTTAACCCAGTCGAGCCTTGTCTAAGTTCTTGGGTTAGTTTCAGATGGCTTAAGCAGCACTTCAACTATTCAATAAGATAGAAAAGTCTTCTAGAAACTTTGGGTAGCTTTATATATTTGGGAGTCAAGCGTTGGACAATGAATCAAGTAAAAAAGATTTGGGCATGCAAAAAGATGGGTTAGTATGGGTGTTTATAGGTGAGTTCTAAAAAGCTAAGATGTTTAATATTTGAGGTTTGGTTAGCCGATACGTCAATAGGGTGATGCAGTCTCATCATGTGTTACATCTGCATGCGTGACACATGTCACACATGCTTTGCTTTACGCCCCTCACGGCGATGAAGTCCATATTGTTCCATTGGCCTTGTCAATGCGCCCCCACATCCCTTCTTCGATGCGGGAAGTATTGACCCCAATTTCAAATTTTAAATTCTTCTTAGATTTTCTCCACTATACTTGTTCTCCAAAATAAAATGTTTTTAAGCTAACTTGGCAGCTCAATCGAAACTAGGGGCTTTACCTCTTGGACCCTTCTTTGAAGGGTTGTCACCCCTAAACGCATGATATTTAGAGAAATCTCCTCGAGATTTATGAGAATAGATGAGGATACTTCTTCTTCATTTCAGATTCTAACTCCTAAGTATATTCAAGTCCTCCTCTAGATTTTTATTTGACCTTAACAAGAGGTAGTTTCTTATGCTAAAGCTTTTTGACTTTTCTATCATCCATTTGTAATGGTTGTTCCACCAAATTCATGTTTTCATTGACCTCAACATCTTCTAAAGGTACGTATAGGGTTTCATCAGCTAAGCATTTATGCATGTTAGATATACGAAATAAGTCATGCACTACGTTCATCTTCGCCGGAAGTTACACCTTGTAGGCAACAGTTCCAACATGTTAATTATGGTGAATGGTGCAACAAATCATGTGGTTAGCTTTCATTTTTTTCAAAACCTAATTTCACCCTTCTAAGGTAAAACCTTTAACATGACTTGTCAACATTAATGAAATGTAAAGGTTTTCATCTATGATCCACATATACTTTTGTTAGTCTTTTATTATTTCTAGTCGTTCTCGGATTTGAAGGATCTTATCAATTGTCTCTTGTTTTTATCCAGATAATTGACTTTCGCCTATCTTAGACCAACACCTAAGGTTCTACATTTCCTCTTATACAAGGATTCATTTGTGTTGTACCAATAATTTGTATGATAGTTATTATTGTATAAAAACTACATGAGCGGAAAGTGGTTTATGTACTCCAAATTATACATATAAAACACATCAAAAGCACATAGATTATTCTAAAAACTCTTACTAAAAATGATGAATTGGTACTTAAAATTTTTAAAATATATTTTTAGGTTTGAAAAATACCAAGATGAACAAAAAGAGCTTAAAAAACAAAATTAAAGAAAACCACACTTCGAAAATCCTCATGAGGAATGCCCTCACACCTAGTGTGAAACATACCCCATGCTAAAATTAGGCCCGCCCTCGTATTCATCAGTCGGACAAGACAAAAGTACTGGCCCCGAGAAGAAGCACAAGGCATGCCGACGTGCCCAACCTCTAACACGGGGTCATGCCCATAAAGCACGATGTTGTGCGCAACAAGTTTTGTGGGTACAAGCCAAGCAACTTTCATGTACATGGTACTAGCACAAGGTCGTTCCTTGGGAGGCACGGGGCTTGCGTGACACTTTGAAAAGCCTATAAATATCAGCTCATTTACAACTTTATGGAGAGAATCGAAGGTCTATGGAAGGCCCAGGAGGTGCATTTAACACCTAAAAGAAAATAAGGATTGTTTATGCTCATTATGAGATAAAATCTTATTATCATCATAATTGGGTGAAACTTATATAGTTAGTGATGATCTAATGGTGTGGATTATGTTATGTTAATGTTATGGTAATATTGGGTAAACTTTTGATTGGTAGCATCTACATTTGAATAGGAAGTTATAAACTAATGATTTGTAATTGTGAATGTCGTACAAGATTGAAAAACATATGAACTAACTTTTATTCATACCAAGATTTAACTAAGTAGTTTAAATGTGTCTACAGATTAATACTCAATCTTGGTAATCATATTCTCAAATCAAAGCCCAATCTGATACTCAATTATTAAGATTGTTAAGTTGGCTAAATGTGTCCATAACTAGATTCTTACCAACAATATATCACCACGTGACATGTACACTTGTATTTGTGTGTATAGTTTATTGTCAGTGAAAACCATATAAAACTAAATCTGTACGAAAAAAATCCTTTTAAAAATATATATACCATTTGCACACACTAGTGGTCATCCTAACTTTCACTATATCAATTTTGCAAGCACGTAACATATTTTCTAGTCTTTGAATCGTTCTTTCACTTTGACCATTAGCCTTTGGATGGTCAGTCATACCAAGATTAAACATGGTGCCGAATGCTTTTTGGAAGCTTTTGGGAGATATGACAGCTATCTCTATCTAATGCTATGGATATTGGCACTCTATGTAAAGATACAGTCTTGTTAACATATAACTAGGACAAATTTTCCATTAAGTATGTTTCTTTTATTGGAAGGAAATGGGCAGACTCCATAAGTCTTTCAATGAAAACCTATATGTATAATTTATTCAACTGGTTCATGGAAGTTTAGCAATAAAGTTTATTGTTATCATTTCCTATTTTCAATTTAGGAATTTCAATTATTGCAACAAGCCGGATGGCCTCTAGTGTTTGGCTTTAAATTGGGAAGAAGTCAAGCATTTTGAGACATATATGACAATATCATTCTTCATGTCAATCCACTAGTAATGACCTTTAAAATTCTCATACATCTTATCACTTTTGGATGCATGATGTATTTAGATTTGTATGCTCTTCTAGGATTTACTCTCAGACATCACCTATATAACAAGTACCAAGGTATGTTTATTCATTCACAGTAATTCATCGTCTTCTTTTTATTACTACTCGATCATGCCTTTTATTCCGTCGAGCTAATGTCTCCATAAACTTAATACAAAGATTATGGTATTAAGATCTAAATCATTGGTCGGGCATGCCTTTTCATTGTCCTTTAGTTGACGAGATGCATAAGTAATAACCTTATCTTGCTGCGTCAAAACACACATTAAACTAGTATGTGATGCATCATAATAGATTGTGAAAACTTCATTACCCTTTGTTAATGTGAGAATCAATGAACAGGTTGGTTTCTATTTTAAGGTTTCAAATGCTTCTTCCTAAGGGCCTCGTACATACTCAATCTTCTTTCGGGTTAAGGTTGTTAGTGGGATGGCTATTCGGGAGAAGTCTTTGATAAATCAGTGATCATATCCAGCTAACCCTTTGAAACTATGTTTTTAAGTAGGTGTTGTAGGTTTACTCCATTTAGCCATAGCCTTGATCTTTCCTGGATCAACTTGAATGCCATTAGCATTGATCACGTAGCCAAGGAATTGTACCTCAATTAGCCAAAACTTACATATGAGTATTTAGTGTATAGTTTCTCTTGTTGTAAGATATGTAGTAGAATTTGAAGATGAGTCTTGTGATCTTCCTATGATTTTGAATAAATAAGAATATCTTCAATGAAAATGTTGATAAACTTATCTAGCTAAGATTTACAAATTAGGTACATCCTATCCATGAACACCGCTGGAGCATTAGTGAGTCCAAATGGCATAACCATGAACTCATAATGCTTATATTTTGTTCAGAAGGTAATTTTATGAATGTCCTCATCCTAGATCTTTAATTGATGGTATGCTAATCTAAGATCGATGTTAGAGAAGTGACTAGCTCCTTGTAGTTGATCAAACAGATCATTGATATGAGGAAGGGGATATTAATTCTTTATGGTTACTTTGTTATGTTCTTGATAGTCAATGCACATTCTCCTTAAACCTTCCTTCTTCTTAACAAACAAGACTAGAGCTCCTCATGGTGAGGAACTTGATCTTATAAATCATTTTTATAAAGGTTCGTCCATTCACTGTAGGAGCTATTCCCGATACCTAGTGTTGTAAAACTCGGCCTAGATGGCTAGGTACTTGGTACTCGGAAGTGTGCCAAGGTGCATTTCTTAAACTTGATCGGCCTTACATGGAATCGATCAATATTGAGGCAACTAGGTCAAACTCGTTCCAACTCGGCCCTACTCTGTTCAACTCGACCCTACTCGGTTCAACTCGGCCCTACTCGGTTCAGCTCAACCCTACTCGGCCCCACTCGGCCTACTCAACCCATCTCGGTTAAGCTGGATTTTTGCTGTTTTGTAACCGATTTTTGCTATTTTTCATCAATTCTTGTTGTATTTTCGTTGTTTTTCATTAATATACTTTGGAAGATGATTATTACATGATTACTATGTGTATACATGTTAAAAAGTAAATATCATATTTTAAAATACTATAGTATTTAAACATATTCTTTTGATATATATTGATTTTATTGTATTTTGTTATAAAAATTAGTACACTTATGATATTTGATGTATATATAATTTCTCAAAAATTAATTTATTTATAATTTACCATGTCCGAGTACTACTCGCGTAGGCCGAGTACTCACAACTCCCTTGTTGACCGACCTAGCAGCGCCTAGTGATTTTCACAGCCATGCTAGTACTAGGTTTATCTTAAACTCTACTTGACATTCAAGAGGGACACCAGGTAGTTCTTTTGAGAAGACAACTTCGTAATCTACCACTACACGCATATGTTGGATATTTCTTTCACGTATTTGATCGTCTTCAAGTTCCAAGTTTGAATTCTTATTTGTTATTTTCTTTCGTCATTTTTTAAATTAATTAATTTTAGTTATATTATTTATTTTTTTTAAATAATTTCTTAAAATAATTGAATTAATTAGATTAGAAGTCGATAGAGGTTTAGTAATGAAAGCTGCCAAACGTGTCTATAGGGTTCGATATCCGGACTTACCTAAACTTTACTATATCACGACCGGTACACTTGCCGTTTGTGTGAAGTTCAGTTTGGAATTTCCAAATTTTAAAACTAATTTGTGAAAAAAACTTTTCAAAATAAAATAATATATACATTTTCACACATCATTCTCCTTGTTTCACAGATTCCTGTTTCTTATTCATGTTTTGAGTCCAGATCAATCCATACATCATCATAGAAACTAACTTAATAGTAGTATCTATCAAGGTAGCTTTAGCTACTTTCATTGTATCTCAGATCTTACACACCAATTCAAGATATACCATTTAATCATAGCTTCCTCAGGTGTTACCATATGAGACATGAAACGAGACTACTTAAAGAATTTGGTATTTTATTCTTTTAGCTTTGTTCCTTCCATGAGTAAGTCTAGTAATTTTATTTCAATCTGCTCTTATTCATTACAAGGGCAAAACTTCTACAACATTGATTCCAAGAATTCCTTCTAACTCATTTGAGAAGCAGCTCTCCTACCATTCCTTGAATCAAATTATTCTACCATTCCAAGGCGGAATCTTTAAACGAGTTTGATACAAGTAAAACTTGGTCATCTTTAGAGCATTTTCTAATAGTCACCATAGCTTCCATCTTTTCCAACCATCTTAGGGCAATTACAGCCCCTTTATTTCCAGCAAACTCCATTGGTTTACAAGCATGAAAGGTCCTATAGTTACACCCTTCTTGCCGAGTCTTTTTTACTTCTAGTTCTTTTATTTGTCATAGAATCCCTCTAGAACTATATTGTTACTTAGTTTCTTTTCATTTTAATCCAAAACAAGTTTTGGCTTGCTGTTTCTTTCCTAATGCTTTTATTAGTTTTGGAATTGCATCAGCTACCCTTGGGTTTACCATGCTTTGTATATCTTCGTTTAAAATTAGTGTTACGGTCCTTTTTCTTGCCATAAGTTTTAATTGATGGTTCAAGCGTTTGTTAAGCCATGCTATATCAAAACAAGGTGATGGTTGTTGAGGATTTATAGGAAAATGAAATTCTATCATTAAAAAATATAACACAAGCTACTTATTTTTTCCTAAAAACTCAAAAACAAGTTTTTTTATCCTTTAATCATTCATCATTTCCTTTGCAAGGTTAGAGATGTCAATGTTGCAAGACCGTTTGGGGAGGTCAATGCAACAGTTTTAAAGGAATGTTTGGAGAGTGAACTTTGAATAACACTTACAAGATCAAATAGGAAACTGACTTCAAATGAACTATGAACTCAAAGTAAAAGAACACAAGCAGAAATGGTTTTCAAGAATGTTGTATATTGCTCTCTAGTTCTATTACAAAGTTACAAAGTGATCAAGTGATAATTTAAAATACAAGACCTGAGAAACTTTATACTACATCTTACAGCCTGCCATACTTTGAAAGCCAGCTAGATACACTGATCAAGACAACAAAATCAATGTAAAATCAAAAAGGCAAATTGCCTTTTTAACATGTGACTATGACATGCCATAGCTCGCATCCTAATCTATTACAAAAAGGATAAAAGTAGAAAGTAGAAAGTTAACGACACCAAGACCATAATATACAGTTTACTAAAGAATGGACCTTTTCACCAACTTATGCAAGTTGGTGAGTCTTTAGAATGGCAGCGGAAAGTTGGTCAGCTTTCAGAAAAAGTAGATCAGAGAAAGCATGTCTTCTCTGTCCTCGAAAGAAATCAGTCTTCCGTCTTGTTTGCTTTGGAAGACGTTGTCTTCTAAGATTTGGAAGACTTTGTCTTCTAAGCTTCGGAATACTTCATCTTTGGCTTTGGAAGATCTTGGTCTTGGCTTCGGAAGATTTTACACTTACACAGTTTTTCTTAGGTGAAGTGTAAAACTTCCGAAGTAACTTCTGCAATGCATATGCATGCAAGCAGTAAGCTCTATGGCTACTTTGGGTGCATCAACCTTTCAACTATTTCTTACTGATGTCGTATGAGGATACGTACCCTTTTATGTGTTTAATTCTCCTACTAATTCAATACCTTAGATTTTTATTCCCTTTATTCTTGTTCTTTAGCTTTTCATTAATCCGAAGGGTTCTATCAAATTTTTAGACATCGACTAGGGTAATAACACTCATAATTACATTGGGGAGAAGGTTGCATGATCCTATTCATAATAAATGTTGGGATTTGGTTGTAGTATGTTGGTAGGGTGGTTGAAGCTCATAAGGAGCCTGAAGATAGAGATCTATATTTTATCTCTCAAAGTCTTCATAGATTTCCCTTATTTCCTCAAAGTCTTTATAGATTTCCCTTATTACCTCAAAGTTTTCCATCCAAACTTTGATAGTATATTCTCGGACGCTTATCATCGGCTTCTAGGACATGCTTGGTCCAGCTCTGCTAGTAGGGTAAATTCTAGTTGATATGAAAGCATGTCAAACCACTAATTATTATGATTTGACGGTCTTCCAATAAATGAGTTGTGCTCCTACCATGCCCCGCTCTCTTCATTATCCGCAATCCAATTATCCGAGGTCAGACGATGGCATGACGAGTTGTCCCTTGGAATCCGTATGGGATCATCTTGACTTTCCTACTATCCATTGGGATAATAGTTTAAAGAGTTGTCACAAAAGATTACAATAGGCGCCTTTATCGTTCCTATGTTTTTTAGCTCATAGGGTAGCTATAATTTTCATTTACATGATATGTAAATGAGTCAAAAAATCCCAACATCCTACATATTTTCTTGTTAGTAGTTTGAGGCCTCTACCTATTTTACTTAGTAGGCAATCTCATACTCTTACATTTTAAACCATATATACTATAATAAGTATCTAATTCACTATAATATGTGGCTCTTAAACTAACCTGTCACAACCTGCGCTTGGGTTACCCGAGCCATGTGAACCGATCGAGATTGATTCTTTTATTTTATTCGGTAAATCTCTTTCAAAGATATTTTCACAAATGATATTCATTTGATACTAATAATGTAATATTATTCAAATATCAAGTCATTTCTTAGAATCATTAGTCGATACATGAGGTTGTTTTATGAAAACATATCTATATTTACAAGCCACAAGATTCTATCCTAGAGATGCTTCCATCTTAGCTCTTTTCTTGTTGTTTTCAATATTTCACATTACATACACCTACATATTTGATTCCATCACATTATTTCATGTCATTCTCAGTTCAATCATTCTTTACTTTAAAAGGTTTAAAAACTCAATATCAACAATAATACTAGTAAATAACATTTATCAAACCCAAAGCATTTTTGTAATCAAGCATGAGAACATTAATTTAAGATAACCATGTAGGTCCATAGGATAAATACACATCAAGATCTTTCATTGTACATTGGTGATAGTTTGTTGTTGAGTAGCCCATGAGACCGTTAAGAGAGTAGTCCCCGCGAAGCTTTGAGGAAGAGAGGTAGTCTTCTGTGTAAGCATAGCATTTCTGGTCGAACCCGCCCAACCCAACTAAGAAGATGCCTAAAAAGTCGTAATCCTTTGGGCACCAAACCATTATCAGTCATGCTTAGGCATAGTACCTCTTTCGGGATCCTACACGTCACATGTGCATTATTTATTATCAGACCACACGTACAATCTTAGTCAAATGTTTATCTTTCATTTCACCAATATGGGTTAATAAATTAACTAATACTCATTCCATTTTCAAGTGTGAATGTGAATCTCAAGGCTTCACGAGTTTTGTTTACAAAGACAAGCATATTCATCTTAAAGTCAAGTCACGCCTTGTCTAAGTTCTTAGGTTTCTTCCAGATGGCTTAAGCAGCACTTTGACAATTCACTAAACAAAAAACATCTTCTAGAAACTTTGGTTAGCTTTGAATCATTGGGAATCAAGCGTTGGGCCTTGAAAAGAGTTAAAAAGTATATCCGGACATGCAAAACAATGATATGTGTATGTGTTTGAAGGTAAATTGAATAAATATCCTGAAATGCTTGCCTAAGTATAATTGAGGTTGGCTAGCCAATGTGGCCCATATCCACAAGGCAATACGACTCGAATCGCATGTCACCAATACATGTGTGACACATATCATGCATGCATTGAATCAAGCCCCTGTTTGAGATGCTATCAGCATGCATAGATGATGCGGTCCACATCACTATCTACATGTCTGACACTTGTCCATTAATCACCATCCATGTATCGTCTTCATGTTGTTTCCTTTGCCTTGTTGATGCACCCTACATCACAAGCTCACCCGGGGCCTTGTCCTTGGACCAAATTAGGGGTTGCCACTCCTTGGACATCGCTTTTAAGAGTTTGTGCCCACGAAACCCTGCTGTTCAATGAATTCTTTGGGCTCGCATGTTAAAATTGTTACAATTATAGTGCCATCTTATGCCAAGGTTTTAATTAACCAAACAAACTAAATAAAATATTTAATTTTTATCACACCTTAAAATAAGTTTTAAGATGCTAGAAATGTAAAGTTAAGGACTATAAAGTTAGACTATAAGTCTCGAAATAATTCAATAAGTTACAAAGGTTTACCGAGCTACTACACTAGAGTGATAAGGTTATTAGAGTTGATTAACAACAAAAACTAACTAGTAAGCATAATATATCATCTTCATATCATTTATGAATGTGTTGCAAGAAACTCTAATCAACAAGACTCTATTCCCATGTAAATAAATGTTTTGAATAAGTTTTTATCAAATAAAAGATGTTTTGCCAACGTATTATTGATACCTAATTTGTGTAAACCCAATCCTCTTTTTGAAAACATAGTTTGAACGATGTAATATTGAAAGTCAAATCTGGTGGTGGTGCCTGAACCAAAAGAATCAGTGAGCTTATAAACTCTTGTCGTTGATATGATATAGAACTACAATATTTCATGATCCTAGGAAAAGAGATGTATATGCCCATAAGGTGTTTTATTAAGTGCATAAACTTTTAACATAGTGAAAATAAGAATGATTTACAATATATCTTTATAGAAATTATTTGTCAAAAACGTTAAACAAGTATGAATAAGGTTGTGATAAACCTAGCTGGTGCTATTGTATGATATGTGACACTTAGATGTATACTTATATTGTGTGGCAACAAGTCATTGGGTTTGGAATAGATTGATGATTAGTAATAAAACTAGATTATGATCTTGAACACATATGTCAAAATAAGTGGAATAATATGGTTTTGGATTAAATATGCATGTTATGTGTTCCATAAATTTGAAAGATTGACTTTATTTCAAGATAGATGATGCATGTTATGTGTTCCATAAATTTGAAAGATTGACTTGTTTTCAAGACAGATGTGGCATGGCTTGGAAAAGAATTGGTAAAATGGGTGCATGGTGGACAAGCTTCTACAATAAAGGTGAGTGGTCTATAACCAGTATATGTTTAGTGTACATTAATGGCTTGGAACGAAAACATGTATTTTTGTGGATTGCTACAACGATTATACTAATGAAACGTCCATAATTTGGACATGCCCTTAATTAGGTATCTACTCGTGTGGTTAGGCATATGAGGTAATATGATTTAGATGACAAGATAATTATAGTGTTGCTTTTTTTATCTCACCATGTGTTGCATTATGAGTGAGAATACATTGGAATTGTACAAGTTGCAAGATACATGGAATTCGTATGAGCATAAGATAGTGAATTAGATTCGACAGGTGAACTGGATGTATTTAGACTCGAAATAGATGCTTATGAGGTAAATCTATATTACTTAAAATTGTGCGTAGTACCGTTCGGAAGGTCAATGCAATAGTTTCACAGGATGTTTAGAGAGTGAACTTGATGGATAACACTTACAGGATCAAATAGGGAACGAGCTATATTAAAACTAAGAACATAAATGTAAAAGAACACAAGCATATGGTATTCAAGAATGTTGTATATTGCTTTCAAGTTCTATTACAAAGTTACAAAGTGATAATTAGAAATACAAGACTTGAGATACTTTATACTACTTTGAAGGCCAGCTGGATACATTGATCTAGACAACAAAATCAATGTAAAGTCAAAAAGGCAAATTGCCTTTTTGACATGTGACTATGATTTGCAATAGCTCACATCCTAATGTATTACAAAAAGATAAAAGGTACAAAGTAGAAAGTTACAGACACCAGACCATAATCTATAGACCATAATCTACAGTTTACTAAAGCATGGATCTTTTCACCAATTTATGCAAGTTTGTGAGTCTTCAGAGTGGTAGTGAAAATTTGGTTAGCTTTCTGAAAAAGTAGATCAAAAGCATGTCTTCTCTATCCTCAGAAGAAATTAGTCTTCTGTCTTGTTGGCTTCGAAAGACTTTGTCTTCTAAGCTTCGAAAGACTTCATCTTTGGCTACGGAAGATTTTGGTCTAGGCTTCATAAGATTATGCACATAGAATATTTCTAATGAGAAGAGTGTAAAACTTACAAAATAACTTCTTCTGAGTACATGCATGCAAGCAGGAAGATCTTTGACTACATTGGTTGCAACAGCCTTTCAAATATCACCTTACAAACTCCTACTAGGTTGATGCTACCAAAACATAGAGGATGCTCAGATGTTGACAGTCCTCATTAAGATCAAGACCATTCCTTTCTTCATTAATTGGTTAGGATCCTTCAGACTCTCATAATATCTCCTCATGTCATAGAGATCATGCAGAGGGAGATCAAACATATCTTGCAAGATATAGACATCTTGACCTCTTTGATCTCTAATGACATACAATCTTTTAGGATTTGCAACAAAGCTCTAGGACAGGATGGGTCTTCCAACTGCAAGAGTCTCTACTTGAATAGGAGTTGGTTGAGCAGCCTCTTCTTGTTCACCCTCAGGATGTTCTGACTCATCTTGAGGTGAAGAGGTGGATGCCTTGGACTTGTTTTTTTTTCTTTCTCTTGTCCCTTTTGATGGCCATCCTTTTCCTCTTTCTATACTTTAACTGAGGAGAGTGGCCTACAACACCACATGATATTTCATTATTCTCCTCAGTTGGGTCCCTTTCCTCTATATGTTCAGAAGCAGCAAGTTCAGAACCCTGCTATGGGTCAGAAGATGAAGTTGTCTTAGATGTAGTTTCAGGATCAGGTTGTGTCGTCTCTTGTGGTTCAACCTTCACCTCAACTTTAGGTACAGCTTGACTAGGTGGAGAATGCAAGACAACCAGCTGACCTTTTTTTATCTTTTGCTTGATGCTTCTGATATGCTCATCCATTATGGATAGAGACACAGGAACAAGTCCCTTTCGGAGAACCCATACAGCTTACGGAAGCTCACCATCTTCTGCCTATCCGCAGACTTCTTCTCTTGTGTTCTGATAGTGGCTCTTGGTGGCCTCCTCTCTCATTTTCCTCTTCACAGCTTCTTCTTTGGTTTGGGTTTATTCTTCCAGCTGCTTGAGGTATTTAAACACAATGTACTCGAATGATAGAGGGTGAAGAGGTACTGCCTAGTAGAGACCTGTGGGACTCACATAGGTTATCATTTTTCTGTCTCTCTTGTTCTTTGCCTATCTAAGTTTGTTCTTGATGTACAGCCATAGTCTATTTCTTAGAACTTTCTTGTATTGGAGAGAGGATAGGGGCTTTGTAAAGCTTCTTTCTCTTTTTTTCTTCTTTGATCTTAAGAAGCAGTTCTGTAGCCTCAGCCTCCTTCCTCTCTTTTGACAACTCTGTGTCAGCCAGTTCATTCAACTCTGCTAAGGGGAGCCCGGTAAGTTCATTAATATTATAGTTTCTTAATCCTAGGTAGTTCAATCTAGCTACTCTTAACCTATCATTTTGAGTGTTAGGCCTGTGGGCTGCCCTAATTGTTGCTGGCATAAAGCTTGGGATCTCTCCTGCTTTCTCTCCCCTTGCCTTCCTCTTCCTCTCTCTTTTCTCCCTTCAATCTCCTCAGGAGTCATCTTACTTTTCCCTTTGTCAATTTTTGGCCTATATGACTCAGGGTGGAGAGAGCTTTGGCCTTCTGATGGTTGTGCTGAGCCTGAGCTCTGGCCCGGGAGAGGTTATGATACACCTTCACCAGCAGTGTTTCACTAAGAGTACTGGGTGCTAAGGTTGAGCCTGTCTTAAGGTTCACAGGGTCCACTACTGGCCTTCAGCGAAGGTTTCCCTTTTAAAGCTAATCTTAAGGTCTGTTTGAGTATCCAGTTGACCAATAATTTTCCTTGCTAGCCTCTATCTATATAATGTAGTTCTGCTTCTAAACTCCTGTAGCACCCATTTTTGAATTTTCTCAGCTAATCTGCAAGCTTGTCTATTTTTGCTTGGATTACTAGTGACAGATCAACTAAAGCTATACTCTCCTAGAATCTCAGGGTCTGAAATTCAAAGAACTCTTGCTGCCCCTGAGACCTAGATAGCACCAAGGCCTCTCTTGCATTGTCATACCACCATCCTACTATTGGATTTTCAGCAAGGTAGGATGGGGTAGACATGGCCCTTGGAATTTCTTCCTCAAATAATTCCTGTAGTATGGCCTCCACATAAGTGTGAGGTTGAGGAAATTGTTGAGTCTGGACAACTACAAGTGAGGGTAATGAAATCCTCATTGTCGATACTTTGGACAGAACATCAAGGTTCTGTGGTTGTAGGAAACTCTCCCCCTTTTTGGTAGCATCACCCACTTGCATAGGTAAGCTGGAGGTTAATTCCACCACTTCCATAGGTTCTTGTGGACCTGGTTGAGTTTTTCTTGGTGGTCTCTTAGCTAACTTGCCTTGGAGATCGATGATCTCAAGCTGCTGGTCATTCACCCTTTTCTGCAAAGCAGTCACCTACGATTCCAGGTGACTAACCTTAGAAACTAATTAGGTGCATGTTTGTTGCAGTTGTTGCACCTTTAGTTGCAGAGGCCCTTCATCTTCAGATGAAGAATCATGGGGGGATGAGAGAATTAGACCCAGGTCTTCTTCCTCATCACCAGCAAATTGTTCTTGGCTGCTGGATTTCCCCTGCTCCATGACAACTTTAGTTGAAGTGTTTAGGGGTTGGGTTGCCATGGTTGAGGTCTTTAAGATGTAATCACTTGCTTAAGTGAGAGTCTCTTCCATATGGACCTCCTGAACTTGCTTAGGGAGATCCACCTCAGTTTGGGGAGGATGATATGGGCTAGACATGAGAGAAGCAGGAGCATTCATCTCTCCTTGAGCAAGGGTGGAAAAGAGATACTCATGGTACTCACTAAATCCCATGTCTTCATAATCATAGAATTCAAGGTTGGAAATTGGTTTGTTAGGATCCAAAGGCTAAGGATGGTAACTATCCCTGAAAGTTCTTCACTAGAGTTTTGAGACTTTGAGTGAAAGCTTAAGGCTGTTTGGGTGATGAGCTCATCAAGCTGAGCATGAGCAACCTCAGCACTAATCATTGGTGAGATGGGAAAGTTTGCTCCTCAGGGGAAGTGGGAGCTCCAGTGTCCACTTCCTCCTGCATGGGTGGTAATATGGGGGCTTGCAGAGGCTGAATAGCTTGTGAAGGGGTTCGTTTGGATTTGCATTCATAGGTGATGGTTATTTGAGGATGAGAGGGTTACAAAGGGGTAGCAGGTGTAGGTTCAACACTAGCTGGTGCTGCTAGGTTGTCACCTTGAACAATGAGCTCTAACATTTTTGAGACAAGAGTTGTTTCGACCCCAAAGAATCCCACAGTAGGTTTTCTCGTTATTTTAAAGATGTCGGGCTTCATCTGTCCCAATTTAAGAACATTACCTGTTCCCCTTAACTTTTAGCGCAGTTCATAGTTAAAAATGTGCTTGACATGTCTCGGGAACATGTAATATTCTAAGAAGTCCAAGTTAGCAAGCAAATTTGTATAAACGAATTATGAATACCTGAACTTGACCCCCTGAACCATTCCATGGACTATGTAGGAAAGGTCTTTAGAAGTTTGTTCCCATCCTCCATGTTTGTTGGATAGTCTATCAATGACCACATGGAGGAGGTACTTCCATTGAGGGGAGACCTTTCCTTTTTTGAAAGTTGGTACTGAGTAGTCCTCTTCATAGCCCATCTGACCAAAAGAATGATTTGTAGCAGATTTTGGGAAGGACAAGTCACCTTCTGCATCATCTAGCATGAGATGAGTTTTTATGGAGGCTGGAGTGATGAAGATTGCCCTACCCTACATTGTGGCAGACAGTGCCTTCTCCCCATCTATGGTGACCTCTTAACAGGTCCTCCAGTACGCCAAAAGTTTATCCTCGCAGAAAGGAGGATCAATAGTAAGGGAGTGAAGTAGTTCGACAGAGACAAGAAGCAGTAAACCTCTGAGAGGCCAAGATCTTTCTCAAAGTTCAACAGAGCAACCTGATTGTGTTGCCTATGAAGATGCATGGGGAAATTGGGTTGGTTTCTACGATTAAGGTTGCCCATTTTGAAGTAGCTTGGTTGGGAAAAAAGGTAAGAACAAAGGCGGTTTTGGAGAATTTAGGTTAGAGAAATTTTGGTATGAAGGAGATAGTGAGGTAAGCGCAACCGTTGAGTGTATATGTTTGAATTCGATTTGAAACAAAATTAATGTCTTAAGGATAAACTTATAAATCTGTATGCCGGTCCCACCTCTGAAAAACGTGCCCAAAAAGGTAGTTTTCTTGGAAGTCTAAAACTTTCCGAAGGTATTTTGTCTTCGAAAGTTTTGAAAAACTATGGAACCCAATTTTAGCTTCGGAAGATATTTTTTAGAGTTATAAGAATTTGCTTAAGAAGAAATTTACTTAGAGAAAATTTGCTTTCGAAGTATAGTTTATTTTGAGAGACATTAATCACGAGAAGTTTTACGTAAGCGTAAATCTTCCGAGACTAATTTGCTTTGAAAGATAATTGTTCTTTAATTTATATAAGGGTTTTAAGCTTCGAAAGATATTTCTCAAATTTTTTTCGAATGTAATTCACTTATGAGAGTTGAAGACATAAGTTTCTTCCGAAGTTAATTTTAATGTCTTTCAAACGAAATTCAACTTCAAATTCTTATAAGTCTAAGGAATATGAATTGGAAAAATTTTCTCTCAAGACAACTGGGCTTATATGAGTGATGAAATAGACAACATTAAAGACACATATTTTAGAAAATAATTATGAAATTAATTTAAGAAAATTTACTCAAAGTTAATCATCCCAATAGCTGATATTAGATACTTAAATCTTTGTTCATCAAATGCCTTAGTCAACAGATCAGCATATTGTTCATTTGTGTTAACTTTGACCGGTTTTATCAAGACTTTCTCAAAATTATTTCTTATCAAATGATACCCGATATTGATTTGCTTTGTCTTTGAGTGTTGCACAGGAATCTCTGTAATAGAGATAACAATATTGTTGTCTATGTTGATGGGAGTCTACTTGAAGTTAAATCCATAGTCCAGCATCTGATTTTGAATCCAAAACACTTGAGCACAGCAGCTTGCAGCTGCAATGTATTCAGCTTCAGTAGTTGATGCAGACACACAAGATTATTTCTTGCATTGCTATGATACTATCCTTCCACCAAGGGCTGACATCCCCCAGATGTAGACTATGCAGTCATATTGCAGCCACCATAGTCACTATCTGTATATGCATACAGATTGAAGTCAGAATACTTTGGATACCAAAGTCCTAGCTTGGGAGCACCTTTAAGATATCTAAGTATCCTCTTGACAACAACTAGGTGAGACATCTTGGGGTTGGCTTGAAATCTTGCATAAATGCACGTGGAAAACATTATATCAGGCCTACAGGTTGTGAGGTACATGAGAGACCCAATCATTGCCATGTAGAGGTGTTCATCAACACACTCCCCTTCGAGGTCAGGACCTAGAGAGTGGTTTCTTGCTATGGGAGTCTTGGCAATCTTGCAGTCAGTTAGATGAAATTTGGTCCGTATGTCTTGTACATACTTGGACTGGTTTATAAAGATACCATTGGCCACCTACTTCACTTGAATTCCTAGAAATAAATTGAGTTCACCCATAGCACTCATTTCAAATCTACTCTTCATCAGCTTCTCAAACTCTTTGAAGGGACTTGGATTAGATGACCTAAAGATGATTTCATCTACATAAACTTGAACCAGAATTAAGTCATTGCCTCTTCTTTTGAGAAAAAGTGTACTGTCAATGGTACCTCTCTTGAAACCATGTTGGAGAAGGTACTGTGACTGTGTATCATACCACTTCCTTCGAGTCTGATGTATCCCAAAGTCTTGCTACTAGACTTTGAAATCCTTAGATGCAGTAAAAGCCAGGAACATCCTACCAGCTTCAAGTCTTGCTACTAGAGCAAAGACATCAGTGTAGTCAATCCTTTCTTCTTGAGTGTATCCTTGAACAACTAGTTTAGCCTTGTTTTGATGAAAAGTCCTCTATTATCCTTCTTGTTCGTAAAAACCCATTTGCTTCCTATAGTAGTCTTCCCATGAGAAAGAGGACATAGGCTCCAAACCTTTTGTCTTTTGAATTGAAGCAGCTCCTCCTATATTGCTTCAACCCAACTTCCATCCTTCAAAGCCTCATCAATCCTGTTAGGCTCTATCTGAATGAGAAACAAGAGTGTAGACAAACATTTTTATCATGGGTTTGTCCTTTTGTTCTCACTCCTGTCTCAACATCTCCAATGATATTTGTGGTGCGGTTAGACTTGTGGATTCTCAGTTGAGGAATCACAGTAAGTTGATTTGATAGATTTAAATTAGTAAAATTCAGATATGGTGATTGAGGATCACCCACCGTCAGCACACTTATCAAGGCTGACTTGATCCAATGAGAGTGTGATATCATTGATATTAATCTCAGTGAAGAGGTCTTCAGTATCATGGAATTCTTGGTCTGAATCACCATCTCCACATCCTCCTACATTATAAGGTCCTTGATTTGAGTCTTGTGCCTCAAGGATGGAATTTGCTGGCATCTCAGATGTATCAGTTGAATTTGTCATTATAGAGCTGATAGAATCTCCATCTACATGGTTAGTTACCATTGGAGCTGAAGTAGTATTCAAACTTGGTCTTCTCAGCTCAAATCTTGGGTCAAGATCTCCTGTTGATAAGTTAACTGTAGATACTGAAACATCTTCACAAGATTTGTTAAAACAGTTGGTAACTAAATCAAGATCAAATAGCCAATCAGGACCAGAACCCTTCACACTAGGTGTGTGTTCGTTGAAAGTCACATTGGCTGACTCTTCAACTACCCTAGTTTTGATATTGCATACTCTATAAGCCTTAGCTTGAGAAGAGTATCCAATGAAGGGTCCATCATCTGATTTCTTTGCAAATTTGGCTAGATGATCTTTGGTATTCAAGATTGTGCAAGAACAACCAAATGATGTGAGGAAACAAATAAAAGGTTTCCTTTTGTGCCACAGCTCATAAGGAGTCTTACCATGAGTTTTGAAAACTAAAACAATGTTTTGCACATAGCAAGCAGTGTTAATTGCCTATGCGTAGAAGGTGATGGGCAGTTTAGAATCAGACAACATGGTTCATGCAGCTTCAATAAGTGTCCTGTTTCTGCTCTAACAAACACCATTTTGCTGAGGAGTTTTGGGAGCACTGTATTGTCTTGAAATACACTTTTCTTCACTAAATGAATCAAGGATGTGATTTTTAAATTTTGTTCCTTGATCACATCTTATGATCTTGACCTTGTGCTCAGATTGATTCTGAATCAATCTTCAGAATGAAATACTTCAAGATTTCAGAAGTTTCATCCTTAGTTCCAAGAAAAAAGACCCAAGTGTAGTCATTTGTGATCACAAGAAAATATGAAGTTTTTCCTAAACTCAATAGACTTGTGGAGCCAAACAGATCAAAGTGAAACAAGTGAAGTGAAACAAGTGAAGGGGGTAGTGATAGAGTTGATTTCCTTTGGCTTGTGAGACACTTTGTGATGCTTTCTTTTAGACATACAACACAATGGTCATCACTTATAAACTTTTTTTTGGCATTTCAGTTACAAAATCATTCTTAATTAATTTATTCATGCTTTTAAAGCTTACATGGCACATTCTTTTATGACAGAGAAAAGACTTATCACTATTGGCTTTAGACAGAAAGCAAGAAACTTTTGCAGAAGGAGATGTTTGTTACAATCCATCTCGCACATCTTCCCTTTCCGGGGGCTCTGAGTAGAATATGCTCATGAGGAATGATCACCCCGGGCATGAGAACAATGCACTTATTTTAAGTAAAGAACATGTTATGCTTTTGGTCACAATATTAAGATACACTTAGAAGATTATACTCAAGCTCCTTGACAAAGTTTACTATCTCAATGCTGAGCTTACCATTTGTTACCTTGCCACTTCCAGTGATGTAACCACCAGATTCTACTCCAAAAGCAACTGACCCTCCATCAAATTTCTCAAAGTCTTTTAGCAAGGAGCCATTGCCTGTCATGTGCCCGGAACAACCACTTTCAATGATCCATACATTCCTTTTGGTCTTGAGTTGTTCCTACACAGAAAAAGATGGTTAGCTACAATTGGAGACCCAAGCCTCGCTTGTCTTGGGTTCATTAATATTAACAAAAAATAAATCAACAGTTATGGATCCTATGTTTAAGCTTTGGGGATCTTAAGCTGTTGATGATGAGGACACTTCAGCCACTTGGCATTCCTTCATCTTCCATACCATCTTTAAAATACTAGACTTGGCCTTCAATGCTTCGGAAGTTTTTACAACTTTGGAAGATATGTAGACTGAACCTTTGGAAGTTTTGCATCCACTGTAGACTTCAGTACTTCGGAAGTATTCCTTTCTTCAGAGACCAAAATTTCTTCCGAAAGCAATTTTCCACTTATCTTCTGAGCCTTCATTTTTGAGCTTTCGAGGGAAAGTGACTTTCTTTCTGAAGTTGTCTTCTTCTTCTTCATATCAGAAGTCTTCTTGGTCATGTAGACAGTACTCTTAGGATTGTAGATGCAATCCTTAGGAAGAGTACTACCACACATGATGCATGTAGTTGATCTGCATCTGAGAGACTTCTTCTAAGATACTGGTTGAGCTACATCACTTTTCAATTCCCTTCTTCACCTTTGTAGATGATGCAACATGCTTCTTAGGGATAGGCCTTCTCTTGGAACTAGATAGTTCAGGCAGTGCAGCAGTGGTGCACCTTTTATCAACCTTCCTTTTTTGACAAAAATATGGTTTGAACTTGAACTAGGACTCTTGGTACTAGAATCCATAGTCAAGTTTGCAGTCTTCACCACTTCAAACCCAACAGATATGAATCCTTGTTTCCGATTCAAGTCAAAGGTGGGCTTGATCTACTAGGCTTTCTTAGCTTTTCTCTTGACTGCCCTGATCAAATTCTTTCTAGCAGACTTGGCCATCTTTGTTCTTTTCTTCTCTCCAAGAGGATGGTGTCCCTTATCAGATTGAACATCTTCACTCACTTCAGGTTCATCCTTCATCATCTCCTCTTCATCATCATCTTCATATTTCTCTTGAACTTGATCTTATGGAGGTAGCTCATCTTCACTAGTTCCACACCTTGGCTGTCTTACAAATAATAGAGTGTATGGAGGAGCTAGACACTTTGGCATGTAAAGATAAGGATATGATGTTCTTGAACGTTTCATCTTCAAGAACACACTTTCCCTGGCTTTGTTGATCACAAGCTCACCCTGACATTCAGTTAACTTGGGTATGAGATCTTTGATTTGAGTCCTGTAATTTGTGTGCTCATGTTCAAGAGTAGAAATTGTTTTCTCTAAATCTTCTATTTTAAGTTTGTAGTCATTTTTTGCTCCTTTAAGATTAGTTTTTAAAATATTTAAAGACTCAAGATCAGATCTCAATTCCAAGTAATAGGACCTACACATGCTAACTTTAGCAATACGCTCAGGGGTACAAAAATGTTATGTTACCTTGGGTTCTTCATGATTAGCCATCAAGGCATGGTTTGGAGAAGCATCTTCAACTTGGAAACTCCAATCAAAGTCTCCTTCTTCAACAACTACTGCAGCCTGTTGCTTGGGATTCTCAGTTTTTGGAGCTCCCTTAGTATAATTTGGTCTAGATTGTTCTTGGCCACCATTTGTCCTTGGTGCCTTGCACTCTCTAGCAAAGTGTCCCATTTGGTTATAGTTGTAACACTTCATTTTTCTTTTATCCAGTCCAAACTTTCCACTGGATACACTGCTAGGAAACTTTCTCCCAGTCCTTTGGTAAAACTTCTTGTCTCTATGAGGAAGGAGAGCCATATGCTGCACAATCTCCATGTATTCAAGATAATTTGGATGAATGCAGTCCAAGTCTTCTAAAGTGAAAAGAAAGTTGCCTGAACTTTTAACAGAAGACACAAAGGCTTGAGAAGAGCTTGTCTCTTAGAATGGGCTTCCTTGGATGTAGCTCTCCCTTGCTGTCAACGGGAAGGTGATGAAAGGGCCCTTTTGTGAGTTGTCTGGATAGCTGAGAAGATGATGTTGCGGTTCTCTGCTGATCGTTTCAACCACATGGAAGGTAGAACTCTTGTGGGTACTGGATAAGCTGTGAGATGGATTTTGCATGTTCATCTACATCTGATAACCACTCAGAATACCATACAACTCAGTAAGGGTAAGAGTTGAGAGGTTTTTAGTTCTCTTAATGACCATACAGTAGTAAGTCCATTTTGTGGGAAGAGAGAACATGAACTTCCTCATCACTAGAGTGACCACAATCTTAACATATTTTAGATACTACTAAGTCATGGTTTCACCTTTCCTGAAGGTGAAGTTCTCAAACTACTGCTTCATGAGTTCTTTCTTGTTCTCCATGGCTTCCTCACACCCCTCATACATCAGCTTAAGTGCATCTGAGAGCAATCTGGAAGTCTTGCACTTCTGAAAAGCTCAGTAGATAGAGTTAGGAAGAGCAGTTTAAAAAACAATCATGGCCTTCTGATCTACATATATCCTCTTCCAATCTTCATTAGAATAGTCAGCTACGTCCTTTGGGATCTTTTCACCAGCAACAGTTGCTGAAGGTGTGCGTGGAACATGAGATCTAGAGACAACAGATCTCCGCATCCTACTGTCTTGAGAATTGATGCACCCTTCCATTGTTTGGCACCAAGTATCAAAGTCATCAAGAGTGATCAGTGGAGATTTGGTCATAGTGTCGGTTTCCATACCAGCTTTGGAGAGAGCTGCCATTTGAGCAAGTAAGGCTTTTGTGAAACTAAGCAGATTTAAAATGGTAAGATCTTACAATCAAAAGCCTAGAAAGCTCTGATACCAATTGCAGGACCGGTTTGGGAGGTCAATGCAATAGTTTCATAGATTGTTGTAGAGTGAACACTAACACTTACAAGATTAAATAAGGAACCAGCTATTTGGAAACTAAGAATTTAAATAAAGAACACAAGAACAAAGCAGTTGGTTTTCAAGAATGCTATATATTGCTCTCAAGTTCTCTTACAAGAGTTACAAAGCATACTTAGAAACACAAGAACCTGAGATACTTTATACTACATCCTACAGACGGCCATACTTTGAAAGTTAGCTGGAAACACTAATCTAGACAACAAGATCAATGTATAGTCAAAAGGCACATTGCCTTTTGACATGTGACTATGACATGCCATAGCTCACATCCTAATCTATTACAAAAAGGATAAAAGGTACAAAGCATAAAGTTACAGACTCCAAACCATAATCTACTGTTTGCTAAAGCATGAACCTTTTCACCAACTTGTATAAGTTGGTCAGGTTTATGAAAAATTTGATCAAAGAAAGCATGTCTTCTCTGTTTTTAGAAGAAATCAGTCTTCAATCTCTTAGGCTTCGGAAGACTTTGTCATCGAAGTTTCGGAAGACTTCATCATCGAAGTTTCGGAAGACTTCATCTTTGGCTTCGAAGATTTTGGTCTTTGGCTTTGGAAGATATTACACTTTGAATATTTTCTATGAAGAGTGTAAAACTTTTGAAATAACTTCTACTCTGTACATCATGCATGCAGGAAGCTCTTTGGTTACTTTGAATGCATCAGCCTTTTAATTATAACCTTACAAGCATCATTAGCACACTTCAAACACTATCTCCCACTTTGTTTAGTAAAGGTTAGTACATGTTGTGCATCAGTCTGTACTATCATTCTTGGGATATCATTTACCATGGTTACCTTAGCAGATCCCAAAAATGACTAGTCTCTCTATAATAGCATAGGCCACTCTAGTAGTGAGAATGAATCTAATAATATCTCTAAGAGCAGTAGCGTTAGGTACATTAGTGTCAAGAAACTACTAACATTGTGAAGTTTAGAACAAGTTAAGTTGGCCATTATCTGCACAAGAGACATATGTATAAGATGATTTGATAAGTAAAATGCATTTAAAGTGGTTATTTTGAATTTCAGCTTGACTTTTCAAGTTGGGGGTAAAACTTTGCCACATCAATAATCAAAATTTATGATTTTTTTCCTACTGTTTTATTACATGCATCCAAATTAGTATGATGTTTATTATCTTCTTTCGATTAATCATGGAAATCCCTCAAGTATTGCTTTTTATCATCTTTTAATTAGTATTGTTAAGCTTAATTTCATCTTAACATGATTTGATTTTCAATACCATATTTATCATGTTTTTTAATTCTTTTTTTTATTTGAATGAAGTCAATAATCATCAAAAGTTGTTCTTTAAGGTTTGAATAGATGATATTAACATCTTTTGATCATCCTTTTTGTTTTTAAACCTAGGGTTCATTATCGACAATCTTGAGTGTCGGTTGAATCGATCATGGTCATGTAGTAACCATAAAATCGATTTTCCTATGGTATATGATCAATATAAGATGATAATGATACTCGAAATCATTATGAATCAAAGGTTTGTGGAAGATTTAAACGATGAACTCATGAAGAACACTAGTCGCACTACGTAGTTCACTCAAATTTGAAGAGTATTAAATGAGGGTCTGATTTTTACTAAAGTACGTAAACAAAGTTTTATTTTGAAACTCATAAGTGTTGAAAAGAAGTGTGAATGTAAAAAATTTTAGTTTATGGACTTTACTGTAGCTCGCATTGTGTACAATTTGTGGCACTAACAAATGCGGATGAACATATAACACACTTGCATTTTCTATTGTTGCTCGCATTAAATTAACGCGAATGCATACTTAGTGTTTTAATGTTGCATTTTAATCAAATGCAATGAGAAATAAATCAATCGCATATACAAATGCAATGAACACAGCTTCAATCGCAATTACATATGTGATGACTAGTATCATCAATATTTACAAATTTAATGAACAATTCACACATTAACAAATGCGTTGAACAATGTCACTCTCACATTTGTCAAATGTGATGAATAGTGCACTCACATAAACAAATGCGATAAACAGTTCATACGCATTAACGATGCGTTGAACAGCGGCACCCGCATTTCTCATATGTGATGAATGGTGTATTTATATTAGCAAATGCGATGAGTAGTGTACACTTTGTTGTTTCAGTAAACACCATTCATATTGGTTTATGTTCTCTTTTAGTCAAATGCTTATGAACATTTAGTACTGAGTACTATGTTTCACATTTGTTCATTCGTATTGACTAAGTGATTAACACTTAGACACTTTTCTAGTTTAAAAGCATAGTAACATTGTTACTCGCATTAACACTTTTCACCGTATTAATGAAATACAGATGAACAACACTTATCCGCATAAGTTTTTGGTCATTTGCATTTTGTAAAACACTGTTACAAGCATTTGGTTTATACTTGACTTTAATTTCAAGAATTAAATACCTGCATTGGTTTAATGCATTTGTTACCTTTACCAACATTAACCAACACATTTACCCAAACTAAATTTTGAACTTGTCAACATTTAATGATTCAAATAGATGATGATTGATGTGATGTTTGCATTATTGTAAATCCCTTGACTTTGATTTTTTTGATTTTGACTGTGCTGATATTGTTAATTTTTAATTGAATTGATTTGTTTATCAATGTGAAACAAATTTCCCATTTCAACAAGTCTTGGGAATTTTCTACTTTGAAAACTTGGAAAGACTAAAATACTATAATAATTTTTGCACACCAACACAGTTGTTTTTATATTTTTGAGGTTTTTACTATTTATGAAAAATAAAACATTATCAATTCTTAATTGGGTTGATTTATTCATCGGTGTGAAACAAATTTCTTATTCTAACAGGTCTTAGGCATTTTGTGAAATAAAAACCTTGCAAAGACTGATGTACTATGGTAATTTAATAACTTTTGGACACCAACACAGTTGTTTTGATCTTATGTTTTTAAGATTTTTTATGATTTTTTTGATTACTCCCACTAAAGTTTATATTCATAAAAGGATAAAAACTTTAATGATTTTAAACAAAAAATTTCAAGAGCCCATCAGAAATAGAATTAAGTATAAAATATTTTTTGTATATAAATTTGTTTTCTATATATTGATGTAGAATAATACATTCTGTGATATCATATCAGCCTGACATTTACAACATGAATAGTTAAAAATAGACATAACTATACAAATATTTATTGTAGGTATATTTGTCCTATGTAAACTCATTCATTGATTTATATTTTCTATACTTTGTGATAATTATCATGTTTTTGAATTAATTGATCATTCTTTGTGTATTCCACACTCAGTAGCATAGAAAGATTAATCACTCGCATTAAATGTATGGTAGAACTTTATCACAACTTAATTGACCAGGTTATTTAAGTTATAAAATCTCATTTTATTTGAGGCTAGGGAGATCCCATTAGGATTAATATTGTGATCCTTATTTACTTACTCCATTTTGTAGTTGATCCATTTTGGGATTCTTTTTATCCCATTCGCTTTGAATGTAGTCCAATATGGACTTTATTGATCATCCACTTCGGGATGCATTCCGGGAATCTTCTAAGATCATGAAACATCAATACTATGTGTCTTCTTTGCTTAGGTCTTTGCTTATCCAAACAATGGAGAAATTAATATGGCTTAATGAGATTTATAAAATATCATTACCGGGAGTGTTTAGGTAACCACACACACCCCCACTTGGATAAGCTGATGCATACCCATACCCTACGATGATGGCTTCAAAGTGGAAGAATGATATTAGTTTGATACAAATGCATGTATCTTCAATTCCTAACTGAGACTACCCACATATCAAATAAAGTGTGTCAGTCTTTAATGATTTAAGAAATGCATTGCTAATGATATACCGACTATAGTTATATCATTTCTCATGTGAAATTGGAAAATTCTATATAATTCAAGGTAAAATCATATTTTTGTGATTTTTCTTGATTTTTCTTTGTTTTTGTATGTATAATACTTTAAAGGAAAGACTTATTTTTATATTTTTAATAATAATTAAATGTTTCTGGATTTTTAATACTTGTGAAAAAGATAAATCTTGAAATTAATAAAATTATTCTATTTTTTTTAATGTTCATTCAAGATTTATCATGCCAATTACTTGGACTAAAATTCAATAGCTATGTTCAAATGCTTTAGTAAACAAGTCAGCGAATTGACTGTCTGAATTGACAGGATCAACTTGATTAACCCTTTCTCAACATAGTCCCTCAAAAAATGATATTTTATCTCAATGTGTTTAGTTTATGAGTGTAGAACTAGGTTGTTTGTTATGAACATGGTAGGCATGTTGTTAATGTGAATTGGTATGTTCAAAAAGTTAAACCCATAATCAAGCATTTGGTTTTGGATCTAGAGAACTTGAGAATAGCAAGTGGATGTGGCAATGTATTCAGCCTCTACAGTAGAAACTAACACGTTTGTTTGCTTCTTGCACTACCATAACAAAAGTTTGGAACAAATCAGTTGACCACCTCCAGAGGTGGACTTTTGATTGAAGTTGTATCCCCCATAGTCACTATCTATGTAGGAATACAAGTTGAAATTGCCATCTTTGGGATAGTAGAAATCAAGAGTTGGATTGTCTTTAAGTTAGCTGGATATTCTTTTAACAACATTAACATGTGACTCATTGTGATCAGCCTGATATCTTGCATAAACGCATACCCCAAACATGATGTTAGGTCTACTAGTAGCCAGATACATAAAACATCCTATCATCGAGCACTAGTGGGTCTGATCAATCGATTTGCCTTATGGATTTGGTCCAATCTTTATCTTAGTATGCTCAGGAGTTCTAATTGACTAAAAGTTTGTAAAATGGAACTTCTTCAACATTATATCCATATATTTTGACTGATTTATGAAGATTCCATCTAATTTGAAAGTTGGAATGCATGAGATCCTTAAAGTCGTTGAAAATTTGCTTGTTTGTTAACCAAAAGATGATATCATCCATGTAGATTTGCACTAGCAGCAGCTTATTTCCTTTCTTCTTTCTAAACAAGGTAAGATCAATCATTCATCTCTCGTACCCGTGTTCGAGTAGAAATGATGAAAATATTTCATACAACTTCCGGGGTGCTTGATGAAGACCACAGAAAGAATTTCAAGCTTGTATACTCGATGTGGGAAATCCAGGTCTTCAAAGCTAGGTGGTTGACTAACATAGACTACTTCATAGATATTCCCATACAGAAAGGAAAACTTTACATCCATTTGGTACACTATTAACTTCTTGGATGGTGTAGGCTATGAATAGTCAGACGGCCTCAAATCTAGAAACATGTGCAAACACCTTATCATAGATTATCCCTTCTTCCTGAGGGTAACCTTGGGCCTTCAATCTTGCTTTATTTATGATGATAATGCCTCTATCATCAGTCATGTTTCTGTATAGCCACCTAGTTCCGATAGGATACTGTCTTTTAGGAAAGTCAACTACTTGCCATACTTCTTAGTTTCCAAATTGTAGCAACTCTTCCTGTGTTGTCTCTATAAATGTATTATCTTAAAGTGCTTCCTTTATGTTCTTAGTCATAGTCTAACATAAAAAGTAAGAAAATAGACAAATGTTGGCAATGCTTGACTTGCTTGTAGTTATTCTTTCATCAAGGTCACAATTACGATAGACACTGGATGATCTCTACGTATCCTTGAAGTAGGAACAGCATCAACTTGAATAGATACATCAAGGTTTAAGACATTCAGGTTAGCTTAATGTGCAGCATCTTTTTGATTCAAGTATGTGGGAGAGACATGAAAATAATCATAGGCTTCCTTATGCTAAACATCTGAATCACACTTTGATAATTCTCTTCATTTGGATATACCAAATTATCAACGCATGTTGTGTCGGATCTATGCTGTTCAACTTCAGGTGATGTGTCAAGTGAAGTTGTAGGCATTGAACTTGAAATAGCCTCGGTTGATACACTATCAATATGTGTTGGTCAAACTGAATCAGCTTGTAATGAAACATCTGAAGCTGGCACATGTACAGATGAAGCATGAGTCATTGGAAAAGCATTCGTTTGTGCTATAGTTGCTTCGTATCCATTTCATTGCTAATTTTCTACAGCCGATAGGTTAAATTGGTTAAATAATTGAGTAAGAGAGTCAATATCAAACAATCAATTAAGACCATTTGATGACTTTGGAAATAAATGCTCATTGAACTCAATATTTATGGATTCATCAATTATGTTTAACCTAAGATTAAACACTCTATATGCTTTAATTACTGATGAATATCCTATGAAGAATCCTTTGTTTGAGTTGGGAGAAAAATTTCCCAAATGATCTCTCGTGTTTAATATTGAGACAAAACTACCAAAATACTTGAAGAAACCAATCAAAGGTTTTCTAGGAAATAACTACTCATAAGGTGTTCTGTTACTCTCTTTGACTATCAAGGTTTTATTATGTACATAACAAGCATTGTTAACTGCTTCTGACTAGAAGGTAATTAAAAGTATAGCATTAGCTAATATGGTCCTTACTACTTCAATTAGTGTTTAGTTTCTTCTCTCGTCTACTCCTTTTTGTTGTGGAGTTCATGCTGCACAAAAATTGATAAGCAATACCCTTGTTAGTACAAAATGAACCTGATATTATCATTTTTGAATTCATAACTATTATCACTTCAAATTGATTTTACTTTGAAATCCACTTGATTTTAAATTTTAGTGATAAAAGTTTTCATGATTTGTGCTAATTCATTTTTATGAAGTACAAAAGAAGACTTGCGTGAACCTTGAAAAGTCATCAATGATCAACAAACAGTATTGCTTTTTGTCTATGCTCATGGTGTGAGTTGGCCCAAAAAGATCCGTATGAAGCAACTTCAATGGAGTATTGTTTTTGTTCACTACCTTAGGCTTATGGGAAGTTTTGTGTTGCTACCTTTTGAGACATGCTTAACAATCGTAAAATAAGTGTATGTTTTTTTTATGTAAACCAATCACGTGGTTTCCTTTGACCAATTTGTTCATCTTTTTAAAATTTGTATGTCCAAAATGTCTATGCCATAGTTGTGACTCATCAAATGATGCTTTAGAAAGTACAAATGTTCTTCTATAGGTTGGATAAAATTAAGGTTACGGACATAAGTGTTATTTTTCCTTTGTGTTTTCAAGAAAACCCATTTTTCAGGAATTTAAGAGCATGGTTTTAGAATATAATAATGGGTGTTAGTGAAATGAGTAGAATATTTCTTATCATAGATCTATGACACGCTCTGCAGGTTGAACTTCAGTGGTTCAAAATAGTTGACTTTATCAAAGCTAACGTGGCCGTTTCTCATTATTCCTTCACCATTGATTCTTCCACCTTGTGAGTCAACAACAAATGCCATGGTTGTTTCTTGAATATACTTACAATCATGTAGAAGGGAACTATTTATCATGTGCCAAGAGCATCCACTATCCACATACCATATGCTATTGGACTTTTTAGGATGATCCTACACACATAAACAACTTAGCTAAAATATGGAACCCAAGCCATGAAGGTCTAGGGTTTTCCATTTCTATCAACAATGGTAACCTTTTGGTAAGTTACTTTGAATCTCGTTTCATCATATTCATTAAAAGTAGGTTTTGAAACCTAGTTGCAGTTCATCAGCAATGGACTTCACCTTCTTTCGTTTGATGAATTTAGATGATAATGGTGTGTGATTCACTATTTCATCCTTAAAAAGAACTGTTAGAAATATAATCAAAATTTTGATCTCAATTATAATAAAGAAATCTTGCAAGTTGTTGATTATATGATTCATGTTTTCTTTGAGTCTTAAAAGTAGGTTCAAAATTTTTTTAAAATTTCTCTACATTATCATTGTTGATTATAACAAATCTTGGATGCCAAGTATTATAGAAGTCTTCATCATTTTTAGCAACCTTACCACAGTTTCTAAAAGATTGACTAGTATGATTGACATACTTGGGTGTGATCTGTAAAATAGGATTTTTCTATGGGATCTCAACCCTTTAATCCTAAAAAAACAAACAGATGTATTGTGGTTGATCGATTCGCATACTACACAATATTTGTTGACATAATACTTTTTACGAGAGTGATTGTGCATATTACAAACTAAATAATACATATTAAAGTAGCATTTAGTTGTATTGTGATTTGGCATGTTGCATTTGTCATAATACTTCTGATTAATCTTTACTTTTAATGTAAAACCTTTCATTGACTGTTGCTTCTTTGAGTTGAGCTTGGATGTGGAGGCAAAATCAGTTCTTTTGACCTAAGTAGATTGTTTCACAACTCTAGTTGATGGAGGTTTAATAATCTATTTCTGATTCCTCATACTTCTTTTACATTCATTCTTAAGTTGATTTACATCTTTTTTTGAAAAGAATGTCAAAGCCTACTTGTTCATTTTCTTTTGAAATTTATGGCTTTGATTTTGGAGATGTGACCACTTGTGCTTTTCCTATTAATGATGATGATGTTAAAGCTTTGTCTTTTGATGAAACATTATTTGATTTGTTTGAATTTTTATGAGCTTAGACCTCATTATCAGATTTGTTTTCACCAGGTTGTTTCATTTTTTACTTTTCATCCTTATCATTAATGATGCTTGCTGTAGTGAATTTAACAAAGGGTATGATGGCCTTGATAGGACTATTAGGCTTCTGAACTTACACTAACTTGTCTGCCCTTGATAGGACTATTAGTTTCAACATAAACATGGGATTTGTTTTGTGTATTTGTTGTTTGACAAAAAGTCATTGATTTAGTTTCAATAACCTTAATGTCATTAAATCTTATTTTGTTAGTGAGTCAGTATGCTAGTGTAAATATCATTATAAGGTGGGTGACAAGCCTTATAGCCTATGCACATCATATCCTTTGGTTCTTTCTTAGCATCAAGTAACTCTTGTAGCTTTGATGATAAAAATTGAATCTTTTCAAGCATAACTTTAGTTTTGAGTGTTCAGCTTTTCACTTAGTTAGCAAGTTAGTCAAATTTTCAACTTCAGCCTCAAGAGTGTACTTTTCTCCATGTAGCTTTTGAAGGTTTGTAAGCAAAGATTTGATTATAGTTTCAAAACTCCTCATTTCATATTTAAACGTTTCAGACTTAACCTTCTCATCCTTTACCATATTGGCCAGTATGTGAATATTTTCTCCATGGCCTTACAACTCATTGATGCAATTTTGGCTAAACAGATTCGCCTTTACCTAAGATGGCAATGGTGTTGCTGAGTCATTGATGTGAGCTATCAGTGTATGATTCTAATAGTTTTACTTCACTTCTTTAGCATATAGACTCTAGTCATAAACACCATCTTATCTAAGGACAAGTGCATCTGAGGATGGCTGAGATGATGAGTGAGCTTTCTTTGTGATCTGGGGATTAGTCGGATGATGTGATTATTGATTGCTTTAATAATAGTGGGAGTTTTGATTGCCCTGATTTCGTGATTCACCATAAGAGCCTCTTGAGAATTTTTTTTGCTACTTTTAGGAGCGTTACATTCTCTGGAGAAATGACCATTTACACCACAATTGTAGCACTTAACCTTGGTCTTATCATATCCTAGTTTGGTATTCTCATTCAGTGTGAGCTTTTTTCCTTTTCTATAAACTTATTTGCTCTCATGGCAATTATAGCCATCAGCCATTAGAGATCCATTTCTTTCTCATCATCTGGATTCATTTGTTCAAGATCTTCTTAGATCAGATGTGTTTCTGCAAGTTTACCACCTATATAAGCTTCAAAGCTTGAAACAAACGTATTTTAAGTGGCCTTTTATTCTGTAGTGGTGTGCTCACATTAAGTATAAGCTTGACTTGCAGGTTATGGTGTGGAACATGGTGTCTTGTTCATGTTAGATTGTTGAGTTGAAAAAAAAAAGTTCTTGGTCTTTGACTTTCTTGGGGTGACATGAAATCATAATCTTCCGTAATAAAGGCATTTTCAATAGAGTAAGCTTCACTAGGAAACTTGTATGCCTCTATCAGTTATGGACCACCAAGGTTTCTTGACTTTTCATCAAGCTCCAAAGCTAGTGCTTTCTACATCTTGGGTGTTCTTTAACATGGTCATGCTTTGTTTCAAGCTTTCAGGCAGAGAGTGGAGTATTTTCTTGTTAAGATCTTTCTCTGAGTTCGTAACACCCATGATCTCTATATCATTCACCAACTACACAAATATATGAAGTTGTTTCAATATAGATTCACCATTGATTTGATGAAGGTCTCATACTAAATCACCAGCTTGTCGTTGTTGATCTCAATCACCTCACTACTCCCTTTATACATGATATTAAGTGCGTCCCATACACTTTTGTAAGGAGTACGTAAGCCTTCATGTCAATCTTGATTTTCATGTAATCTTTAAGATCATCATTTAGAGATGGATCTTCAACTGGAATTCTAACAATATGATACTGATCAGCATCCAAAATAGTGGGAATATGAGGACCTCTACAGAATGACAATCAATAATCTGCATCAACACTAACTAGATAATTCCTTAATCTAATCTTCTATTGTTTAAATTCCTATTTGTGTTTTTTGCATTGGTGGTTTAGGATTCTGACCAATTTCAATAGAACTTAGAGTATCCATGTTGATATTGCTTTAATTTTAAATTGGTATTGATATGAATAGATTGATTTTAAACTTTAGTGAATTGATTAATCTTCAAGACCAAGATTTAGGGATGGATCTTTAATTGGGATTTTGACAGTATGGTACTGATCAACATATAAAGTAGTGGGAGTATGAGGACCTATACAGATTGAGATACAATAATTTGCATCAACACCAATTAGATAATTCCTAAATATAATCTGTCATTGTTAAAATTTAGATTTATGTTTTAGCATTGGTGTTAAGGATTATGACCAAGTTCAATAGAACTTAGAGTATCCATGATCATATTGCTTTGATTTTAACTTGGTTTTGATATGATTAGGTTGATTTTAAACTTTACTAAATTGATTTTAAGATGAATTTTAAGTTCAAATAGTCCAATCAATCCAATATAGTCTAAAGATAGGAATCCATGGCGGTGATGGTGATGGTGGTGGTGTGTTGGTAGATTTGATCTTGTATATTTCGGTGGTGGTATGGTGATGGTGTTCAACTGTGGTGGTCAAGTGGTGGTGGTAGGGGTAGTATGGTGGTGGTATGGTGATGGTGTTCAACTGTGGTGGTCATGTGGTGGTGGTAGGGGTAGTATGGTGATGCCAGTGGGTGTTCTTTAACATGGTCATGCTTTGTTTCAAGCTTTCACGCAGAGAGTGGAGTATTTTCTTGTTAAGATCTTTCTCTGAGTTCGTAACACCCATGATCTCTATATCATTCACCAACTACACAAATATATGAAGTTGTTTCGATATAGATTCACCATTGATTTGATGAAGGTCTCATACTAAATCACCAGCTTGTCATTGTTGATCTCAATCACCTCACTACTCCCTTTGTACATGATATTAAGTGCGTCCCATACACTTTTGTAAGGAGTACGTAAGCCTTCATGTCAATCTTGATTTTCATGTAATCTTTAAGATCATCATTTAGAGATGGATCTTCAACTGGAATTCTAACAATATGATACTGATCAGCATCCAAAGTAGTGGGAATATGAGGACCTCTATAGAATGATAATCAATAATGTGCATCAACACTAACTAGATAATTCCTTAATCTAATCTTCTATTGTTTAAATTCCTATTTGTGTTTTTTGCATTGGTGGTTTAGGATTCTGACCAATTTCAATAGAACTTAGAGTATCCATGTTGATATTGCTTTAATTTTAAATTGGTATTGATATGAATAGATTGATTTTAAACTTTAGTGAATTGATTAATCTTCAAGACCAAGATTTAGGGATGGATCTTTAATTGGGATTTTGACAGTATGGTACTGATCAACATACAAAGTAGTGGGAGTATGAGGACCTATACAGATTGAGATCCAATAATTTGCATCAACACCAATTAGATAATTCTAAATATAATCTGTCATTGTTAAAATTTAGATTTATGTTTTAGCATTGGTGTTAAGGATTATGACCAAGTTCAATAGAACTTAGAGTATCCATGATCATATTGCTTTGATTTTAACTTGGTTTTGATATGATTAGGTTGATTTTAAACTTTACTAAATTGATTTTAAAATGAATTTTAAGTTCAAATAGTCCAATCAATCCAATATAGTCTAAAGATAGGAATCCATGGCGGTGATGGTGATGGTGGTGGTGTGTTGGTAGATTTGATCTTGTATATTTCGGTGGTGGTATGGTGATGGTGTTCAACTGTGGTGGTCAAGTGGTGGTGGTAGGGGTAGTATGGTGATGGTATGGTGATGGTGTTCAACTGTGGTGGTCAAGTGGTGGTGGTAGGGGTAGTATGGTGATGCCAGTGGAAAGCCTTTTTAGGGAGACAAGATTTATTAATAATGATAATAATAATAACAACAATAATAATAAATAATATTTATAAGGGTAAAATATTCATCTGAAAACATGTAACAATAAAAAATAATGGCCATCCACTCTAAGTACGAATCATGTTATATTTTCGCAAACAGGTGAAACTAATCTGTAATTCCCCAAAATTTGGAAACAATATATACATATATATATATATGTATATATATATACATATATGTATATATGGATATATATATATGTATACACTAAATATTATTTTACAAACTGTTACGTTATATAAAAAAATTCATATATACTTAATATTGTAAATAGAGTTATTCAAATCAACCAATAATATGACCCAAATGGAAATATAACATTACGTTATATGTAGGATTATAAAAGTAGCATCATATAAAGTAACATTTTATGAAGTATCATTGTGTAAAGTTGTATTGGGTATAAATATCAATTTATAAAGTATATAACTAACACTGTGTAAATTATGTAAGTAGCATACTGTAAATGTAACAATGAGTAAACTTTTTCTTTTAAAGTTAATTTAAAAAACAATATTATACACATATTAAGAATAAATAATACTTGATTGTACATTATATTAAAAAAATAAAGTATATAGAAGCTATTTTTAAACTAGTATTTTGGACCCTGTGGTTAAGTCCATTTAACCCTATCAGCCTAAAATGCAATCTTTTGACATATGAACCCCTAACATTTCGTTTCTTCACTCTTTTAGCCCCTAACACTAACTCTTTTAACCTTTTACTATTAACTATAAGGGCATTTTGGGCATTTTCACCTTAACGATTGTTTATGTAAATTTCAAAGCTAGGTTATTTATGCAAATTTTTAAAATTACAAATACAACCACCACACACCACCGCCATAACATATTTCAAAATCCAACCCACCTAATCACCTACCTCGCAAACTGCAGCGTTGTTGGCACGTCGATGCTAGCAAACGACCGCCATCGGCGCACCTATCTCCTTATACAAATACACTGTAGGACCGTTTGAAGGTGTTCAATGCAAATCAGTTTTCACAATAAGGAGAGACTTAGAACACTTAACAGATCAAATAGAGAACTGGACAGTTTATGATGATGATACTAAGATAAACACAAGTAAACAAGAGACAGAAAGCTTAAGAACGAGATAATTGGTTTTCAAGGAAGATGTATATTGCTCTCAAGTTCTATTACAAGTGTTACAAAGCATACATACTAAAATACAAGAACCTGAGATACTTTATACTACATCCTACAGCCGGCCATACTTTGAAAGACAGCTGGAAACACTAATCTACACAACAAGATCAATGTAAAGTCAAAAGGCAGATTGCCTTTTGACATGTGACTATGACATGCCATAGCTCACATCCTATTGTAATACAAAAAGGATAAAAGTACATAAAGTAGAAAGTTACAGACTTAAGACCTTAATCTACAGCTTCCTAAAGCATGGAACTTTTCACCAACTTATGTAAAGTTGGTGAGCCTGCAGAGTGGCAGCGGAAAGTTGGTCAGCTTTTCAGAAAATTTGTTGATTACAGAGAGCATGTCTTCTCTGTCTTTGGAAGAAATCAGTATTCTATCTTTGAGGCTTCGAAAGACTTTATCTTTTAAGCTTCGGAAGTCTTCATCTTTGGCTTCGAAAGAATTGGTCTTTTGGCTTCGGAAGATTTTACACTTGTGTAATTTTTTTGAAGTCTAAAACTTTCGAAGTAACTTCTACCATGCACAAAGTGCATGCATGCAGGAGACACCTTAACTGTTTTGAGTGCATCAGCCTCTTCTATAATCCTTACAAACTCCCCCTAGGCTGATGATACCAAAACGGAGAAGTTCTTTAGCAGTTGATAGTCCTCATAAGGATCAGAAGCATTCCCTTCTTTACCAGCTGATCTGGATCCTTCAGACTATCATGAAACCTTCTCTTGTCAAAGAGATCATGCAGAGGAAGATCAAGCATGTCCTGCCAGAGATAACATCTTGACCACCTTGATGTCTGACAACATACCATCTTTGGATTTGCAGCAAAAGTCCAAGACAGAATGGGTCTTCCTGATGCAAGAGGCTCAACCTGAATCGGAGTTGATTGGTTATCCTCTTGTTGCACATCCTCAGGATGTCTTGACTCATCTTGAGGTGATAAGGTGGATGCCTTGGACTTCTTTTTGTTTCTTCGGTCCCTTCTGATGGCCATCATCTTCCTCACTCTATACTTCAACTGAGGAGCTTGGCCTGCAGCACCAGATTGACTTTTTGTGCTCTCCTCAGTTGGGTCGTTATTCCCATTTGATCAGTAGGAGGGGACTTAGAACCCTGCTGTGGGACAGAAGATGAAGTTGGCTTAGTTGTAGCTTCAGGTTCAGGCTGTGTTGTCTCTTCAACCTTCACCTCAACTTCAGGTGTAGCTGGACTTGGTAGAGAATGCAAGTCCACAAGCTGACCTTCTTTGATCTTCTGCTTGATCCTCCTGATGTGCTCATCCATTGTGGATAGAGACATAGGACCAAGTCTCCTTCTAGAGAACCCATACAGCTTCAAGAAGCTCACCATCTTTAGTCTATCAGCGGACTTCTTCTCTTGGGCTCTGATGGTGGCTCTTGTTTTAGCAGCTTCCTCTCTCATTTTTCTTTTCATAGCTTTTCTTTGAGTTTGAGCCTCTTGTTCAAGCTATTTTTGATACTCAAACTCAATGTATTCAAATAAGAGGGGATTGAGAGTTGCTGCCTGATAGAGTCCTGTGGCACTTAGATAAGCAATCATCTTTTGTCTGTCTTGTTCCCTGCTGATATGAGTTTCTTCCTTTCAACAGCCACAAACTTTTTCTCAGGACTTTCATGAACGGGAGAGACGACAGGAGCTTTTTGTTGTCTTTTTCTTTTTCTCACTTCTTTGATTTTGAGGAGCAGTTATGTTGCCTCAGCCTCCTTCCTCTCTTTATACAGCTCCCTGTCTGCCAGTTCATTTAGTTATGCCAAGGGGAGAGAAATGATGTCATCAATGTTGTAGTTCCTAAGTCCCAGATAATTCAATCTGGCTGCCATTAGCTCATCATTCTGAGTATCAGGCCTATGGGCAGCCCTGATTGCAGCTTGCATGAAGCTTAGGACTTCTCCGGATCTTTCTCCCCTGGCCTTCCTCTTCCTCTCTCTCTTCTCCTCCTCAATCTCCTCAGGAGTCATCTTCCTTTTCCCTTTATCTGTTATGGGCCTGTATGACTTAGGGTGGAGAAAGCTTTGGCATGCAGATGGTTATGATGAGCTTGAGCTCTAGCCAGAGAGAGGTTGTGATACACCTTTACCAGCAGCTGTGTCACTAAGGATACTAGGTGTAGAGGGTGAGCCTGTCTCAAGGTTCACAGGTTCTTCTGCTGGGCCTTCAACTGAGGTTTCACCTTCGAAGCTAATCTTAGGGTCTGCCTCAATATCCAGTTGACCAACAGTTTTCCCTACTAGCCTCTATCTATATAAAATTGCTCTGTGTCTGAATTACCTCATTACCCAATCTTGGATCACCTCAGCTAACCTGCCAGCATGTCTGTTTTGGCTTGGGTTAATGAAAGGCAGGTTAACCAAGTTTATACCATCATGGAAACTCAGGGTCTAAAAGTTGAAGAGTTCCTGCTGCCCCTGAGCCCTTGATAGAACCAACGCCATTCTTGAGGAATCATACTACCATCCCATAATTGGATTTTCAGCTAGATGGGATGGGGCAGGCATGGACATTGGAATTCCTTCCTCAAATAGTTGTTGAAGTAAGGCCTCCACATCAGTGTGAGCCTGAGGAAGTTGTTGAGTCTGGACAACTACAAGTGTGGGTGGTGAGTCCTCATTGTCCACACTTATGACAGAACTCCCAGGTTCTGTGGTTGTAGGGGCTTTCTCCCCTTTTTTGATAGCATCACCCACTTGCATAGGTGAGCTGGAGGTCAAATCCACTACTTCCACAGGTTCTTGTGGACCTGGTTGAGTTTGTCGTAATGGTCTCTCAGCTAGCTGGCCCTTGAGATCGGTGATCTCAAGTTGCTTGTCATTGACCTTCTTCTGTAAGGCAGTCACTTGAGATTCCAAGTGACTTACCTTGGAGACCAAAGAGGTGCACATGTCTTCTAGTTGTTGCACCTTTAGTTTCAGACTCCCCTCATCTTCAGATGAAGAATCATGGGGGATGAGAGAGTTGGACTGATGTTTTCTCCCTCATCACCAGCATATTATTCTTGGCTGCTGGATTTCCTCTGCTCACTAACAACTTCAAGTGAAGTTGTCAATGGGCTAAGTTGCCATGGTTGAGGTCTTAATGGTGTAATCACTAGCAGTAGTGAAAGCCTCTTCCATATGGACCTCCAGAACTTGTTCAGGGAGATCCACCTCAGTTTGGGGTGGATGATGTGCGCTAGATATGGGGGTGGAAGGAGCACTCATCTCTCCTTGAGCAAGGGTGGATAAAAGAGACTCATGGTACTCATTGAATCCCATATCTTCATCATCATAAAATTCAAGGTTTGGGATTGGTTGGTTGAGATCTAGAGACTAGGGATGGTAACTGTCACCTGAAGGTTGATCACTAGAGTTTTGAGACTCCGAGTGAAGGCTTAAGGCTGTTTGGGTTATGAGCTCATCAGGCTGGCATGAGGAACCTCAGCACTAATAGTATGAGAGTTGGGAGTGGTTTGCTCCTCAAGAGAAGTGCGAGCTCTAGTGTCCACTTCTTCTTGCATGGGTGATGATATGGGAGCCTGCTCAGACTGAATAGCTTGAGTAGGGGTTAGTTTGTATTTTCTATAGTAGGTGATGGTTATTGTAGGTTGATGAGGTGAATAAGAAACAACAGGTGTGGGTTCAACTCTAGCTGGTGCCGCTAGGTTGTCACCTTGAGCAATGAGCTTTAACATTTTTGGGACAAGGGCTGTTTCTACCCCAGAGAATCCCACAGTTGGTTTTCTCATTATTTTAAAGATGACGGGCTTCATCTGTCCTAATTTAAGAGTTTTACCTGTTCCCCTCAACTGTGAGTCCAGTTCACAGTTGAAAATGTGCTGTACATATCTAGGGAACATGCAATACTCCAAGGAGTCCAAGTTTGATAGTAAATTAAGGTAAACAAAGTGAGAATATCTGAACTTGACCCCTTGAACCAGTCCATGGACTATGAAGGAAAGATCCTTAGGAATCTAGTCCCATCCTCCATGCTTATTGGACAAGCTGTGTATGATGACATGGAGGAGGTACTTCCACTGGGAAGAGACCTTCCCTTTCCTAAAGGTTCTGACTGAGAAGTCTCCTTCATATCCCATCTAGCAATGGACTGATTAACAGCATATTCGGGAAAGGACACATCACCTTCTGCATCATCCAGCTGAAGATGGTTGTTGATGATGGCCGAAGTGATGAAGATTGTCATCCCCTGTACTGTGGCAGACAGTGCCTTCTCCCCGTCCATGGTGACCTCTTGGCAGGTCTGCCAAAAGTCCAGCAACTGATCCTCGTAGAGAGGAGGATCAATGATGAGGGAGGTGAAGTAGTTTGACAAAGAAAGGAAATGGCAAATCTCTGAGAAAGCAGGATCTTTCTCAGAGTTTAGTTGTGTTGCCTGTTTAGTTGCATGGAGAAATCGGGTTGGTTTCTGCAGTTAAGGTTGGCCATTTGAGAGAGCTTCGTCAGGAAGAAAAGTAAGAACAAAGTCGGTTTGGATGAATTTAGGTTAGAAAAGTGTTGCAGATGATGAGAGAAAAGTGAAAGAGGGGAAAACCGTTGGGTATATATATGAGATGGATTTGAGACAAAGTTAATGCGAAAGGATAAACTTTGAAATCCGGATGTCGGTCCCACATCTGAAAAAGGGCCCAAAAGTAGTTTTCTTGAAAGTCAAAATCTTTCGAAGGTAATTTGGCTTCGAAAGTTTTTGATAAAAGCTTCCGAGACCAATTTGGCTTCGGAAGATATTTCCAAGAGTTTTGAAAATTTTTCTTCGGAAGAAAAAATACTTAGAGTATTCTTCTCTTTTTAGAGATAAGTACTTTTGGAAGATAATTGTTCTTTAATATAATTTAAGTATTTAAGAAAAATTTTGCTTTGGAAGATATTATGAAAATTTCCTCCGAAGGTAAATTGTCATAAGTAGTTAGTTAATATTAAAGACATAATTTTCTTCTGAAGGTAACTTATTGTCTTCCGAAGAAAAGAAAAAATGCTCAAAATTCTCAAGAATCTATGGAATATTTTCTAAAAGAAACTTCTTCCAAGTTAGTTAGGGGCTTATGAAGGTGATAAAATAGACAATTAGGGACACATAGATTTTAGAAATAATATTGAATTTAAGTTTAAGAAAAAGCTACTCAAAGTTGATCATCCCAATAGCTGATATAAGATACTTAAATCTCTGTTTATCAAAAGCTTTAGTGAACAGATCAGCATATTGTTCATTTATGTGAACTTTGACTAGTTTGATTAACCCCTTTTCAAAATTATCTGTAATTAAATGATACCTGATGTTGATATGCTTGGTCCTTGAGTGTTGCACAGGATTCTCTGTAATAGAATAGCACTATTGTTGTCTATGTGGATGGGAGTCTCCTTGAAGTTGAATCCATAGTCTAGCATCTGATTCTGAATCCAAACACTTGAGCACAGCAGCTTGCAGCAGCAATGTATTCAGCTTCAGCAGTTGATGCAGATACACAGGATTGTTTCTTGCATTGCCATGAGACTATCCTTCCACCAAGAAATTGACATCCCCCTGATGTAGACTTTGTAGTCATATTGCAACCACCATAGTCACTATCTGTATATGCCTACAGATTGAAGTCAGAATTCTTTGGATACCAAAGGCCAAGTGATGGAGCACCTTTGAAGTATCTTAAAATTCTCTTGACAGCAACCAGATGTGACATCCTGGGGTTGGCTTGATATCTAGCACAGATATATGTGGGAAACATGATATCAGGCCTGCTGGTAGTAAGGTACATGAGAGACTCAATCATAGCTCTTTAGAGATGCTCATCTACACACTCCCCCTTAAGGTCAGGTCTAAGGGAGTGGTTTCTTGCTTTGGGAGTCTTTGCAACCTTGCAGTCAGTCATGCTGAATCTTGTAAGCATGTCCTGAACATACTTTGACTGACTTATAAAGATGCCATTGTCAACCTGCTTCACTTGAATTCTTAGAAAGGAATTGAGTTCCCCCATTGCACTCATTTCAAATCTATTCTTCATCAGCTTCTCAAATTCTTTATAGAGCCTTGGATTAGTTGACCCAAAGATAATGTCATCTATAGACACTTGAACCAGCATCAAATCATTTCCTATTCCTTTGATGAAGAGAGTTTCATCTATAGTACCCCTTCTGTAACCATGCTGACATAGGTACTGAGATAGAGTCTCATACCACTTCCTTGGAGCTTGGTGCAACCCATATTGAGCTTTATCAAGCTTGCAGACATAATCAGGATGATCAGGATCTGCGAAACCAAATGGTTGTTTGACATACACCTCTTCATCAATCACCCCATATAAGAAAGCACACTTGACATCAAGTTGGTAGACCTTGAAATTCTTGGATGCAGCAAAGGCTAGGAATATCCTAACAGCTTCAAGTCTTGCTACTGGAGCAAAGACATCAGTGTAATCAACTCCTTCTTCCTGAGTATACCCTTGAACAACTAGTCTTGCCTTGTTCTTGATGACAAGTCCTCTATCATCTTTCTTGTTCCTGAACACCCATTTGGTTCCTATAGTAGTCTTCCCAGGAGGAAGAAGACATAGGTTCCAAACCATCTATCTTTTGAATTGAACAAGTCCTCAACTTTCTTTGGCTCTACTTGGGATAGAAAACAAGAGTAGAGACAAACATTTTTGTCATGAGTTTGTCCTCTTGTTCTTACCCCCCTGTCAACTTCACCAATGATGTTTGTGGTAGGGTGAGACTTGTGGATCCTTAGTTAAGGGATCACATCAAGTTGGTTGGAAAGATCCAAATTTGAAAATTTTGATCAGGCAAAGCAGATTCACCGACCATATCAGCATACTTATCAAGAGAAGCTTGATCCAATGAGTGTGTGACATCAATGATGTTGTCTTCCATGGAGTCAGCATCAAGAAATTCTTGATCACTGTCACCATTTCCACTTTCTTCTATATTTGGAACTCCTTACCTTTGGTTCTGTGCCTCTGAGCTTGAATTTGAAGGAACTTCAGATGTATCAGCAAGATTTGTCATATTGTGCTGATAGGAGCTCCATCTGCAGAATTAGTTACCACTGAAGCTGAAGTAGATTGACTTGAAGGTCTTCTCAGCTCAAATCTTGGATTAGGATCTTCTGTTGATAGGTTACTTGTGTTCATTGAAAGTCACATTGGCTGACTCATCAACAATTTTGGTTCTGATATTGTACACTCTATAAGCCTTAGCTTGAGAAGAGTATCCAATGAAGTATCCATCATCTGATTTCTCATCAAATTTGGCTATCTGATCTCTAGTATTCAAGATGGTTCAAGGACATCCAAATGATCTGAGGAAACCAATGAAAGGTCCCTTTTGTGCCACAGTTCATAAGGAGTCTTACCATGAGTCTTAACTACTAAAACTCTGTTCTGCACATAGCAAACAGTGTTTACTGCTTCTGCCCAGAAGGTGATAGGCAGTTTAGAGTCAGACAACATGGTTCTTGCAGCTTCAATTAGTGTCCTGTTTCTCCTCTCAGCAACACCATTTTGCTGAGGAATCCTGGCAGCACTATATTGTCTTGAAATACCCTTTTCATCACAACATGTATCAAGGATTTGGTTCTTAAATTCTGTTCCTTGATCACATCTTATGATCTTGACCATGTGATCAGATTGATTCGCAATCTTCAGAATGAAATTTTTCAATATCTCAGGAGTCTCATCCTTTGTTCTAACAAAAAAGACCCAAGTGAATCTAGTGAAATCATCTGTGATCACCAAACAATATGACGTCCTTCCTAAACTCATTACACCGGTAGGGCCAAAAAGATCCATATGTAACAAGTGTAGGGGAGTAGTGATGGAGTTTCTTTCCTTTGGCTTGTGAGACACTTTATGCTGCTTCCCTTTCAGGCATGCAACACAATGGTCATCACTTGTAAAATCTTTCTTTGGCATTCCAGTTACCAAATCATTCTTAATTAATTTATTCATGTTTTTAAAGTTTACATGGCACATTCTTTTATGCTAGAGAAAAGACTCATCACTATTTGCTTTAGACAGAAAGCAAGACACTTCTCCAGAGGGAGAGATTTCATGCAAGTCCATCTTGTACATGTTCCCTTTCCTAGGGCTCTAAGCAGAATGTGCTCTTGAGGAATGACTACCCTGGGCTTGAGAACAATGCACTCATGCTCAGTAAAGAGCATGTTATGCTTTTGATCACAAAATTAGGATACACTCAGTAGATTGTACCCAAGCTTCTTGACAAAGTTTACCTTCTCAATGCAGAGCTTACCATTTGTGACCATGCCCCTTCCTGTAATGTAACCTCCTACATCTCCTCCAAAAGCAACAGGCCCTCCATCAATCTTTTCAAAATTTTGGAGTAGAAAGCCATTGCATGTCTTGTGCCTGGAACAGCCACTGTCAATGATCCACACATTCCTGTTGGTCTTTAGCTGTTCCTGCACAAAAAGAGATGATTAGTTACATTTGGAAACCCAAGCCTTGCTGTCTTGTGCTCAATAATATCAGCAGAAGATAATACAACAGTAATTGATCCTATGTTCAAGCTTTGAAGATCAGCAGCTGTTTTTGATGAAGAACTTTTAGTCACATGGTCTTTTTTTTGTCTTCCACACCACCTTTGGAAGCTTAGACTTGACCTTCAACACTTCGGAAGTTTTGACAACTTCGGAAGTTTTGGAGACTGGACCTTCGGAAGATCTTGCTTTCACTGCAGCAGGCTTCAGTACTTCCGAAGCATTCCTTTCTTCCGAGACCAATTTTTCTTTCGAAGGCAAGTTTTCACTTGTCTTCTTCTTCACCTTGGAACTTCCGAGAGGAAAAGCTTTTCCTTCAAAAGTTGGCTTCTTCTTGATCTTTTCAGAAGATTTCATTTTGATCATGTGGACAATGCTTTTAGGATTGTAGATGCAATCCTTAGCAAAATGAGAAGTACTGCCACACATGACACAGTCAAACTGCATTCTTTTGGGAGCCTTCTTTTGAGAGCAAGACTGATATTGATCACTTTCCACTTCCTTCTTCTTCTTCACAGATGAAGTAGCAAGTCTTTTAGGGAGAGACTTGCTGCTAGATGTGGATGGTTCAGATCGTGCAGCAGTGGTACACAACAAATCAGCCTTCTTCTTGTTATTGTTGGGATGAGGTTGACAAGATCTAGAACCCCTGGTACTAGGATTCATAATTGAGTCTTCAGCTTTTACCACTTCAAATCTTGCAGAGATGAACACTTGTTTTGGCGTAGAGTTGAAAGTGGCCTTGATCTCTTGAGCTTTCTTGGACTTTCTCTTTGCTCTTCTGATCAAGTTCTTCCTCTTAGATTTTGACAACTCAACAGAATACCTCTCCTCGGGAGTATAGTAACACTTCTTTGGATGATCGTCTTCACTCTTCTCAGATGCATCCTTCACTATCTCCTCTTCATCCTCTTCACTCATAGGGTCTATGAGGGGAAGCTCATCTTCATAAGTTCCACACCTTGGAGATCTTACTGATAGTAAGGAGTGTGGAGGAGCTATCTCAGTAGATCCTAGTCCCTGCTTATTCTGATAACATACTTTGGCATGCAGGGATGAGGATATCATGTTCTTGAAGGTGTCTTCTTCAAGAACACATTTTTCTGCCCTGGCTTTGCTGATCACAAGCTCAGCCTGGCATTCAGTTAACTTACTGATGAGATATTTAATCTGAGTCCTGTAGTTGGTGTGTTCATGTTTGAGAGTTGAAATGGTTTTCTCTAAACCTTCTATTTTTAGTTTATATCCATTTTCGGCTCTTTTGAAATCAGATTTTAAGATATTTAAGGACTCGAGATCAGATCTCATTTCCAAGTTATAGGACCTGTATCTATTAACTTTAGCAATACATTCAAGAGTACAAAGATGTTCCAATACATTGGCTTCATCATGATCAGGCATTAGTGCTTGGTTTGGAGATGCATCCTCAATTTGAAAGCTCCAGTCAAAGCCTCCTTCTTCAACAGCAACTGCTGCTTGCTGCTTTGGCTTCTTATTTTGGTTGACTCCTTCAGTGTAGTTTGGTCTGGCTTGTGCTTGGCCACCATGTGTTCTAGGTGCCTTGCACTCTGTGGCAAAGTGTCCCATTTGGTTGCGGTTGAAATACTTCACCTTACTTTTATCCAGTCCAAACTTTCCACTTGCTGCATTGCTAGGAAACTTCCTCCCTGTCCGTTTGTAGAACTTCTTAGCTCTGTGAGTGAGAAGAGCCATCTGCTGGACTATCTCCATGTACTCCAGATCATCTGGATGGATACAGTCCAGGTCTTCAAGGGTGAAGAGAAAGCTACCTGAACTCTCATCAGCAGACACAAAAGCATGGGAAGAGCTTGTCTCTTGGAATGGACTTCCTTGGATGTAGCTCTCCCTTTGTGTCTCAGGGAAGGTGATGAAAGGACCCTTTTGTGAGTTGTCAGGGTAGCAGATAAGATGATGTTATGGTTCTCTGCAATCCTTTTCAACCACATAAAGGGCTGAATCCTGCTGATTGCTAGAGTTACCAGATGGATTTTGCATGTTCATCTCCATCTGGTAGCCACTGAGGATACCATACAACTCTGTAAGAGTGAGAGTCTTAAGGTTTTCAGTCCTCTTGATGACAAGACAGTAGTGAGTCCACTGTCTGGGAAGAGAGGACACAAACTTCCTCACAATGTCCCTGTTCTCAAGAGTTACTCCATTCCATTAGAGTATCCACAATCTCAACATACCTGAAGTATTGATGAGTCATGGTTCCACCTGTCTTGTAGGTGAAGTTCTCAAACTGCTGCTTCAAGAGGTCCTTTTTGTTCTCCTTTACTTCCCCTCATACATGAGCTTTAGTGCATCCCATAACTGCTTAGCAGTTTTGCACTTCTTGAAGCCCCTGTAGATAGAGTTGGGAAGAGTAGTTTGGAGGGTAGTCATGGCTTTCTGATCGATATCTATCTTCTTTCTATCTTCTTCAGAATAGTCAGCCACCTCTTTTGGGATCATGCCACCTCCAGCAGCAGCTGAAGAGGTGCATGGGGTGTAAGGTCCAGAGACAACAGATTCCCACATCCTGGAGTCTTGAGACTTGATGAAGCCTTCTATTCTTTGACACCAAGTATCAAAGTCTTCAGGAGTGATCAGTGGGGACTGTTTCATTGTGCCAGTTTCCATAGCAGCCTTTAAGAGAGCTGCCATTTGAGTTGTTAAGTGTTTTGTGAAAAACTAAGAGATCTAAGATGGTGAGATCTTACAATCAAGAGCCTGGAGCGCTTTGATACCAATTGCAGGATCGTTTGAAGGTGTTCAATGCAAATCAGTTTTCATAATGAGGAGAGACTTAGCACACTTAACAGATCAAATAGGGAACTGGACAGTTTATGATGATGATACTAAGATAAACATAAGTAAACAAGAGACAGAAAGCTTAAGAACAAGATAATTGGTTTTCAAGGAAGATGTATATTGCTCTCAAGTTCTATTAAAAGTGTTATAAAGCATACATACTAAAATACAAGAACCTGAGATACTTTATACTACATCCTACAGCTGGCCATACTTTGAAAGCCAGCAGGAAACACTAATCAAGACAACAAAATCAATGTAAAGTCAAAAGGCAGATTGCCTTTTGACATGTGACTATGACATGCCATAGCTCACATCATATTGTAATACAAAAAGGAGAAAAGTGCATAAAGTAGGAAGTTACAGACTTAAGACCTTAATCTACAGCTTTCTAAAGCATGGACCTTTTCACCAACTTGTGTAAAGTTGGTGAGCCTGCAGAGTGGCAACGGAAAGTTGGTCAGATTTTCTGAAAAGTTGTTGTTTACAGAGAGCATGTCTTCTCTGTCTTCGGAACAAATCAGTCTTCTATCTTTGAGTCTCCGGAAGACTTTATCTTTTAAGCTTCGGAAGACTTTATCTTTTAAGCTTCGGAAGACTTCATCTTTGGATTCGGAAGAATTGGTCTTTTGGCTTCAGAAGATTTTACACTTGTGTAGTTTTCTTGGAGTGTAAAACTTCCGAAGTAACTTCTACCATGCATAAAATGCATGCATGCAGGAGACACCTTGACTGTTTTGAGTGCATCAGCCTCTTCTATAATCCTTACATACACCATGACCTCTAGATCCGGGTAATCCACACCCTTCTCCATCTCCACAACCATCATACCAACACATCTTCGCTAACACCGACGGCACACACCAACACCAACCTCGGTGGTGCCACCTCTCTCATGAGTTTCCATCATCGTGACCATCGTTCTTCACCGCCACCGCCAATGTAATCTCTCTCTCTCCCCCGGGTTTGATGATGGTTATAAGTGGTTTAAGTGGTGGTTAGGGTGGTATGATGATGGTGGTGGTGATTGGATCTGGGTTTAATGGTGATGGTTATGTAGATCTGAGTGATGACTATGGTAGTTGGATGGTGAATGGTGGTGATGGGTTAGTCGGTCGGCGTTTATGATGATTGGTGATGGTGAAAGGTGATAATGGGTCAGGTTGTGGCTCCGGCAGGATGTGACGGTGGCCGGCGATGTTGTGATGGCGGGTGTTTGATGACGATGATGATAATGAATTAATTATTAATTGTTATTAACCGGGGTAGAATGGTCATTTTAAAAATGTGCTTTAATAACCCTAAATCTTTAAAATTTATATAAACAATCCTTAAGGTGAAATTACCAAAATGTCCTTACACTTAACAAAAAAAGTTAACAGAGTTAGTGTCTGTGACCAAAAGAGTTAAGGAACGAAACATTAGGGTTGATATGTCAAAAGATTCATTTTAATGCTGATAGGGTTAAATAGCCTTAACCCTAATGGCCAAAATAGTAATTTGCTCTTAGTTTTAAGAATTAGTATTTAGTGGAAAAAATCAAAAATAATAATGTTTCTTCACTCTAAATAACATAATTACTGATACATGCATTTTACTCTTTCAATAAATGATTAATGAGTTGACAACAATTAAAGCCTTTTGTCTAGTTAATCAACTCACCATATTAGTAACTCATAGAATATAAATAATTTTTTTAATACAAAGTATCATCAAGGAATGGGTCAAATGCAATCAATTCACTACGTTGAAGATCAATGTATACGTAAGGGTATTGATACATATATGTAACATTATTATTACATATACGTATATGTATATGTAAGGGTATCGGTACATATATGTAACATTATTATTACATATATATTATTGTTACATTACATACTTTCATTTTCTTACTTACGGTACATATATGTAACAGTGTAGTTCTTTACATGTAAGTGTTAGGTCATTGTATTATTTGTTTAGTGAAATAAACTCATGTGTAAATGTGTTATGTTAATCAAGTATTAAATTGTTATTATGATATATGATTTATGAGTAAGAAATTTTGTTATTTTTGTAATTTCAGTTTGATGGATAGTTTATACCCCAATCGAGATAGACGAAAAGCGTCTGAATCATTTTAAATCCAATTTGAAAAACGTCATGGAAAGGTGCGAAAACGTACTTGAGATAAGCAGTTTGATATCATATTATTTCTCATTTTTGAGAAAATGCAATTTTACATAGTATGCACTAAACTGAAGTATCCAACTATTACAGTGATTGATAATATGGGTAATAATGAATGTCTTGTTGGTTTTGTAGATGATCCAGAGTTCATTAAAAAGGATACACTTTTAAAAGTGTTAAGAATATTGTCTCTTGTATAATAGATGCTTATAATTATTAATTAATCAATTTAGGTCTATAATACAAATCTATTTATTACTATAGAAACATTTATTTGTAGTGTTACGTGCACGTATACATAACTCTAACAGACTTACATATATGTATCATATAAATAGTTACATATATGTACCTATGAAAAAAAATTTACACCCAAAGTTATATTTCTTAAATACAGCTAAGGTTTAATAATTATGTTAGAAAACTTTTAAGTATAAGTCAATATATAAGACCATTTAAATTTATTCAAAAAGTGTATATTTTATTTGTAGGTATAAAATCACAATTTAAATACTGAAGATATTACCTAATATAATAACGTATTAGCTAATATATATATTTAATTAATGATATTACAATAAAGTTAATTACAGATTTTAAACACTACAATTGTTTGTTTTCAAATACTTACATGTATTAAAATAACATATAATCTAATACTTACATGTAATAAGTTACCAATATGTATGTTCACTTGATTGCAAGAAAAAAAAAGTAGACAAACTATAAATAATAATTGGTTTTATTCCTCTTTATCTTGCTCAAATTCTTGTTGATCTTCTTCTCCATCAACTCTATTTTTCGATGATTTGTATTCTAATTATTAATCTTCTAACTAGTCTTCTTGTGCATCTTGTTTTGATTCCCTTTTCATTATTTTTAATCTATAAATAATAATGATACTCTTAATTGCCTATCTATACAAATTAAGATCCATTATTTATGGAGATTAAGGTGGGATTTAATAAAATAAGATAAATTCCAAAATCAGTTTAGAGTTACATTTACCAAAACACACTTTGTATTAAATAAATAGAAATAAACTAGAAATTATATGATTGGTTAAAAGTAGTTTTCTTAGTTTTCTCTTAAAAGTGTGGTTTTCATTTGATCCATCCTCTATATATATATATAGGGGAGGGATCCTTTGAAAACCATATTATAATTAAAAACCATGAAAACCAATATATAACCATTGATCACATTTAATCAATGGCTTATATTAATAGTGGCATTATTGTAAATATAATGAAGTTTAAATGGTAAGATTTTAATAACTAGGGGCATTCTAGACAAAATAAAATTCATGTTTCTCTTTCATCTTTTCTAATTTATTATTCACTCTCATTTCTCCTAATTATCTCTTCTCTCTCATCATTCTTATTTACTATAAAAATTAAAACAAGTTGTATTATTTATATGAAACTTAGCAGTTACGTACATATGTATATATTACAACGTAACAACAGATGTTACGTATACGCAACAGCATATGTTACATATACAGAACACCTATACGTAACAACACTTGTTAGGTATACATAACAACACTTGTTACGTATACGTAACTACACTTGTTACGTATACGTAACAACACTTGTTACGTATACCATTATCGAACCCACCATATATGTTACGGCAAATGTTACGTATATGTAACAGCAGATGTTACGTATATCATATAACTTTACACAAAAGCAGATGTTACGTATATGTAATAGCTATATGTAACAGCTATATGTAACAGCACCTGTTACGTATATGTAACAACACCTGTTACGTATACGTAACATTCTCAAGATAAACTACACTTACTGAACCCACCTTATAATCAAGAATTTAAAAATAAAATGATAAAAGAATGAATATATAAATCAAATGAAAAAGTAATAAAAATGATTTATAAATTAATTAGTGAAATGTGGTTACAAATATGAATAGAGTTACAAAAGTCATATAAGGAAATGAGTTATATCCATGATAATAGTTTCCTAAATTAACTATGTGTATGTTTATTATATTGCCATTTCAAAAAAGTAAAAAATAAAATAAATAAAAATTATTTGATTGATTGAAAGTAGTTTTTATGGTTTTTAATTATAAATGTGGTTTTCATTTGATCCCTCCCCAATATATATATATAAATATATATATATATTGTTACTAAATATTATTTTTACAAACTATTATATTATACAAAAACATCATATATACTTAATATTGTAAATAGAGTTATTCAAATCAAACAACCAGTATGATCCAAATGGAAATATTACATTGTGTTATAAATAGGATTATAAAAGTAGCATCGTTTAAAATAACATTCTATAAAGTATCATTATAAAGTATTGTGTATAAATAGCAATTTATAAAGTATATAACTAACACTAGGTAAATTATGTAAGTAGCATAGTGTAAATGTAACGCTGAGTAAACTTTTTCTTTTAAAGTTAATTTAAAAAACAATATTATACATATATTAAGGATAAAAAATACCTGATTTTACGCTATATAAAAAAAATAAAGTATATACTATCTACCATTGTTTTCACGACCGGATCGGACCGGCCGGTCCGACCGGTTCGACCGGGATTCGGCTAGTCCACCGGTCCGATCCCCCCCAAATCGTTTTCAGCAAGTTGAACCGGCCGGTTCGAACCGGTTCGGCGGTTGAACCGGGAACCGGTTCGGACCGGATTTTGTATTTTTTTTATTTTTTTTTATTTTTTTGATTTTAATGGGTAAAAACGGGGTGTTGAACCATATATTAGTGTGTTGGATATAAAAATATAGTTAAGTTTTATATATAACTATAAAATACATGTATAAATTACTTATATTTAATTATATATATAACTATATATATAATATACTATATATATAATTATGACGTCATCCGGTTCTTAAATCCGGTCCGACCGGTCCGACCACCAAACCAGTAAGGCGTCCGGTTCGACGTCCGATGCGGTTCTGAAAACATTGCTATCTACTTTAGTTTTATGAAGTGGGTAGAATTAGTATTTAATGGAAAAAATAAAAAAATAAAAACTTTTCTTCACTCTAACTAACATAATTATCGATACATGCTTTTAATCTTTAAATAAATGACTAATGAGTTGACAACAATCAAAGCCTTTTGTCTAGTTAATCAACTCATCAGAATAGTTCTCACGATTTATATGAGTACCATTATGACAATGCACGAACCAATATTTTTTGCTTTGTGGATAATGTGATAATTAGGCAACAAGGGTATTATTGTCATGCATATTATTTTTTGTATTGACCTTTTGCATTAAATACTAAATCTACCAATATTTTTAAACCAAAATAACTTTTATTTATTTTAATAGTTAGAAAAAAGTTAATACCATAAAATAAAGTAATTTTTATTTTTAATATGGGTATAATATTACTATAAATATGTCAAGAAATAACTTCTTTTTCATATTAATAGCTAGCTATAAGTTGTATAATAGCTAGCTATAAGTTGTATAATAGCACGACTGTATCACACATTTTCTTAATAATATATTTAAAAAATGTACATTAAAAAATATAGAATTTAATTTTCATATGTTTTTAACAATCAATATGAATTTATTTTTTTTAGTGTTAAACCGAATTTGAATAATATCAATTCAAAATAATAGTTGTTTTTCTTGAACTATGAAGTGTTAATTTATTTTGTATAAACCTACTTCTTTATTTTAAATCTCTTCAATCACAACGTGACAAATATTAATTTACATATAATTTGTAATTATTTTAAAGATTGCATTCGGTATTACCGACACACTTGGGTTGGATTTGATTTAATTGATTAGACTAACAAACTTTTCATGAAGTGGGGCAAACCCACATGAAGCTTACACAAGAATGGCCATTTGAGTCATGTCGTGGTTTTAAAGTCTAAACCTTTTCTTATGGCATTATTTAACTTCTTATCCAACCCAATCTCTAAACTGTAGTTAGTCACCATCATAAAGCTACACCTCTCGAAAGATGGCAATAATCACAAAGGACAGAGAATCAAGATGGGATTGGAAAAAGATATTGAATAATACCGATGGTTTGTTATCTAATTATTAACGTATTTCTCATGCATTGAATAATAACTCAAGTAGTTAGCTAGATTAGAATTGTATTTTTTTGTTTAGTAATTTTTTTCTTAAGTTCAACTATGAATATCACCATATATTGTTTCCAAAACTACATACTATCAAAGCAATGCTAGGAATAAAAAGTAATAATAATAATAGTAAAGCTTTGATTGTTCTATCCTTTACGCAAGAATTGTCTCTTCCTAACGTCTCTCTTTCTTCATGGCTCTATACCTCAACTAAAACATTAATTTTATATCATTTCCTATATCCTATTTCTCACGTGCCACAACCATCGCCTCTCAAGATCATGTCCTCGTTGCCGACAAGATTGTTGACTCATGACCGAATCTTTATTACTGATTTTAGTGTTATCAAGTTATTTTTAGTGATTTTTTAACACTCAAGGGAAATAAGATTAAGCGTTAATATGAATTAAGAGTATGGAGTACATACTCGTTCAAAACTATATTTATTTTATACACAAATGAACCAAGTTCAGAGACACTAAGCCCACCGGAGTAAATACTGCAAGTTGAAATGTCTTTTTATTATGATTAATGAGAAGTAAAATGAAAACTCATTGGAGACTTGGAGTAACTATTATAAGTTGTAAGTTATAATTTGTGTTGTCAGTAGCAACTTCGGCTATCCATGGTAAGTGTATGAGCGGCATCTTGGGCTATCATTAGTAAGTGTATCACTGCTAGCAAACCAATAATCAATAGTAACTCAGTTATTGTGCATTAACCAAGTTCTAGCTAACATATGTTATTGTTTATGTTAGCCGAAGAATTGTAAATCGTTTTAAGCACAACTAACAAAGTATTATAATATAATGAATTTACATATTCTCTCACCAACCATTACACCTTATGTTGCCATTGTTTTTGTCGGTGATGACGTGAAGATGGGTTGACATGAACTTAACAAGGGAGGACCATAAAATACTCGTTGAAAGTGCCCTTTATATTGGTCAAAATAATCCTCAAAGTAGTTTCAATAAGCTTCCGCGTGGGTTTGTAGGTGTTGTTTTACGAATTAAACATGATGTTACTACTCGTAAGATTCCATATCTTAATACCCTTCATCGTAAACTAAAGATCAATATGTGCCGGTTTTTGTATTTCATCCTATCATTTGAAAAAAGTGTGTATATAGGTTTGTGCATGTACATGTATATCAATACATATACATCTGCGACTAATATAAATAAATCCCTAAAATATAAACTTATATATTTTACAAAAACAAAAAGTAAACCCAAATATAATATAAATGATAAATCATAAGATATTAATAAATATATATATAAATAACGAATAAGAAAATCTATATCCACAAACAATAAAACATGAAAAAAGCTTTACTTACGACGGGTAAAAAATTAAGGGCCGTAATAGTGAATATGAACAATAACAATATATAAATTGGTTGATTTGGAATTTTACAAACTAATTCGTTATTTGTCTAATAATCTACTTATAGCCTACCTCGATATACATACATGTCGGGCCACGAAAAACTTGTTTGCCTTAATAAAGTGGTATATAATATATGATAATATAATCAATAAAGATAAACTTATGAAGTAAAATCTAATAAAACAAGTGGTAAATAATATTGAATACATAATTCATGAATAAAAAAATTTTAAAGAATAAAAAAATTAATATAACTTTCTCTATTCGAATGGAGTAAAAACATAACGCCTACATAGGACCGTATGTTGTCACTTTCATCATACCTTAAAACATATTTAATCATAAAGTAGTGTTGACTACCCGTGATTCACGGTTCATGATTTATATGAAAACATAAATAAAAACAAGATTTTATTACCCTTTCATACTTTAAGTTTGTTTAAAATTACACTATATTTTTTGTCCTTTAACTTTGTAAATTACATTAAACATTCTTTATTTGGAAACAGCCTTTAGATATTTTTGTTAAATATCTATAAAAGACCAAACTTCCCCTAAAGGACAAAAACTGTAATTTACTCTAAATATATCCTTACGATCCGACCAACTTTCGTAAGCATTGTACTGTACTAGCACGGCCATGATTAAACACTACAGAAAGCCTATAAATCGTAGCTTATTTGAAACTTTGAGTAGAGCTTTTGGTGGAGGGTTACCCTGCTGATTTCTCTCGAGAATCAAGTCTTGAAAACCCTTGGGAGGCTCGGGAGTTGTATACAACACTTGCAAGAAGCTCAGGATTGTCTTAACATCATCCATTGTGGATCACCAGTTTGATCATTGCATTTCACCGATGATTTCAAATCTATCTTCTATGTTGTTTGTTTTTATGTTCAAGCATATTATGAGCTAAACTCTCATTTCCTAATTGGATGAAACTTATATAATATGTGTTGAACTAATGTTGTGACTTATATTATGTTAATGTTATGGTAATCTTGAGTAAACTTTTGATGGTTAGCACTATATTTGAATAGAAAGTTATAAACTTATGGTTTAATTGTGAATATCATACAAGGTTGAAAAACATATGAACTAACTTTAATTCGAGAAACTTGTTTTCATAACAAATCCATGGCTAATGAACTTGAAATGGTTATTAGAAATCATATAACTTTAACATTCTAATCATTTGTGTGTTCTCTTTTATTAGTCTGAAAAATCTACAATAATTGTTAAGATTTTCTAAAATTAATGGTATGTTAAAAAGTAACTTGATCAACTTTATTTCTTACAATAAGTTATGTTTTCAAAAATCATATGTTGAAAGGTTCCACAAGTACCTACATTACTATTCACTTACAGGATCAACATTGTAAGTTACTCAATGTTGGTGTCCCTGTCATTATAAAGCTGGCAGAAAGAAAATTCGTGTTGTCTCACGTTTATAAATATTAACATAACTACTAACACTTCTATCTTTAATCACATCACGATATTCATCATACTTACATAAGTATAATCAAATTAGGATAATAGCCTTAGTTTGTTGTTTTAAACCCAAAAGTCTCAATTTTACTTTTATTTTTACTTTAATAATGTTTTAAAAAAACCCTATGTAAGGTCAAGATAATTATCTTAAAGGTTGATACCAGCCAAATATCTCTCAACATCCAAAGTACAAGGAAGGAAATACTTCGGAATATTTGACTATGTACAAAGAATTATAACTAAGTGTCAAATCTTTGAAGCCAAAGACAGAAATCTTCCGAAGCCAGAGTGAAGTCTTCCGAAGCTAAATAAAAAGTGTTTCGAAGCTTAAAGATTGAACTTTTCCGAAGATTAAGAAGACTTGTGACACTCTCACATACTTTTGACAAAAGCAAAAGAACTTTTCGCTGTTAGCTCTGAACACTCACCAACTTATACAAGTTGGTGAATATCTTTTACTTTTGTCAACTATACAATATGGTCTCTTTTCTGTAATTTCCTACTTTAGTACTTTATCCACATTGTATTACAATAGGGTATGCGCTATGGACTTATATAGTCACATGTCAAAGGCAATTTGTCTTTTGACTTTACATTGATCTTGTTATATAGATTAGTGTTCATCTGGGCGTCAAAGTATGGCCGGCTGTAGATTGTAGTATAAATTATCTCTTGTATTAGTCTTAGGACTAAGAAGAAGCTTTACAATACTTGTAAACACTTGAGAGCAATACACATGATACTTGAAAACCAATCTTTATGTTCTTGAGTGTTCTTACTTGTTGTTTGTTGTTTCATTGCATGGTTCCCTGTATGATCTAGTAAATGTGTTTAGTTGATAATCTCCAACTGCGAAACTCTTGTTTGAACCACAACTAGTCTTGCAATTGGTAACAGAGCTTGAGCTTCTCAGGCTCTTGATTGCAAGATCTATCCATCTTGAATCACTCTTTAGTTTCGCATTCACTTACTTGCATAAATAACAGCTCTTTCTAAAGATGATATGGAAACCGGCACAATGACCAAGTCTCCACTAATCACTCTTGATGATTTTGACACTTGGTGCATGAGAATGAAAGGCTTCATCAAGTCTCAAGACAGCAGGATGTGGAGATCTGTAGTCTACGAACCTCACATCCCAAATACTACATCAGCAACTGCTGGAGGTGGGATAATACCCAAGGAAGTTGCTAATTATTTTGAATAAGACCGGAAGAAAATAGACATTGATCAAAAAGCCATGATCGCTCTTCAAACTGCTCTTCCTAACTCCATTTTCAAACACTTAGACTTTTTCCAATGTTACCATCTCATTCACCAACCCAAGCCTCCACCTCTCTTCTTATCATGTGTCAATCATGCGCTTAGGAACAACTGGTTACATCTTCCCCCCTTTAAGAGGGATTCCGTCTCCTGAATCGTCATAATTTGTAAACAAGTGAGGATATTTGTTTCTAATAGTATCTTCTAGCTATCACATAAAGTTGGTACATGCTTAGCATTCTATTTTACCTTCACAATTGGGATGAATTTTTGTCTTAGTTTCTTTACCTGTTTTTTAACAATCTCGAGTGGGTCTTTCATGAAGTTTAAACAGTCGTTCACCTAGATCTCTTCCTGTGGGGCCCGTAATATTTCATTAGATAAGCATTTTTTCAAGTTCGATACATGAAATACATAATGTATTCCATTCAATTCCTCAAAGTTCTCTAACATATATCCATCACATCTATTCGATCAATAACTTTGAAATGTCAAATAAACAGGACTCAGCTACCTTGTTTCCCAAAGTGAATGGTGCTCGACCATGATGACACCTTAAGCTTCACCTTGTCACCAACAAGAACATCTAATAATGTTGCCACCTATTGGGTTAGCTTTTCTGATGATTCTAGGCAGCCTTTATTCTATTTCTAACACCTTTCACCTTCTCAATTGTATCGAGGATTAACTTAGGACCCGGTAATTGACCTTCCCGTACTTTGAACCAACAAAATGATGTTCGACATTTTCGGTCGTATAACACCTCAGAAGCTGCAACTTTCAGACACATGTGGTAGTTGTTGTTATACGAAAATTCCATTAATAGGAAGTGAGTGTCCTAACTACCACCAAATTCTATAAGACATGGCCGCAACATATCCTCCAAGGTTTGTATACTTCGCTCGTTCTAGTAATCTATATAGGGATGATAAGTCATGCTCATTTCCAATTTAGTACCCAATGCATCCTAAAAAGTCTGCGGAAAACGAGACGTGAACCTTGCATTTCAATCAGACACAATTGAGGTAAGATACTATTTCATCAATATACAGTTATGTAAAACTCTCAAATTCAAATGTTTCCTTAATGTATATGAATTGTGTATATTTTGTTAAGGTATCCACTATAACTCATATTGTGTCATTGTCTCTATGTGTCTTTGTAGTTTAACAACAATGTACATTGTGATCTTTTTCCACTTCACCATAGGAATGCCTAGAGATGTAATATTTCTGAAGGTATATGGTGCTTGGCTTTTACTTGTAAGCATGTCATGCACCTTTCGACATAAGCTGCAATATCTTTTTTATTTCAAGCTACCACTAATAGTCCTTTAACATATAATAAATTTTTTCCACTCTAGAATGCATTAGCTACTTTGACTTATGAGCCTCTTCCAATACCACTTTTCTCAAATCCCCAAAGTGTGATTCCCAAACTAGACTTCCCATACGAAGTAATCCATCGCTTCCCATAGTCAACCGTTTTACCTTTCCAATCACTTCTTCCTTCCTCACATTTTCCTCAAACAAGGTTTCTATTGGGCCTCCTTAATTCATTCAATAAATCCACGTGTAAATCTATTTACATAGCTCGTACTTGAAATGCTTTCTTGTGCTCTTTCAAATCTAAAGAATCGGCAACTTCATTTGCCTTTCCCATATGATACTGAAGTTTGTTGCCATAATCAACCAAAACCTCCATCCATCGACGTTGTAACATATTGAGCTCTTTCTATTCAAATATATGCTTCAAGCTCTTGTCGTCTAAGTATACAAAAAATTTCATCTCATAGAGATGATATCCTTAGATTTTTAGTGCAAACACCATTGCACCTAATTCTAGGTCATATGTAGCATAACTTCTTTCATGTTTCATAAGTTGTTGAGATGCATATGCAATCACACTATTCCTATGCATCAATACACATCCCAAACTATTCGTAGACGCGTTGCAATAGATTAAAAAATCATCATTCCCCACCAGTAGACAGAGAATATGCATGCTACTAAGTTTCTATTTCATTATGCTAAATGCTTCCTCTTGCTTGGCGTTGGCCCCCATTTAAATCTAGCACTTTTTTGAGTGAGAGTAGTAAACGGTGTAGTGATTTTAGAGATGCCCTGAATGAACCTTCTATAGTATCTAACCAACACAAGAAACCTATGAATATCGGTTGGAGATTTAGGGACTTACCATCACATTACTAATTCCACCTTAGCTGGGTCCACCAAAATTTTTTTGTTATTCATGATGTGGCATAAAAATTTAACCTTTCGTAACCAAAACTTTCACTTAGAGAATTTAGGGTATAGTTTTTCCTTACATAGTAACTCCAATAACATGTGAAGGTGTGTTTTGTGCTTAGTTTTGGTACAAGAATGCACCACACTATCATTGATGAAAACGATTACGAACTTATCCAGGGATAGCCTACAAACAGGGTTCATCAAATCCACAAATACCACTAGTTCATTTGTCAATCTAAATAACATCACCAAGAACTCGCAATAAACATATCTAGTTTGAAAGGTGGTCTTCGACACATCCTCCTCATGTACCTTCATTTGGTTACAGCCGGAACCCGAGTCCATTTTCGAGAAATAACTTGACCCTTACAGTTGATCAAAAAGATCGTCGATACGTGGCAAAAGGTATCAGTTGTTCACTGTAACCTTTTTTAGGCCTCGATAGTCGATGCACATCCACTTCGCACCAATCCTTTTTCTTTATAAACAAGACTAACAAAAACAATAATTTAAAGTTAATGCATGATAATATATATGTCACTTCAAGTTCAACATCAATATAACAAAATGGTAATTTTCTAGAGTGAGGCCCTTCTACCTTAATCTAATCTGTCTAAGCACACATATTCCTTGAGGTAATTTGGGTGTAACGCCATTTGGACAGCCCACGAACTTAACTTAATGGTTTGTTGGTGACTAACATGCTAAACTATGGTCCCTCTCCCATTAGGAACACAATATATCATGCAATAACCATGAGACACCACATAAAAAATCAATTTAGATGGATTATGCACATCCTTAAAATAAAAGATAGGAAAAAGAGGTTCTTAGACTCACCTCAACTGGTTGTCTGAAATAATCAACTTTCACAATCACAATACCGCAAATATCACCTTAAGAGCTCAAGAAGGTGGAACTGGGTCCTATAATTTTCAATACATAATATACGCTTAGATCAACATATCCTTTTTAGCTAGGGTTCACATACCTGGTTGACTCTAAGATCAATCCAAAAGCATTCTTAAGATAGATACGCCCACCATAGGGCGGGTTTTCCCCTTAACACAAAACCATGCACAATGTAATGATGTAGAATCTTACCAATTTTTTCAAAAGCGTAACATAGGTTCCCAATACATCCATTTGAATCCAAAAGTTTAAAAGGTTGCCATTTGCATCCAAAGGTTTCACAAAAATTGTCATTTGCATCCAAAGGTTTCACTAAAATTGTCATTTTAATCCATTTGGCTACATCTAACTAACACGGTTAACTTTTTTCGTTAAGTTTCAAACATGAGAGTTATTTTAATAAAAAAATTAGAAAATAAAACACCAACTCACGTGAGGGTTTTTATATGTTTAGCTTCTTTTAATAATTGCAGTTATGTTTGACTTTATAATATTCTTTTATTGTTTTGTCTTCTTAATGTATTTTGGTTTAGTAATCGTGTTACTTTTGCCCGTTTTATTAAACATAGATTTATTTTATTTAAAGTTTAATTATGGTTACGATAATTGATATTTTATGATTATTATTTATGATAGTTAATGTCATATTATTAATTGTTCTTATACTTTTATGATAATCTGTCTTTTATGGTTATAATTCAAATAATTTATGTTATTTGACTTGTTTGTTTATTTATATATTTTTTTGTTTTGTATGTTTTATGAAGTTGGAAATGAATCACTTTTAGTTAGTTAAACATATATTTTATTTTATCTAATAGGACGTCCAGAGATAAATTTCTTGATAAAATAAAATAACTGTTGACCTATCATTTCTCGTAAATTAAAATTGCAATGATGATTACCAAAATACACTGAACGCCTAAAACTTATCACGTAGATCTTATTTTCATTATTTTGTAATTGTTTTGACTAAAATACCTCTAATGTAGGAAACTTAACGGAAAAACTTAACGGCGTTAACTAGGAGTAGTTAAGTGGATTCAAATGGCAATTTTTGTGAAACATTTGGATGCAAATGGCAACCTTTTAAACTTTGGATTCAAATGACAATTTATATGAAACCTTAGGGACGTAAAACGCATTTAACTCAAAATTAAAAGATTTATATGTTTCAAATGAATTAGAAAAACATAATCCAATTTATTATTTCTTAATACATACAAAGTGAATAAATTCGAAATCAATAGGAAATTCTTTTTTAATACGAATTCAATTAGAATTCTCTTTGAAAATTTCGAATTTGAATTCAATTTAATTTGAATTTGATATTATTCTTCTAATTTGAATCATGATTGAAAATTTCAAAATTCGACTTATTCGATTCGATTAATTTAAATTTGATTCAACTCGATTCCATTTGATGAACACCCCTATTTTCGATAATAAACTATGTAAAGTCCAATTTGCGTAGTGATGAAAATTTGAGCTATAGTTATATTTGCTACATTGAAAAATACTTGTTTTTAAATGTTTTCTTTAGACGTTGTAATGGCTTGATATTAAATAATAAAAATTGGTAGAGAGAGCAATCACAGGAATATTATATCTATATTATGCATTCGAAGATTAAAATACTTTTATTATGTATTTTCACATTTAATTTGATTTTTATCTTTTTCATTGCATGGCTGAATAGACCAACTTGAATCGGATCAAAAAAATTTTATATTTAGCTATAAACAACCAATCTTAAAAAATTTTCGCACCCTATGAAAAAGTTTTCTAGGTCTACCACTGTATAAATTGTATACACATATAGTTGAATACTAAAATAATTATAGTTTGATACTTTAATTTCCTTTATAGAGTAAGATACCGATAAGATTTTTGTTTTGAAGATGTCGTGACATATAATATCAATAATCATTATATGTAGAAACAGCAACACCCTCCCAATCCAATTATTAGCAATGTTTGATGTAAAGATGTAACATATCTTCCTAGCATTTTGTTGCTATAGCTCGTGTCCGTTAATCATGGGATCCACAAAACATTGTTGATAGGATGAAAGGCACAAGGGGCCACATGTGGACGCGTACCTAGTTGGTGTTACTTGTACGGTGTCTTATCAATTTTTACCATGTTTTTTGCACCTCTCATCTTATGGCAAATTCAACTCTTTGTTTAATTACCTAGAACTTAAAACATCTAACACCCCTTTATTAATCCATATAGTATTGAGAAGATTATAAAAGACACTTTTTTGGTTATATTTATACAACACTAAATCTACACAAAAGATACACCGGAAAAAATTTTCATATAGACTTTATCTTCACGTATCATGTTGATGTCCACTCCAAGTACATAAATTTGATCCACACTCAAATCATCGTGTCCTTTAATGAATGTTACTATCAGGGGCGAACCAATGTTGAGGGGATGGGGGGCAACCGCCCCCCCGTAAAAAATAAATCTTTAAGTGTTATATATATGCGAAAATATAGATCACCCCTCTTAAAATTATGCAATCATACGACTTTCGTCCACTATAAAAAAAATTTCTAGGTTTGCCATTGTTTACTATAACCCACTCAATTTGATAATTTTAGGCCATCTAAAACACATTTAATCAAAATAATATTTTAGACTTAATTGAATAAATATAACCCATTGTATATGTGTGCATCATATCATTCTTAAACGTCATTAACTTTTTCAGTCATCTACAATGATAGAAAGCTTCAAGTTCATACTTTTAAGTGAGCATTTTTGAAAATCTAATAGATATTCGGTGAGCATGTTGTTCTCTATGTGGAATTTCATGTAGACATCGACATGTACGTCATGTCACATTGTATGGAGGCATCTATAACATTCTTCAATTGGCATTAATAAAATTATTATGAGTTTATCAAAAGGTTAAATTTATAAAATAATAACCAAGTTTTGAAAATGTAATTTAGTATTTTTTTGTTTTTGTTTCAATGAGTAAATATTTTCTTTTTTCTTGATGTTGATGTGGAATGGTGAATGAATTTTAGAAAATTTTTTATATTTCTTAACATGTTTTTTAATTTTTTTAATATAATTACTTATATTGAAAATCTTTACCCCCGCATTTTCGCCACCATTTCATTATTGACACAAAAAATTCGACGATAACTCGATTTGATAATTTAGTGATCTAATTTGAGCAAAATATACACGAATAACTTAATTGTAACAATTTTAAAATTGTTTACTATTTTGTGATATTTTCTTTCAATAGTTATGATTAACTAATGATGTTTTTATTAATCAACACTATTGTTGATAATTAACCTTAAATATGAATTAAACCATTTTTTAACTATCATTTTCACTGTTTTGTAATTAATCAACAATTAACTTATATTTACTTTAGTTTGAGCAAGTTTTTTTTGTTATTGTAATTGATCAACTATTAACATATATTAACTTTTATCAAGTATTATTAACAACCATATTCACAAAATATCTGCAAAGATGATTCCACAACTTACATGATGAAAGAGTCTCTCAATCATAAAAAAAACAAAAGACTGAAGATTGAAGGTGTCTTAGAAAAAGAAGATAAGATGAAGATTGAAGGTGTCTTAATATATTACAAGAAATTAGCATATAACTACAGATTGATCAAGAACAAAGAGAATAATTACAGAGTATTTAATGGTTCTTAAACTTATATTTGTTAAATTAACCTTCCTTGAGATTTTCATATTCAGTCTTGCCAGCAAAGAAGCATGGTGATGCATCTTCTTAGAATGTAGAATCTTGCTCTATGCTCTTTTGCAAACCTGCAGCATTTCTGGGCAACCGATTGCCTACGCCCTTTGCTCGCGTATCTCTTGCCGCCCTTTTCCTCCGTCTTCTTCGCTAACATGTCACAGTTATCTGTAAAAACAGAGAGAGTAGGAGATGTGTTTGATAAAAGTAGCAAACTGATTGTGATGTTGAGGGTTTTAGTTCAAACCCTCATAATATATATAATATTATGATTAGGAAGGATATTTTGTACAACTTTTTAAAGCTTCAAACCTCTTAATTACACTTCTAGAAACATGTTTCCATGTGTCAAAATGTTTCGTAAAAGATATGCAAAAGAATATATTTTTAAGCTAAATCTAAACATCGTATATAAATTTTATAAATTCCATGGTTTGTTGAAGAAAAACTTCTTAAATGCTTTAGACATTTTATAAACTAGATAGTGTTTAAATGTCAAATTTACTTCTGTTTTTAGTGATATACATCTACCTAACTTTTATGTCTAATATATACTAGTGGAATGCCCGCGCATTGCGACGAGTGCGTCTGTTTTGAACCAGACTGGCCCATTCACACGATAATGATCAAAGTCACCGCGTATACATTCTCTATACATCGTAATCAGTTTACGCAGGACATGTTTTGACTGATTACTCAGCATCTTGCCATCTTTACCTCTTAGATTAAAAATGGTAACACCGACACACAACTAAGCAATAAGTACATTTAGTACCGTTAAAAATCACTACAACATCGACCAATATAATGGAGATGAATATTTTTGGTTGTTTTAACCTTTCTATATTTGATTATCACATTGAAGTTTATAAAAGATGTCAAGGATACTTTCTTACCGTAAACCTTACAAGGAGTATGAATTCCTCTAGTGACTACATTCTCAAAATTTTATGATTAGTTGACTAATAGTTTCCACATAGTCATCACTAATATTCAAACCTCATAAACGAAGCAACCACTTACAAAAGAGCTAATTATTTACCAAATTCAATATGTAAGTGTGAATTTTCACTTAATTATATTGACATACTAACACACTTACGTAAGAGCTAATTTTAAACAACTCACTATCTGAATTAAACAAAAACCTTACCCAAAAATAAAAACACACCAGTAGTCTTCATAAAGCTTTGTTTGTAAATGATGTGTATCCTATTTTTATATATCATACAACTAAGCTATCGTTGCCAATTGAAGTTTGGATGCATTATGTAATATTTTAAAATGAAACTAATCTTAGAGGCAAAATAAAATGACTTGGAATACATAAAAACAGGTTAGTGCAAAGCAAATCAAAAAATGAAAAATGTACGTCATATTAAAATGCCATGGAAAAGTTGTTTACCCAAATCAAAATACTTGTGCTTTCTTCCTAAAGTATGACAAATATATTCAATGGATGACGAGGGAATTTTCTAAATGTAAAAAAAAAAAAAATCAATCATATGTTAAATTACATGTACATCGTTACTATGGAGGCAATCATTTCTTATCAACATACGAGTCAAAGTCAACTATCAGGTCATGAATATAGTTTGTATAATTTGGTCATAGAAGTAGAGTTCTGTTCTTAAGACTCAGAAGATACAAGAATTAGAAGTGGTTATCATGCTGATACTAAAATTGAAAGTGTTTGGTTATTAGGACACCCTGCAATTATAAATCAACATCCCGGATTTTTATATGGGTCGAATAGCATCATACGCGCCGTACAGGGGTGTCGTATGGCACTATACATGGCGTTTAACCCCTCTGACAATCCCCTAAATTTTTCGTCGTATTCAGTGTCGAAATTAGCTATACGCCTCGTCTAGGCATATATGTTTCGTTCAGGGGGTCGTATAGGGCTATACGGGGAGGCATATAGCCCTCTGACAGCCTACCTGTATTTTACTTGTTTTCAGTGTTTTCGACCCTATACGATGCGTATGGTGCTATACGAGGCGTATAAGAAAATGTTAATTTATAATATGGGGTGTCTGTATATTAAGACCTAATTGAAATTGCAGTCATTAAGCATGATCTATTATATCAAAATCCTTTATTAGTCCATCACCTAATCCCTGTACATAGATAACTACTCACGGTCTGGTTTAGCTTTGAATTTCAAATAAATATGTAGCTTTGACAAAATAGGCAATCAGGGTAGTTCGATACAGATAGCAAGTTTAACTCGATGATAAAAATGAAGATACTATTTGTTGGTTATTCGGCTTATGATTAACAGATAACCTACCACCATTAATTAAATGTTACCTGACAAAAATAGATGAATAACAGGAACAAGTCATCATGTTTGTAACATTATAATTATGTTACTAGAATGAATTAAACCATTGTATTTTAAATCAAAACATAGAGGTTTGGTTTTATTCATTGTTACAAACAATCTATTAAAAGCACAACATATTTCTAAATTTATATAAGAAAGCATCACATTCAGTTGTTTCTCTAAAATTTGATAAATCTTGCAGCGGATACATGTTGAAACAACAAAAATAAATGAAATCAAATCATAAATCCTTGAATAATTTGTAAATGAATTTGTATATGGGAACATGATATCATTTAATTGCACCTTTATGATAAAAAATTAACAGAGTGAATTGAAATTAATAACTTGAACGAACAGGAACGTTGTTGATTCTGTCACAAGAAGTACTCCAGTATCATGCTTCATTGAAATCAAGAACGAAAATAACTTTAAACTGAAATTATACGATTCATCATTAGTCTAATTAAAAAAACAAAGCAAGTAAACTTGTTAAGAATGGAAAAAAAAAAGATCAAACAATATCATGCGGTAGATATATATGTTTGGTAGTTATCATATGCTACTAACAAATTTTCACATTCAAGAGTAAAAAATTGTAAAACACCACATAGATGTTAATTATGATATCACAGAACCAAAATGATAGATGCTTTATTCCATATGAAAAGCTGCAAGATATAGCAGAAAATTACAACGGTAAAATCAAAACAAACTCAACCAACTACTCTACTTAATACTCGGTCACCTCCTATAGACCAGGAGTGACTTATTCAATTCACCTACTAATTCCCACGTTAACTAAACAACTTTTGAATTAGTCTCAACACCCCCTCTTAATTCAAGAGTTGTTACACCAAGTCTTCCTCTCAAATACACAAACTGATCTGTACCAAGTGGCTTTGTAAATATGTCTTCAACTTGCTCCTGCGATGAACACGACTGCAGCTCAATCTGTCTTTCTTCCACTAAGTTTCGAATAAAATGAAACTTGATGTCAATATGCTTGCTATGTCCGTGATAGGCCTGATTGTTGGATAATAACACAGCAGACATGTTGTCACAAAAGATTTTAGTTGCCCCCTCTTGCTCGTTACCCAGCTCGATCAAAATTTTCCTTATCCATGTTGCTTGACAGGCTGTGGCTGTTGCTGCGACATACTCAGCTTCAGTTGTTGATAAAGCAACTATGTCTTGCTTCTTTGAACTCCACGTAACAGCAGTCGTACCCATTGAAACACATTGGCTGATGTACTCTTTTGATCATCAAAGCAAATAGCCCAGTTACTATCGGTGTAGCCCAACAACACCACACGATCTGTCTTATCATATCATAACCCCATATTCAATGTACCTGCAATATACCTTAGAACTCTCTTTGCAGCACCCATGTGATATACAAAAGGTTTGTGCATATATCTTGATAAAACCCCAACCGCAAACCCAATGTCTGGAAGTGAATGAGTAAGATAAAATAAGCCACCAACACCGGTTTACATTGTTCCATGCCAAACCGTTTTAGTAAGTCTCCAGCATACTTATGTTGAGACAAGAAAATTCCTTTTGATTGTTGACTTACTTCCAATCCAAGAAAGTAATTTAAGAATCCAATATCAGTCATCTCTAACTCACTTATCATTTTATGTTTGAATTCTGTTAACAGCTTTGTGGACGAGTTTGTATATTCAATGTCATCAACATACAAGAACACCACAATAATATCATCTGTTTCAACTCTCTTGATGTATATTGTGGGTTCACTTTGACTCCTCTTATACCCATGCTGTACAAGATATCCGTCAATTCTACTCTACCAGGCCTGAGGGGCCTGTTTGAGCCCATAGAGAGCCTTGTGAAGTTTGAACACTTTCTGTTCCTCTCCAGCTTTCTCAAATCCTGAAGGCTGCATAACATATACTTCGTCATTGAGAACACCGTTCAAGAATGTTGTCTTGACATCAAATTAGTAAGCCATCCACCCATTTTGAGCAGCCAAAGAAAGAACAATCCGTATGGTCTCGAACCTGGCAACCTGAGAGAATATCTCGTCATAGTCTATTCCACTTTGTTGCGCATATCCCTTGGCAACCAACAGCGCCTTGTGCCGTTTAATGCTCCCATCTGCATGATACTTGAGCTTAAATATCCATTTAAGTCCAATAGCCTTCTTTCCGGGTGGAAGATGAGTCAAGCTCCGTGTTTTGTGGTGCTCATGCGCTGCAATCTCTACTTCTATAGGACTCTTCCATTCAGCAATCCTGATAGCTTCTTGATGTGAACTCGGCTCAATAGCCGAAAGAGAAAATTGGCATGCTTCATAATCAAGAATGGGTGAGGTGTTATTATAAATCTGGTTAATATCACCTACCTGATGAGCAGAATCACTTTCATTTGTGCTAGTATTATCCAAACTTGATTCACCACTTGTGCCAAACCCAGTTACTTCAGTTTGGTTGGTTGATGAAGAGCTGCTCGAGTCATTCCTACTAGTAGTAGTTTGATTGTTGGTACTGTGAACTGTATTATCTTCGCTACTTGAACCTCCATCAAAACCACTTGTGCCACTTCCACCTTCTTCATTCGTGAAACTAATTCCTTTCACATACCTGAGCCCATCTCCTTTGTCACCAATTTGTGCAATCTCACTCCATGCACCCTGTTCACAGAAAACTACATCTCTGCTGGTTATAATATCTTTCTTACATGGATCAAATAATCAATAGGCTTTAGAATTTGGTGAGTATCCAACAAAGATACATTTTCTTGACTTTGCATCTAACTTCTTTCTTACTTGTGAAGGAATAAGTGCGTAGGCTATACAACCAAAAACCTTCAAATGACTTGCAGATAGTTTATTATTGTACCACATTCCATACGATGTTTTTCCCGAAATGGCTGCAGTAGGAGACAGTGAAAGAAGATATACTGCAGTGGACACCGCCTCACCCCAATGCTAGTTTGGTAAGCCTTTGACTTGAAGCATGCATCTGGCCATTTCAACCACTGTTCGATTCTTCCTTTCCGCAATCCCGTTTTGCTCCGAAGTATATGGTACTGTCAAATCACGATGTATGCTACTTTCTGCGCAAAACTCATTAAATGCTTTTCCAACAAATTCACCTCCTCGATCTGTTCGTAGTGTTTTTATCATATACCCACTTTCCTTTTCAACTTTTATCTTAAATTTTTTTAAACATATCAAGACTCTTAGATTTCTTATTTAAAAAATATACCTAGCTCATTACTAAATTGGTAAGGCACAACAAATGAAACTCACTCTCTCACACTAACAAATATACAAAGAAGATGAGTAGAAGAGAACAAGAAAGGCACTCAATATTTTTGGATGATTAAAACTTGAACTTCAACGTACATAAATAGGTAGAGAAACATAAACATGCACATGCACTACTTGCAGAAAATCAGCTAACAAACCATAAAACTAGGAAGAATAAGCCTACATGGTTGACTCATTCTCTTGACTTATTCAAAACAATAAAACTAACAGCACTATTGCCACACGAACTTTGATGTTGACCATTAACAACCCCCTCTCAATATCAAAGTCCACTATTTCCATGCTTTCACCTTGTCGCACCAGATGAACCCCATTCAAGCTCTTCGTTAGCGCATCAGCTGTTTGATCTTCAGAGTTAACTGCTTCCATATCAATCTCACCTTTTAAAACTTTTTGTCTTGTGAAATGATAATGAACTTCAATGTGCTTCGTCCTCGCATGAAACGCAGGATTCTTCGCCAACTTGATTGCTGAGATATTATCACATCACAACTTAACTAGATAGTTTACTTCTTGATTCAGGGTTTTCAGTAGCTCTACTAACCACACACATTCTTGAGCTGTCATGGCTGCAGCCCTATATTCTGCCTCTGTTGTTGAAAGAGATACTATCGGTTGGAGCTTGCTACACCAGGATAGTGAGCTAGACCCGTACAGAAATACATACCCAGTTGCCGACCTTCTTCCATCTAAGTCTCCACCATAGTCAGCATCACAAAATCAAACAACTTAGGTTCAGTTTTCTCTACGAACTTCACCCCTTTTCCAATCGTAGCCTTTAAATACTTCAGGACCCCCTTTATAGCAGCCATGTGGGGTTTCCTAGGATCTTGTATAAAGCGACTAAGGACCCCAACAGCAAAGGAAATATCGAGTCTGGTTAGAGTGAGGTAGATCAAACTACCCACCAACTTCCTGTATTTGGTTGGGTCATCAAGTTTACTTCCTTCACTAGCATATAACTTGACATTCTTGACCATAGGTGTCATTCCTGCTTGCACGATGTCATTCCAAACTTGTATAACAGATCAACCGTGTACTTCTTCTAGTGCAGCACTATTCCATCTTTCTTGTAGCCGAGTTCTAGACCTAGGAAGTGCTTAAGTCTTCCTAGATCTTTAATTTTAAACCGCGTGGACAGATTTGACTTCAGTGGATCAATTTCTTCATCAACATCACCTGAAATGATTAGGTCATCTACATATACCAAAAAAAACACAACCTTGTCACCAAGTTTTTCACGAACAGGCTGGAATCAGCTGTAGTCAGGTGATAACCACTTTGCTCCAAGAACTCTGCGATCTTACCGAACCAAGCTCCTGGTGATTTCTTGAGACCATAAATAGCTTTCTTAAGTTTGCACACATTTCGGGTATTCTTGACTTTCGAAAGCTATGGGTTGCATCATTTAGATGACATGATCGAGCTCTCCATACAAAAAGGCATTGTGAACATCCATTTGCCATAACTTCCGGCGTTTTGCGGCTACGTACTAGTGCTAGGAGTAAACGAACAATTGTAATCTTGGCTACTGGACTAAATGTATCTTCATAATCCAATCCATGTTGTTGAGAAAAGCCTCTAGCTACCAAGCGAGCCTTGAATCTATCGATCGATCCACCCGACTTTTGTTTTACTTTGCAAACCCACTTGCACGAAACTAGATTTCCACCGGGGGGTTTTGGCACTAGTTCCCACGTTTGGTTTAAAATGAGAGCATCCATCTCTGTCTTTATTGCAACCATCTACTCTTCTTTTGTGTGTGCTTTTTGGTATGATTCAGGCTCACATAATAAGTCTTTAATATGGCAACTCGAGCATACATGAGGGCATATTTCGAGCTAGGCTTTCTTTCTATTTGTGACCTCCTTAGAGTAGGTTCAGGAACTGTAGCCTAATGCTTAGGTTGTGGACTATCAGGTTGTTCTTCTTCTGAGGAGATAATCTCCTCGGTTACTTCATTTGTTAGCTTCAACTTTGCTAACGAGGTACCAACATCATCAGCAAGCTTTTTTGAGTCTTCTAAGGGTATGCTTTCAGGACCCCACCATGAGGACATTTCATCAAATACCACATTTCGAGAATGTGTATATTACCCGAGCTTGGTTCAATGCATCGCCATCCCTTCTTTTCTGGATCATAGCCTACAAATATACACTGAGTAGGCGTAAGTGGTTAGGAACCGGTACGTAACACACACACCCAAAAACTCTAAAGTAATGAGCATTAGGCTTAGTTTGGTATAACCTTTCAAATGGAGATGTATATTGTATACTGTGGGAAGGGGTTCGGTTGATCAAATAGCATGCTGTTCTCATTGCTTCTGCCCAGAAATGCCTCGGGACGTTCTTGTCATGCAGTAGGCTCCTCATGACTTCAGCTAGGTGCCGGTTCTTACGCTCGGATACACCATTTTGTTGGGGTGTATTCGAGCAGGTAAGTTGGCGCTTGATCCTTCGATGTTTCATGTATTGATCAAACTCAGCAGACAAGTACTCACCTCCATTGTCTGATTTTAAACAACCCATTTTGAAACCAGTTTCCCGTTCCGCTTATGCTTCAAATTCTTTGACCTTTGTAATAACTTCAGAATTTCCTTTCATGAAGTAGACCCACGTGTACCAGGAGTAATCATCAATGAACGTTACTACATAATGAAACCCTTTCATCAAGGGATGTTTGGTAGGCCCCCACACATCCGAATGAACTAGAATAAGTGGTTTTTCTATGAGATAGTTCGAGGGGTGAAAGGGCTCTTGATGTGCTTTGCCATTCTAGCAGCCTTCACATACAATATCACTGTTAACTTCAAGCTTCGGTAACCCAGTGACTAATCCCTTCTTCACCATTAAGTCAAGCTTGTCGTATCCCACGTTCCCTAAACGGTGGTGCTAAAGATCCGCATTTTGAGTATCCTTCGTCTTTTCAATGAATGTGTGTTCCGCTGACAAGACATACACGGTCGCATTCTTATGACCTCTTAGAACTGGAACTGAAGGAGTTTCAAAATCCTTGAATACCTGCACATCACTTGGACCCAACAGAACATACCTGCCTTCTAATATTTGTTGTGGAACAGACGAAAGGTTTTTCTTTAATCTAGGGACATGGTAGACATATGGTAACTTGAATTCATGTTTCTGATCTTCAAAGGGAAACACCACACTGCTTATATGAGAAATGGAGTGACGGGAGTTATCTACTATGATTACTACTCTGCGGCCGTTATACTTCATGGGATTACACAGCTTTCCTTTTTCACCGGTCAAGTGATTGGAGCATCCCGAGTCTGCAATCCAGTCGTTGAGTCGTTTTTTACGTTGACTTGTTGACGTGTAGGCAACTGTCTTCTCTTTCTCAACTTCATCTTCTACATAGGCAACTAGGGTGTGAACATCCCAAGCTTCGTCTTCTCTTACTTCAGCGATAGTCCTTGGCCATGTGTCCTCTTCGACCACATGATTGACAGTTGTAAGGGAATCGCTTTCCAAACTTCTTCACCTTTCAGTAAGTACTTCTACTACTTTCATGGTCTTGTTCATTCCCCCTCTTAGACTAGGCTTCAAATTTATTAGGCCTGTTGGTTTTATGAGATGGGCCAGAGTATTTATCTTTTCCTTTCGACTTGCTTGCATACGGGGCCTGTTTATCGGTTTTTACTGATGTGCTAAGTGGCATATCTCCTAGTTGCTTACCAAGGGCTTCCTGGGTGCTAAAAAATTCTCAAAATTTGCTAGGGTTGGCTCTGTTGGCCATCCCTAAACAACCGCTACAAAGCTTCTATACTCATTCTTCAACCCATGTATTATGATGCGTTTTATGCATGCCTCACCGATATTAGACTGCGGATCGAGTTCCCCTATCTCCCTGCACAACGTCTTGATTTTGTGGAAATATTGGGGGATCGTTAGATTCCGTTGTGACACCGACAATAGCTCGCTCTCTATGAGTTGAAGCTTAGAATCATTCTCTTTAGAGAACAAGGTAACTAGGGTATCCCAAGCCTCTTTGGGTGTCAAAGAGTCTCGGATGTGCTCTAATACTTCCTCCTCGACTGTGGTCTTCAAAATGAGTAGGGCTTCTCTCGCTTTCACCTTCCACTTATTTATAACTCCATATTGATCTTCCCGTAACGGTAATATAGTATCCGAACCGTTCACAACCTCCCACAAGTCTTGACCTTGCAGGTACCCAATAAGCAAGTAGACCATGTGTTATTGCTGTTGTTCAACTTCTTTACACCACCGACTAATTGAAGTTTTGTCATTGCTTCGGATACGAACCAACTTGACTTTGATACTAATTAATAAATTGCTAAGGCACAACAAATGAAACTCACTCTCTCATTCTAACAAATCTACAAAAAAATGAGTAGAAGAGAACAAGAAAGGCAGTCAATATTTCTAAATGATTAAAACTTGAAACTTCAATGTACATAAATAGGTAGAGAAACATAAATGTGCACATGCACTACTTATAGAAATTCTACTAACAAACCATAAAACTAGGAAGAATAATCCTACATGGCTAACTCATTCTCTTGACTTATTCAAAACAATAAAACTACAGCACTATTGCCACACGAACTTTGATGTTGACCGTTAGCACTCATATGGGTATAGTCGTGAGTTAATAAAAAGAAGAGTTAATGACATAAATAGTTCCTACAGTTTATCTAAAATAACAGTTTTGGTTAGTAAGGGTTTTTTTGTAACAAGCTAGGGTATTGTGTTTTACTTTTTGTAACAAGTTAAGGTATTAATACTAATAGATGTTAGTTTTTCTATTAAATTTAAATAAAATGACTAAAATACCCTTTGAGGGACTAATATTGTAATTTTACAGCTTTTTTTTTTATTTAGGGATCGTTATTTTAATTAAATATAACTTAAAAAGAACCCAACCCCCTTTCCCTATCACCACCATCTACCCACCATCACCACCATCTTACCCACCGTCACCACTATTTATCACCATCAGCTTCCCTCTATTCACAATAAACCACCATAAAAAACCCTAAAATCATCAAAAGAGTAAACCACCACCATCGGACACCATCACCATTTAAAATTGATGTGTGAATGATGGTGGGGTTGAACTTAAATGTGGTTCGAGCTATGTTTTGAAGCATTGGACATTCAAATCGGAAGTTAACAAGGGAAAGAGAAGGGGGAAGTTAATAAGGGTCGACGGTGGTGGTGTTGGCGGCTGCTAGTAGTTGGTTGGATGGAAGATAACAGGGGAAAGGGCCGACGTTGGTGGTGTTAGTGGCTGGTGGTAGGTAGTCGGTTGGAAGTTAACTAGGGAAATGGAGTGGGGTTTTGTTGATGTGGGTGATGGTGATGGTGATGATGATGAGGGTACCGAGAAAGAGATGAATGACGGAGGTTTGAGGGCTGTGATGGTTGTTAGTGATGTCGACGGTGGTGGCTGGCGGCGGTTATGTCCTGCGGTGGTGGTGGTGAAAGTATTATTATTTTGTGATGTAATTAAATATATATATATATATCTATTTGTGTGTGTATATATATGTATATATATATATATATATAAGGAGAGAGAGAGAGTGTGTGTGCGTGTTATGTATAAATATATTATTTTAATTAAATTACATAAATAGTCCTTCTAATTACAAAAATAGTCCTACAATGTTTAAAATAACTTTAAACATAACAGAAAATCTAACGTCTCTTAGTGTTAATTCGCAAACTCGTTACAAAATTAAAAGTCAGTGCTCAAACCTGCTATTTTTTTTGCTTAGCACTCAAAACTGTTATTTTATATAAACTATAGGGACTATTTATGTAATTAACTCTAAAAAGAAATAGTAATTACTTCCCATTGATCTTATTTGCATGGGTGCCACTAGATCTACATGAACAAGTTGAAGTGAACATTTTGTTTGGCATGTGCGAGTAAGAAATGAACTTTTGGTTTACTTCCCAAAAATGCACCCTTCACATTATCCAATATTCCCTATTCATTGAAGACCTTTCACCATTTTTTCTTGGGAAATTTACCAAAATAACCATTTGATCAAATGAAATTATTAAAATAACAAGTCAAAAATTAAGTTTATCCAAGAAAACAACCAATCAAATCGTGCCACGTGTTCAACACTCGCCCACATGACGAAGAAAACCCATAATCCCTCACCGGCACGTTCTTCCAAGCGAGGAGTAGGCATAATCCCTCGCCCACGTGTCAGTTTTTCGATATCCCTCGCTGACGTGTCATATCACTCGTTGGCTCAGCGAGGGATTATGGGAATCCCTCGCCCCAACTTACCAAACTGCCCCCTTCGCCCATAATTAAAGAAAGAAAGATATATATATATATATATATATATATATATATATATATATATATATATATATATATATATATATATGTTTTTAACCCAAAAAATCCTTATTTTCTTTTCATTTATTATTTTTTAAATACCTAAAAATTTAATTTAATTTAATTTAATTTAATTTTACCCTATATAATACAATGTTTACCCTTAACAAAGTTATAAAATCTTAAATTTTTCTCAACCTTGTTGTTGCAACTTTCTTCTTAAAATGCTCTCAAATCAGAAAATGTCAGTTAATAACCTACTATGCAGTGGGGGTAAATGACATTTTGTAAACGACGTTGAAGAGTATCTACCATTGAAAGGTAAATGTGTTGGACATGTTCTTAGTTTATCTAATAATATAACATATGATGAATTTTCAAAACTGAGAATTCAAAGTTATATACGGTTATCGTATAAAATGTCTACTTATACTCATTTTATTGATTTATCTGATGATAAAGATTTATTTTATTTTATGAAAGTTGTTCTTAATGGTCAAAATGAAATTTTTATGTTATTCGACAATGAAGAATCCGGTGTTGGTAGTAGCTCCCCTGTCCACGAAAAAAAATTGAATTTTACAAACGACATTGAAAAGTTTATTTATGATTTAAACGGCGTTCGTGTGGACGATGAGAGTTATATTGATGTTAAGCGAGAATGTCATTGTGAAAATGAAAAAAATGAGGACTTTAATGAAAAAGAGTATTCACCTCCCTCTCATTTCGAATATAAAGTTCATGAAAATATATTATTCTCACAACTAAAGTCATTAGTGGATCCTACAAATAATCCATTCAAAAATACTTGCTCTGATATGTCAACTATATCTAAAGGTGATTGTTTCAACAACAAATAATAATTACAACTGAAATTGGGTATGATGTGTATTACCCAATGTTTTGAGTATAAAGTGGTAGGCGTCATGTCGTAATGATGGTTGCGATTGGTGTATCCGTGCGCACTACTTTAAAAATACAAGCATATTTCAAGTTAGATAATTTAAATAAGTACATACTTGTTCAAGAACACAAACTTATCTCAATATTCGTCAAGCGAACAAAAAATTAATGAATCATATCATTAAGACCAATTAAAAGATAGCGGATGAATTTACCAAGGTAAAGAAATTATGAACGATATTAAAGAGAGATTAAAAGTAAGCATATCATACGCTCAAGCTTGGCGTGCAAGGCTTACGCGCTCACACTTTTAAAAGGATCTCTAGAAGAATCGTTTTCGCGTCTTTCTGTTTACTACTACAACTTGGTGAAAGCAAACCCGGGTACGGTCACTAACATTGATGTATATGAAATGGGACGTTTTGAAATGTTATTTGTCCCGATCGGTGCAGCGGTAAGTAAATTTTTTAGTATGTTTTTAATAATATGTTAATAACACTAACATTATTTAATTATTTAGATTCGAAGTGTTGTGCAATTTTTATGGCCTTTAATTGTGATCGATGGGGCACATTTAAAGTGAAAGTTTTTATGCACCATGTTTTTGGAAGTAGGTATGGATGGAAACAATCATATTTTATCAGTTGCATACGATGTTAGTAAATTAGAGAGCGGAGAGTCTTGGAAATGGTTTTTATCAAAACTTAAATATTGTATTGGTGATAATCCAAATTTGGCAATTATATCTGATAAAGCTGGCTGAATTGATATGCTAATTAAAACTGTGTTTCCACATGCATATCACGGGTTATGTTGTCGTCATTTGATGGTAAATTTACGCTTAAAGTCAATGAAAGGAAAAAATTACGAGTCATTATGATGGTAAACCTGTAAAGCTTATAGAGTTTTTTATTTTGAAGAACAATGTTATAGACTCACAGCTGTACTTCCATGCGTTCAAAATACTTTAGTCAATGTCGGGTTTGAAAAATGGGCAAGAGCACACTGTTCAGAAAGTCGTTATAATATCATGATGTCTAATAGCGTTGAGTCTATCAATGCTTTGTCACGACATGCTAGAAAACTACCAATTATTGGGATTTGAATTTTTTCGAGAATATCTACAAAAATAGTATTTTAATCGTAGATAGATTGTAGATAATATATTTATAGAAAACTACCATATATTCTTTTATGTTTTTTGTTAAAAATATTAGTATATTAATTTTTGTTGGTGATTTGCCGCCTAGTCTTACAAAATGGCTAGAAAATAAAATAACAAGAATAATTGCAAAAAGTGTGACATGGACAGTGCGCCTAGTCTTACAAAATGGCTAGAAAATAAAATAACAAGAATAATTGCAAAAAGTGTGACATGGACAGTGACCAAAATCGATGATCACACATTTAAGGTTGCAGAAAGAGGCAAAAAAGGTTTGGTTGATTTGTGGAGTAGAACATGTAGTTGTAGACAATGGGAACTCTCTGGTTTACCTTGTAGTCATGCAATTGCTATTTCAAGGTTTTTAAATATAACTGACTGTAGTCACTGAGATTTAAACTGGTTTAGTAAAGATATTGCAGAACCGTTTGAAGGTGTTTAAAGCAATTCAGTTTTATAATAAGGAGAGACTTAGAACACTTAACAGATCAAATAGGGAACTGGAATCTTTATGGTGATACTAAGAACAACACAAGTAAACAAGAGACAGAATGCTTAAGAACAAGGTAATTGGTTTTCAAGGATAAAGTATATTGCTCTCAAGTTCTATTACAAGTGTTACAAAGCATACATTTAAAATACAAGGACCTGAGATACTTTATACTACATCCTAGAGCCGGCCATACTTTAAAGGCCAGTTGAAAACACTAATCTAGACAACAAGATTAATGTAAAGTCAAAAGGCAGATTGCCTTTTGACATGTGAATATGACATGCCATAGCTCACATCATATTGTAATACAAAAAGGATAAAAGTACATAAAGTAGAAAGTTACAAACTCAAGACCTTAATCTATAGTTTCCTTAAGCATGGACCTTTTCACCAACTTGTGTAAAGTTGGTGAGCCTGCAGAGTGGCAGCGAAAAGTTGGTCAGCTTTTCTGAAAAGTTGTTGATCATAGAGAGCATGTCTTCTCTGTATTTGGAAGAAATTAGTCTTCTATCTTTGAGGCTTCGGAAGACTTTGTCTTCTAAGCTTCGGAAGACTTCATCTTTGGCTTCGGAAGAATTAGTGTTTTGGCTTCGGAAGATTTTACACTTGTGTAATTTTCTTGCAATGTGTAAAACTTCCGAAATAACTTCTACCATGCACAAAGTGCATGCATGCAGAAGACTTCTTGACTGTTTTGTGTGCATCAGTCTCTTTGAAATACCTTACAAACTCCCCCTAGGCTGATGCTATCAAAACAGAAAGGTTGCTTAGCAGTTTGCAGTCCTTATGTCTTGATCAGCAGTGTACAATCAGGACATGGATGGTCTTCTAGATGCAAGAGGCTTTTCTTCTGAATGATGTACAATCAAGACATGGATGGTCTTCTAGATGCAAGAGGATCTTCTTCTGAATGATGTACAATCAGGACATGGATGGTCTTCTAGATGCAAGAGGCTCTTCTTCTGAATGAAGTTGACTTAGCAGCCTCTTAATGCACTTTCTCAGGATGTTATTACTCATCCTAAGATGTTGAGGAGGATGCCTAGGACTTTTTTTTCTTTCTTTTGTTCCTTCTGATGGCCATCCTTTTCCTCACTCTATACTTCAACTGATAAGTTTGGCCTACAGCACCAGATTGACTTTTTATGCTCTCCTCAGTTTGGTTCTTATTTCCCATTTGATCAGTAGGAGGGGATTTAGAACCCTGCTGTGGGTTAAAAGATTAAGTTGGCTTAGTTGTAGCTTCAGGTTCAGGTTGTGTTGTCTCTTCAACCTTCACCTCCACTTTAGGTGCAGCTGGACTTGGTGGAAAATGCAAATCAACAAGCTGACCTTTTTTGATCTTCTACTTGATCCTCCTGATGTGCTCATCCATTGTGGATAGAGACATAGGACCAAGTCTCCTTCTAGAGAACCCATACAGCTTCAAGAAGCTCACCATCTTTAGTCTGTCAGCAGACTTCTTCTCTTGAGCTCTGATGGTGGCTCTTATTTTAGCAGCTTCCTCTCTTATTTTTCTTTTAACAGCTTTTCTTTGAGTTTGAGCCTCTTTATCAAGCTGTTTTAGGTACTCAAACTCAATGTATTCAAATGAGAGGGAATTGAGGGCTGCTGCCTGATAGAGACCTGTGGCACTTAGATAAGCAATCATCTTTTGTCTTTCTTATTCCCTGCTTATCTGAGTTTCTTCTTCTTCAATTGCCACAGACTCTTTCTCAGGACTTTCATGAACCGGAGATAAGACAGGGGCTTTTTGTTGTTTTTTTCTTTTTCTCTGTTCTTTGATTTTGAGGAGCAGTTCTGCTGCCTCAGCCTCCTTCCTCTTTTTGTATAGCTACTTGTCTGCCAGTTCATCTAGCTTTGCCAAGGGGAGAGAAATTATCTCATCAATGTAGTAGTTCCTGAGTCCCAGATAGTTCAATCTAGTTGCCCTTAACTCATCATTCTGAGTATCAGGCCTATGGGCAGCCCTGATTGCAGCTTGCATGAAGCTTGGACTTCTCCATATCTTTCTCCCCTGGCCTTCCTCTTCCTCTCTCTCTTCTCCTCCTTAATCTCCTTAGGAGTCATTTTCCTTTTCCCTTTGTTAATTGTGGGCCTGTATGACTCAGGGTGGAGAGAGCTTTGGCCTGCAGATGGTTGTGATGAGCTTGAGCTCCGGCCAGAGAGAGGTTGTGATACACCTTCACCAGCAGGTGTGTCACTAAGGGTACTGGGTGTTGAGGGTGAGCCTGTCTCAAGGTTCACATGTTCTTCTACTCGGCCTTCAACTGAGGTTTCCCTTTCGAAGTTAATCTTAGGGTCTGCCTAAGTATCCAGTTGACCAACAGTTTTTCCTGCTAGCCTCTTTCTATATAACAATGCTCTTTGTCTGAATTCACTCATTACCCGGTCTTGGATCATCTCAGCTAACCTGCCAGCCTGTCTGTTTTGGCTTGGGTTGATGAAGGGCAGGTTAACCAAGTTCATACCATCATGGAAACTCAGGGTCCGAAAGTTGAAGAGTTCCTGTTGCCCCTGAGCCCTTGATAGCACCAATGCCATTCTTAAGGAATCATACCACCATCCCATGATTGGATTTTCAGCTAAGTCGGATGGGGCAGGCATGGACATTGGAATTCCTTAAACAGTTGTTGAAATAACGCCTCCACATCAGTGTGAGCCTAAGGAAGTTATTGAGTATGGACAACTGCAAGTGAGGGTGGTGAGTCCTCATTGTCCATAGTCATGACAGAACTCCCAGGTTCTGTGGTTGTAGGGACTTTCTCCCCCTTTTTGGTAGCATCACCCAATTGCATAGATGAGCTAGAGGTCAAATCCCCTACTTCCATAAGTTCTTGTGGACCTGGTTGAGCTTGTCTTAATGGTCTCTCAGCTAGCTTGCCATTGAGATCGGTGATCTCAAGTTGCTGGTCATTGACCTTCTTCTGTAAGGGAGTCACTTGAGATTCCAAGTGACTCACCTTGGAGAGCAAAAAGGTGCAGAGTTCTTCTAATTGTTGCACCTTTAGTTTCAGACTCCTCTCATCTTCTGATGAAGAATCATGGGGGGATGAGAGAATTTGACTAATGTCTTCTTCCTCATCACCAACATAGTATTCTTGGCTGCTGGATTTCCTCTGCTCACTGACAACTTCAAGTGAAGTGTCAATGGGCTGAGTTGCCATGGTTGAGGTCTTAATAATGTAATCACTAGCAGTAGTGAGAGCCTCTTCCATATGGACCTCCTAAACTTGTTCAGGGAGATCCACCTTAGTTTAGGGTGGATGATGTGGGCTAGACATACGAGTGACAAGAGCATTCATCTCTCCTTGAGCAGGGGTGGAGAAGAGACTCATGGTACTCACTGAATCCCATATCTTTATCATCATAGAATTCCAGGTTTGGGATTGGTTGGTTGAGATCTAGAGGCTGGGGATGGTAACTATCCTCTGAAGGTTGTTCACTAGAGTTTTGAGACTCTAAGTGAAGGCTTAAGGCTGTTGAGGTTGTGAGCTCATCAGGCTGAGCATGAGGAACCTCAGCACTGATAGTATGATATATGGGAGTGGTTTGCTCCTCAAGAGAAGTAGGAGCTCCAGTGTCCACTTCTTCTTGCATGGGTGATAATATGGGGGCCTGCTCAGACTGAATAGCTTGAGCAGGGGCTCGTTTTAGTTTTCTGGAGTAGGTGATGGTTATGGTAGGTTGAGAGAGTGGATGAGAAACAACAGGTGTGGGTTCAACACTAGCAGGTGCTGCTAGGTTGTCACCTTGAGCAATGAGCTCGAACATTTTTGGGACAAGGGCTGTTTCTACCCTAGAGAATCCCACAGTTGGTTTTCTCATTATTTTAAAGACGCAGGGCTTCTCTGTCCTAATTTAAGAGTTTTATCTGTTCCCCTCAACTGTGAGCCCAGTTCACAATTAAGAATGTGCTGGACATATCTAGGGAACATATATTACTCTAAGGAGTCCAAGTGTGACAGTAATTAAGGTAAACAAAGTGAGAATACCTGAACTTGACTCCCTGAACCAGTCCATGGACTATGAAAGACAAATCCTCAGGAATCTGGTCCCATCCTCCATGCTTGTTGGACAAGCTATGTATGATGACATGGAGGAGGTACTTCCACTGGGAAGAGACCTTCCCTTTCCTAAAGGTTCTGACTTAGAAGTCTCCTTCATATCCCACATCATCCACCCCAAACTGAGGTGGATCTCCCTGAACAAGTTTAAGAGGTCCATATGGAAGACGCTCTCACAACTGCTAGTGATTACATCATTAACACCTCAACCATGGCAACTCAGCCCATTGACACTTCACCTGAAGTTGTCAGTGAGCAGAGGAAATCCAGCAGCCAAGAATACTATGCTGGTGATGAGGGAGAAGACATTAGTCCAACTCTCTCATCCCCCCATGATTCTTCATTTGAAAATGAAGGAGTCTGAAACTAAAGGTGCAACAACTAGAAAACATGTGCACCACTTTGGTCTCCAAGGTAAGTCACTTGGAATCCCAAGTGACTGCCTTACAGAAGAAGGTCAATGACCAGCAACTTGAGATCACCGATCTCAAGTGCAAGCTAGCTAAGAGACCATTAATGTGACACCCGACATTTTTGGGTCACTTTCCGATCAATACGAACATTGTTATCTGATCATACATTCATGCATTTAATGTTGTTCACTTACATGCGTTATTTATTGCATAAGCACTTACGAACCTTACACGTAACGGTAATTCGGAGAATTGCCGGATCGCACACGCGCCTGTCCAAAACGTTGGTGAATTGTCAAAATACTTTTTAAACAATTATAAATGGTGTGGAATTATATGTTACATGATTATGTGACTAAATGTTTAGCTTAGTTGTTAAAATTGTGAATTTTCTAGCATTTACGCGTTTTCGCATATTTTCGCCTTTTAACGTCTAACTATTATAAAAATGACTTTGAAACATAAAAATATATATTATTTCATGCTAATAATGTTAATTTGATATTATGTGAACATTTGGTGGTTTTGGTGTAGAAAAAGTTAAATCGCGTAGCGACAAATCAATTTTATGAAACGTCGGGGGTATTTATTGTAAAAATAAAGTATAAAACCCAATCCCCAACCCTAATTCCCCATTTACAGTCATCACCCAGCCCTCCCCTTCCCCTTTTTCGAAAATCTACTCCCAAGAACACACACACACATGTTTTGCTTTGATTCTTGCATCTAGAGTTGGAATTCGGACGTTTCTTGCATCAAAACACTTTTAGCACGTGATTCCTTGCATCAAAAAGTAAGTTTTATGTTTGATTTCATGTTATTTGATTATCATGATGAACATGAACCCAAGAAATCCAAACTCAAGTCAAAACATAAAATTGATTGAAATTGATGATTAATTATGTATTAGTATTCAACATAATGATGTTTGTACGGATTGGTTTTGTGAAATTGAGTTGTTTTGATAAAAAATCAAGACTTACTTATAATGGAAACTTTAATTTGGGGCTTTTGTAGAAATTGTATGAATTAGGTGAAATTGGATTGAATGGATGGTTCTATGATGTTAGTTGATGCTATTGGGTGAAAATTCATGTTTTGAGCTTTTGATTTCGGCTTGGTTTTTGCGCACTTTCCATTAAAGGAAACTTTTTGGGTAATTTGGTTTATAGATGATGATTTATGCATGTTTGATAAGATGTGATAATTGTTATAATATGTTTAGAGCATAGGAGTGGATTGGGAATAATCGAATTGTGAAAAACATTTCGTATGATCATGCTTGCTATTTATGGAAACTTTCGTGATATGACGTGATTAATGTTGTATATGACGTGTGTATAGCAAGATATGATGATGTGATTGATGTTTGTTTTGATATGTTTTATAATCTTGAAATGGATTACACATGTGTAACGATGTCATACTTTCCAAAAATAGAAACTTTTCAAAAATAGATTTTCGACATGAAACTGTATGTGAATCATTATTTGAGCTATTTGAGCATGACTAAACATAATTTTACTTATTTGAATCACCAACGGGTCATCGGGTCATTCGGGTCAACTTTGGTCAACAAAAGTCAACTTTGGTCAAAAAGTCAACTTTGTCAAACTTGTCGAACACTTCTCGAACACACTAATAGTTTACGTTGTTTGGATACAGCGGGGTTCATCATGACTATTATGTAGAAACACTCATGGACCTACATTTGTTAGGTAACAATTAACTTTTAACTTATACACTTCAGGTTTTTCCTACGCATCTAAGGTGAGTCTTCACGGCCCCACTTTTACTTACTTTTCTTTTTGGGGGAGAAGCATGCAAACTACTTTTATTTATATGGTTTTAGTATTACCGGTATATCATTTGTTACTGTAGTACAAACATTATCACGCAAGTCCTTACACACTCGAACCGTTAATAACGTGTTAGCGAGGTAATTTTGAGTAGTACTACTGGGTTTGACAAACCCCACCCGCGTTAGTCGCGCTAACTCGACTGGAGGTCAAACGGGTGTTTAATTGACCTAGACAACTCACAAACAGTCAGCTTCGATTCGGAAAGCTAAGTAACTCGATATATATAGGCTAGCTACCTATGGTATACCTTTGTTTACTTTTACCAGGCAAACGCTCAAACATGTTTACTGAATTAAACCTGTGAACTCACCAACCTTGTGTTGACACACTTTAGCATGTATTCTCAGGTCGCTGGCATGCCTAAGGCTAGGGTTGCACATCTGACGTTCATGCATCATCTATACTATTTGAAAGCAAATTCATTTACATTAACTGTTTTTCACTGGGCGCCTTGTTTGGCGCATTCATTACGTATGGTTTTACAAACGTTTACGCTTTCGCATTGATTACGTTGAAAACTATGTTTTACTCTGATTTAAAGTCAAACGCTTATTATAAAGCGCGTATAGTGTCATTTGATATGATCGTGTCTGAGATCCTGGTTTGTCACACGCCTTGCGGTAGAACACCGCAAGTGGATATTGAGGGTGAGACAGATTGGTATCAGAGCCACTGGTTATAAAGAACTAGGATTGCATTTGCATCTAGACTATAGCCTTAGATACATACTATCATTGCACATACTCTTAATCATTAACTGTTTTCAAATATACATATCATTTCTCATGCGCAACGATAATGGTTGCCCACATCATCTACTACACCCCTACGTCCCCAACATCATCCCTTTCGACAGGGAGACTTAGAATTCTGCTCTCATACATTATGCATCTACACCTATTACCTCACCATTAAAGCTGAATAAGCATCGTCTAGTGTCTGCAAATAACTTCAAACAACATGAAGTGTTGTTAAATATTCGAGAATGGGAGATACATAACACTGGGAATGTTTACCTTATCTGATAGCTAGCGTAATCTGGGAAGAGCACGCAGTTTTCTCCTTACTACTGACACAACTGTTTCTACTCCTGCATTATCACCCATACCTCATCTGGTTGAGCAGACATTCATCGCTTTTGTGGCAAGGATAAATCGAAAGCTTCGTAATGTACGTGAAGCAGCCGATGAGATCACTGAGATACTAGAGCATCACACCACAACTAGGGTATATCTAAAGACACCTAAGGAAGGCCTGGTGGAGACAGGCTAGACGCATAATACTTTTATTGACACATTCGAGGAAGACACGAACAAGAACATTTCACTTGATGGTATAATGGAGGGAGCACTTGATAAGATTAACACCTTTGAGGCTACACTGTTGGATATGACGCAGACACTAGTGCTATCAGAGTTGAGAGTAATTGGACTGGAAGTTCAGGCTACAGTTGCTAACATACCTGAGAAAAAGTGTTCTCGAAATGAAGACTAGAAGCTAGAAAGGAAATTCTAGAACACTAAGATGATAGGGTCATATATTGAAGAATATATGAGCTGTTTACATGAGTTGGTTACTTTATGTAACGGTCACTCCAGCTTGCAAGTGTATTGAGAAGTACATCTATAGGTTAGCCCCTCAGAATTAAGAGTGTCATAGTCAATGATCCCATAACCATTCAGCAAGCTATTTAGTTATTTCACAAGTTCACTGACTTGGTAGTGGCGTAAGACATTTTATGTGAGCGTGAAGTCGTTGATGATTCAACTAATAGCAAACGAGAATAGGATGGATTGGTATAAGTCCTTCACTCCTGGCGCTCTTCAACATCAGCAACGTAGAAAGTTTGATAATTATAAAAACTTCACACATACCAGCTAGAGCAATAGTAGTGGTTAGAGCTAGGGTAGCTATGCTGACAAATACCCGAAATGCACTAAGAGAAATTTTCACCATCAGAGTTAGTGTGATCGTTATCATTCCCAAGGATGTGGCAAGATGGGCTATGTAGCAAATTATTATAAGGGAGATTTAATGATCACGCAACAACAACTCTAGCAGCAAGGACAAGCCAAAGGATCATATGGGCAAAGATACACAATTCAGGAGAGATTGCCCTCAACTAAAAAAAAGGCAATAAGGACTGTAGCAATAGAAAGGAACCATAGATAGAAGCCAAGGATCGAATATGGTTATCATAGGAAATTTCTAGATATAGCTTCAACTGGGATGGTCCCTGGTTACGCCATACAATTAGTTGATAGTAAATTAATGGAAACAACTTACAATCTTAAAGGATGTAAATTGGTATTGTCTATACATAAGACAGATATAGATTTTACGCCTATTACGCTTAGTAGTTTGATGTGATTGCTGGCATGCATTGGATGTCTAAAAACCAAGTTAGAGTATTGGTCGCAAAAAGATCGGCTGTATACCGTTTTATAGTGGTGAAGTTCTATTTGTTCAGGGCGACAAAAGTGTGGCGGTCTTAAACATCATTTCTTATGTGAAGACCGGAAGTACTACGCAAGGGTCATACAGCCATTTTATCTAAGATCACCGAGAAATCAACTGAGGAAAGGAGGATCGAAGAGATCCCTATCATCCTGTACCTTTTCATGGTTTTCTTAGAAGATTTACTTGGTTTTACCCGCATAGACAGATTAAGTTTTAGATCGATTTGATACCTGAAGCCTTGCTAGAGTACCTTACAAATTAGCTCCGAATGAACTACGAGAATTAACAACGTAACTATAAGAGCTGTTGGATAAAGGATTCATCTGACCGAGCTCATTGCAATGGAGAGCTACGGTCCTGTTTGTCAAGAAAAAAGGATGGAATTTTCTGTATGGACATTGATTACCGTGGGCTTATCAAAGTGACAATTAAAGAACCGTTATCCTCTTCCACGTATTGAAGATTTGCATCACTAGCTCCAAGGGTGGAGTTTATATCCAAAATAGACCTGAGGTTGGAGTATTATTAGCTGAGGGTTCGAGAGGATGTTATATCTAAGGAAGCATTCAGAACTTGGTATTGTCACCATGAGTTTCTGGTTATGCCAAGTGAGTTTAAGAACACACCAGCTATTTTCATGGATCTCATGAACCAAGTGCGTAAACCCCATCCGGACAAGTTTATCAATGTTTTTGCTGATGACATTCTAACATATACAAAGAACAAGAAGGAGCATGAAAAACATGATTTTGGAACTACTAAATCAAGGATAGTTGTATGCCAAGTTTTTAAAATGTGACTTTTGGAGGAAGTCAATAATTTGGGTCATGTGGTCAACAGGAATGGAATGCGTATAGACCCGACAAAAAAATTGAAGCCATCAAGAATTGGGTTATGTTTAAGACTCCGATTAAGGTACGATAGTTTCTTAGATTGGATGGCTACTACCGATAAGACATCGAAGGGTTTTCGAAGATCGCTCAACCTCTTATGGCATTAACTCATGAAGGCACTACATATAGTTTGGGTGACGAACAGAAGTCCGCATTTCAAGTTATGGAACATAAACTTTTTATTGTACCGATACTATCCCTACCAGACGGAAACAAATGATTTTGTAGTATATTGCGATGTTTCCATCCAAGGTCTCGGTTGTGTGCCAATGCAACGCGAGAAAGTCATCGCATACGCTTTTAGTCGGTCGAAAGTTCATAAAAATAACTACATGACACACGACTCAAATTTTGGAGTCATTGCTTTGCACGCAAGATATAAAGGTACTACTTGTACGGTACCAAATGCATCATTACACCGATCACAAGAGCCTTTAGTATATCTTTTAACAGGGGGAGCTGAATATGAGATAGCATCGTTGGGTCGACGTGTTGAACGACTATGACAATCTGGTGAAGTACCATCTGGGTAAGGCTAATGTGGTAGCCGAAGCCCTAAGTCAAAAGAAAACACCTAAACCAATACAAGTTTGAGCATTATAGCTTATCATTCATACCGAAGTGCCTGATCAAATCCGTAATGTTCAACTTAAGGCTCTGAAGAACGAGAATATGAAGGCAGAGTCCATGCAAAGCGTGGAAAAACAATTAGTTACAAAATCCAAAGGAATTCATGATATCATGAAACGAATATGGGATTTTGTGTATGGAAATTTATGAGAGTTGAAAAGGAATAAAGCTCTTAAAACTCGTTATCCCATTCATCAAGGTATAGGTAAGACGTGTCATGATTTGAAGGATTTCTAATTGGTGGTAGAATATGAAAGGTTATATTTCAGGAAGGAGAGACTTAGAACACTTAGAACACTTAATAGTAAGACGAGACTTAGAACACTTAACAGATCAAATAGGGAACTGTAATCTTTATGGTGATACTAAGAACAACACAAGTAAACAAGAGACAGAAAGCTTAAGAACAAGATAATTGGTTTTCAAGGATAAAGTATATTGCTCTCAAGTTCTATTACAAGTGTTACAAAGCATACATTTAAAATGCAAGGACCTGAGATACTTATACTACATCCTACAGCCGACGATACTTTAAAGGCCAGCTGGAAACACTAATCTAGACAACAAGATTAATGTAAAGTCAAAAGGAAGATTGCCTTTTGACATGTGACTATGACATGCCATAGCTCACATCCTATTGTAATACAAAAAGGATAAAAGTACATAAAGTAGAAAGTTATAGACTTAAGACCTTAATCAACAGTTTCCTAAAGCATGTCTTTTAAATGTATCTTTGTGGTTTCGGAAGACTTTAGTGGAAAGTTGGTCAGCTTTTCTGAAAAGTTGTTGATCACAGAGAGCATGTCTTCTCTATCTTCAGAAGAAATCAGTCTTCTATCTTTAAGGCTTCGGAAGACTTTGTCTTCTAAGCTTCGGAAGACTTTATCTTTGGCTTCGGAAGAATTTGTCTTTTGGGTTCGGAAGATTTTACACTTGTGTAATTTTCTTGCAATGTGTAAAACTTCCGAAGTAACTTCTACCATGCACAAAATGCATGCATGCAGAAGACTTCTTGACTATTTTGTGTGCATCAGCCTTTTTGAAATACCTTACAGATATATACAAGGCTACATATGAGGAGTCAATAAATCCTTTAATAGCACAATCTAAGTGCGAGATACATTCTGGTTTTGTGTCTATGCAACCACCACTGATTAATAAAAGACAAGCTTGCAAATCGAGAGAAAATAAACGCATACCGTCACGCGGGGAGGTAGTAAAAGAAGTTGTATGTAGTAGATTTTATACACAAGGTCATAACCACGACCAATGCAGAGCCCCACTGCCATCACAAATTTCGCCAAAATCAAGGGCAGATGGAAGCAGCAATCCATATCAACCAACAACATATGTCAACCCAGAAGATTTTTGTGAATACATCTTTGACGCAACTAGCCAATCATCACAAATATGGGATTTTGATTTGAGTGAACCTTAATGATAAAATGATTTTGATTTTTATTAAAACATGTATGTATTAACGTTTTATGTTGAGAATATTATTAGAATGAAAAAGTTATATTTGAATTATAATTGCATTCTATCTCTATAAACAGGGCAATGCAAACAAGATATTTCAATCTACATTATCTATTCTACCACCAATCCTTCATCCAACCATTATCTATCTTCATTCAATAAACAACTAATTTTTACTTCATCCTATCATTATCCATCATTCCAAACTTATCATTCTAAATTCATCAAAAATGATATTTATCTTTCACATACGTCCTCCTCCAAAACCTTCCTACAAATCGCAATTACGATATCACTTTATCTACATAAACTGATCAAAAGCATTCTATTATATTGTTCTTATTTTTTTATCTACATAATACTGATCACTAGATAAGAAAATTTAGATCAGATAGTAAGAACTTTCGTATTGAAGTGGCTAAGCTGTGTACTACAACTTCTATCTTGCTTGGCCCGATGAAGTAGGTAATCTTTGATTATAGGTTGCATGCTTAATACTGATAGAAAAAATATTATGTGTTGATAGAAAATATTAAAGATATACTATGTTGATAGTAACTATTGAAGATATACTTTGTTGACAGGAACTATTGAAGGAACTATTGAACATATACTATGTGTTGAAGATATGCTCAATCTCTGATTATAGGTTGCATGCTCAAAAAAATAAAAAAAACAATTACCAATTATATTTATTTTTTAATTTTTAAATAATATTTTTATAATATATAACATATTTTTATTATTGCTTCATTTTCCTAACCATATTATTAAAATAAAAATTAAATAGAACACTTGTATAAACATCACCAATTTAGGTGCTTCAAATTCGTTTAGCATATTAAATTATATTTATAATACGATAACAAACACACAAAATAAAATTACAAGAAAATTCTAATGTGAACGAGTTAAGCTGTGCCTGAATACAATTGATCAGCCATGATTCGCCTATACAACTTACAATCCTCCTTAAAATCTGCACCACAATCTATCGGTCTTCCCGCAACGAAATGTTCCATCAATATGCAAACGTAAACTCCTTCGTTACCTCTCAAATCTTGGGGTGTTGTAACATAGTCTTCATTTATTTCAACACCAAATGGTGTTTCTGCTTGTTTGATCTTTTTTCAAAAACAAAGGTTTACTAATAAGTATTGAAATAAACAGAGTTTCATCAACGCCGGGTGAACAAATTGACCAAATTTATCTTCACCTTTTTCTTTACCACAAAAAAAATATTTAATTTTATTGTCCGCAAATTAACACGAACAAGTACCTATTCTTCACTCTAAATAAAAAAAAAGGAAAATACACATGACCAACATCTAAAAAAGAGGGATACGGGGTGTACTTTCTATCGACAAACGAAACAGCAAGCTTGCTACATGAATCTATTAAGAAGTCAAAAAATTATGAAAGTAGTATATTCCAACATATATTTGATAGTCTATCTTTGTATAGCTCTCTGTGTCTTCAATTCATATTTCTTAAAACCCAACATTCAAAATGCTATATATATGTACATTTATTAATACAAGTATAAAAATGCATATATTAATAATATATATATATATATAAATGTTTACCATTACGGTTAATTGATCGTTACGTCCGTAACCTAGTAAAATACCCCAAAAAATCTTGTCAAGTTTTATAGGTATTAAAAATATAGCAGAATGACTAAAAGGGGCATCTCCCTTATTATAAAACTTCATAACATCTGTTAACCAATTTTCTGACTCATCATCTAGAATGGCCCATATACGTACAATAGGTCGATTGTAGGGTTGTAATAATACGTTTATAGGAGGGTTTTCTTCCATGTTTTGAACATTAAAAGTTGAAGATTTTGATTGTTTTTTTGGACACCTCCATTTGTTTATGATCCAAGATGATGGTTTAGGTGCGGGTTGAGAATAGTATTGATTTTTATCCATGAATGTATGAGATGAGAAATGTAGAGTGTGTTTGCTACTTAGTGAAATATTAATGAAGTGCCTATTTATACATATTATACTATTAATTTAAATATAAAAATAAGTGTAAATTTGCTTTTTATTTTTATTATTAATTTCTTTTTAATTTATTTCGTATTTTAACCTTTGATGTGATATATAAAATTTTAAACATACTATATAAGTCATCATTGAAGTTTGTATATTGTTATCAACGAATATCGTATTTTCAACTATCGGGGCAAGAATAAATACAACATAATTATCATACAAATATACCAATTAATTTTTTGATACACATGAATTAAACAAATTTATACAGCTAATTTACAATAGAGTAAATTACACGGATAGTCCCTGTGATATGCACATATTGCAACTTTAGTCCCTACTTTTAATAAATTACAATGAGGGCCTGAACTATGCATGATATGCACACCGACAGTACCCGACGCTAACTGAAGTTAACTTTCTCTGTTAAGTCAATGTAAAATTACCAATATACCCCTAAATTTAAAAATAATATAACTAAACTTACCCACCACATCTCACCCCAACCCTCCATCTTCTTCTTCCATCTTCATTCTCTTCATCCATCTTCATCTTCTTCATCCATCTTCATCTTCATCTTCATCTTCATCTTTATCACAATCACCACCACCTCTCCACCACCATATGAGAAATCAACGTTTCGTACAAGTCTTTCTCTCTCTCTCTTCACCCTTATCTCTCTCCTTTTCTCTCTATCTCTTTCTTTCTCTTTCTTTTTCTTTTTCTCTCTTTCTTTCTCTCTCTCTCTCTCTCTCTCTCTCTCTCTCTCTTTTCTAAGACCACCGGGCATAACGCCACATCTCTTTCTCTGTTCAGATCTGCAACGGTGGTGGTGGTTGAGGCTGTTGGCGGCGACGATGGTGGTGGTTGAGGGTATAGGCCGTGATGTTGGTAGTGGGTTCAAGGTAGAGGCGGTTGTCGAGGTGGGTTGAGGGTGCAGGCGAACGTGGTGGGTTGAGGGTAAAGGTAGCAATGGTGGTGGGTTGAGGGTAGAGCAGCGACGGTGATGGTGGGTTAAGGGTGCTGCAGCAACGTTAGTGGTTGGTTGAGGTTGCATGCGGCGATGGTGGTGGTGGGTTGAGGGCGGCGACGGCGACGGTGGGTTGAGGGCGGCAACGGCGGTGGGTTAAAGGTGTAGGCAATGGTGGTGGGCGTTGAATTTGAAGAAGATGATAAAAAAAGAAAAAACTAATAGAGAAATTTAACTTTTGTTAGTGTCAGCATGCACTTTTTACATAGTTCAGGCCCTCATCTGTAATTTATTGAAATTAGTGACTAAAGTTGCAATACGTGCATCCCAGTGACTATCCGTGTAATTTACTCTTTACAATATTTTCTAAATATGCTTAACTTTATAGCGACTGATTGATTCTTTTTTACTTGACTTGACATTGATCCTAGTAAAACCTATAAAAACTAATAGAAATTTGCATATTTAGGATATGAAAAATATCAATTAAGTATAAACTCGGAAGAAATAAGATATTATTTAATTTTAAAAAGTGTAGGTACGAGAGATGGAAAATATTAATAATTTTTTAAACATTACAAAACTATAAAATTATTAGTTTTGAAATGCCGTTTGTTTAAAAAGGTAGAATATAAAAGAGAAATTGCAACGGATTGAAATCCGTTTAAATTTCAATAAATGATTACGGACATTTATCTTTGTTTTCTATATGATTTCTGTAATGTAGGTTAACAAAACAAGAACAATATCATGTAATCTCTTTGATTTTTGTAATGTGGGTAAATAAAATTAGTGTTGTATATGTAAGGAGCTTTGGGAGAGGAAATGATGAATAAAGAAGAAATTATTTTTTTAGTGTAAAATGTCGGTTTAAGAAGATGTTGGTGTGATGGTGTTGATTGATACTTATAGTGAAAAATTATAACAAAAAAAATACTATTAATTAAATTAACTAATAAAATACATACATTTTAGTGAACTTTATATCTATCAGTTAAATTTTCATACAATAATACAACTAATTCTTCTCTAAACTTTTGAGCTGTCACGCTTATATCTTTATCAGGAGATAACTCATCTCAAGTAATTAAACATTGTAGTATAATACAAACTCAAACATCACAATCTCCTAATCCAAAGCTTTGTTGGGGCATATTAGGCAGTGTGATTCGTTCAAAAGATGTTGGTATAAAGATTGTCATGTTACAGTCTTCGATATAAGAATGATAATATAACTAACCGGAAAGCATACGGTCTATTTGTTTCAATAAAGAATCAATTTCACTAACATAAGAACCCACCATACTGATCAAAAAAATGAATATTAGTGTTATATAAACATAAATATTTAATATTTAATTTAAATGTATTGTTACCTAATATATACTGTAACATTACATTGTAGCAAATTTATTCGTATCAAAATCCAATGTTCAAACGCAATGTTCATTGTAATATGTAACTATAACAAATAACAAGTTAAAATGATTTAATAAAAAAGTTAAAATACTCAATTTATAATTATCTCATCGATCAATATCTCTAATAGATGGATATAATGGTTCTGAACCATTTGCGTATGAATATAATTTTTTCATTTCAAATAAAAAGATAGTAAACCAAGGTGGAAAAACTATCCAACATGTATTTGATAGTCTATACCGTAATAGATATGTCACCCACGCACATATATGCTGCTCAAAATAAATCATTAAATTAATTAATTCGAAATATAAAAAGCATACATAAATAAATATTTAAATACAATGCTTACTTCCGACTTAAGCCAACCATTTGTATCTTCAATCTGAAGTAAATCACCTAAAAATGATGATATGTGTTCACGATCCACAATAAGCAAAATATTGAATTGATCACCACTGGTGAACAAATGCAACACATTATTTTGATCGTTATTTTTATTTTTTTCTTTCTTAAAAACAAAAAAAGGTGAATTAACGGCTGTCTATTGCTTAATTTCAAGTTTCTATTTTCTTAACATGATCGGAACCGTTTGTTAGTTAAAACAATAAAATAAAGTAATAAGAACAAGTAATAAATTATTGAAGAAATATTTAAGAATAATTAAATAATACCTTCTCTATACTACGCGTCCTTAAATCAGAAGACAATACAATCTAAAGTAAAAAAATATTAAAAAAGTGTTATTAAATATTAATTACATAATAATTAGAATAATTAAAATTAAAATAAAACTGTAATACCTTTTCCATACTAAGTCCAGCAAAAAAAGTAGATACAAACATCTGAGGTGGAGAATTTACAAATTGCCTCGTATTAAACTAAAATAGAATATTTTATAAAAAGTTAGGATTTAAATATTACCATTATAAAATAATTATTAAAAAAATATAATTTTTCATTATACTTCTTCTATATTGCTTTCAAACACATCCTTCGCGGTATATGTTTCTCTTTTGTCTTTTTTGAAATAGTTATCATTTAAAACAAAAACATTAAATTAGCAAATTTGCTTAATATATGTATTAAAGGTAATAATAATTGACTTGAGAAATAATTATAAGTAATCTATGAACAATTTTTTCTATACTTTTTGGGTCACAACAGTGAAAATTATTCTGCTTTTCTTGCATCCCTTGATTATTCTATTTTTGCATACCAAAACAATTATCAAATTTTGGTATGTTGTTGCTATTAGGATTACTATGCTCAAATATTATTTCTTGCTATTGAAGGGGAATTTCAGCCAGTAAATACAACTTATTCTATAGTATTGCTGGTACTGATTAAAAGAGGTTAAAACAATATTTGACGGTAGATACTTACCCTAAAAATATTTGAAAAATCAAATTTAGTAATAATAAATTTTTATTCATGTAATTTATTTAAAATCAATAACTTATTTGAATTGTTTACAATAGATAACGCTTGTTCCCACGTAATTAAACTCATACGTAGCCGGTCAATACCTCTTGGTACGTAACCACGTCGTTTTCCAAAATTATTCATTATTGGAAAATCTTCAAAAATCAAAATCTATAACAAATAAAATAGATTAATTGAATATATAATAGAAAAATTATTAAATTAATTAAAATTTACCTTAAATACCCAGATAAATCCTTTTATGCTGTATCTTAGCTTTTTCTTTCTTTTATCTCTTTTATTTTTACAAAAAACATTATTAATATAAGAGTAAGTATGTTACCAAATATATGTACTATGTTACCAAATATATGTACCCCAAGTAAATCAGTTCCATGCACCCAAATCATTAAATAAATCTAAAAGTTGAGTATTTAAAGAAAAATTTCCTTCCAATCCCATAAAAACTTGCTAAACAAGTAATAATAAACAAACTCGAATTACATTTACATAGGGCTGGAAACGAATTGAACGTTCAGCGAACAGTTCGTAAACTGTTCGGCGTAAAGTTCGTTTATGTTTGTTCATTTAGTAAATGAACAAACATGAACAAGAAAATTCCGTTCGTTTAGTTTCACGAACGAACATGAACACAAGTCGCGTTCGTTCATTTATGTTCTTGAACGTTCTATACGTGTTAGTTTATGTTCGTTAATGTCCATTCGTCAACGTTCGATAATGTTTTCGTTTATGTTCGTTAATGTGTTCGTTTATGTCCTTAATTTTTATGTCATATATATTTATGACAATTATATCAAGTATTTATATATATATATATATGTTACTTACTTGTTTATTATTGGTAGATTTTATATGATTATTTGTAGTTTGTTTGTGTTTATAAACTTCTTTTTGTTTGTTATGTTCATAAACATTTGTTTGTGTTTTTTTGGTTTTGTTTTTGTTCTTTTGCGTTCAATAAGTGTTTGTGAGCAGTTCATAAGCTTGTTCTTTTCCTTAATGAACGGACATGAAGAAGAAATCATGTTCGATAAGTGTTCATGAACAGTTCATTAACAAGTTTATTTTTTAATGAACGAAAATGAACAAGGACATGTTCTTGTTTGTTCGGTTCGTTTGCAGCCCTTGATTTACATCATCTAACATGTGTAAAAGGTTTTCAAAAATGTATCTTAAATCATCTAATGTAGGCCTAATTATTCCATTATTGTGAAAAACAAAATCAACAAAATTTGTTTTAGTAGGAATAATTTGACGCGTCATTTCATCAAATTTAAACCCCGTAATAAGGCAAAATTCTTGCAGGACCGTTGAAGGGGTTCAATGCAATCAGTTTCACAATGAGGAGAGACTTAGAACACTTAACATATCAAATAGGAAACCGGAACCTTGGTATGATACTAAGGAACACAAGCAAGCAAGAGAGACAGAACTAAGAACAACAACAGAATGGTTTTCAAGGATTAAGTATATTGCTCTCAAGATCTTTTACAAGTGTTACAAAGCATAGAAATTAAGATACAAGCACCTGAGATACTTTATACTACATCCTACAGCCGACAATACTTTGAAGGCCAGCTGGAAACAATAATCTAGACAACAAGATCAATGTAAAGTCAAAAGACAGATTGCCTTTTGACTAGTGACTATGACATGTCATAGCTCACATCCTAATATATTACAAAAAGGATAAAAGTACATAAAGTAGAAAGTTACAGAATCAAGACCATAATCTATAGTTTCTTAAAGCATGGACCTTTTCACCAACTTGTGTAAGTTGGTGAGTCTTCAGAGTGGTAGCGAAAAGTTAGTCAGCTTTCTGAAAAAGTTGATCAGAGAAAGTATGTCTTCTCTGTCTTCGAAAGAAATCAGTCTTCTATCTTCATGGCTTCGGAAGACTTTGTCTTCTAAGCTTCGAAAGACTTCATCTTTAGCTTCGGAAGATTTGGTCTTTGGCTTCGGAAGATTTTACACTTAGAGTAATTTCTTTGCAGTGTGTAAAACTTCTGAAGTAACTTTCACCATGCACAAAGTGCATGCATGCAGGAAGCACCTTGAGTGTTTTGGGTGCATCAGCCTCCTTTGTAATCCTTACAAACTCCCCCTAGGTAGATGCTACCAAAACAAAGAAGTTCTTCAGTAGTTGACAGTCCTCATTATGATCAGAAGCATTCCTTTCTTCATCAATTGATCCGGATCATTTAGACTCTCATAATATCTTCGCATATCAAAGAGATCATGCGGAGGTAGATCAAGCGTGTCTTGCCAGAGATAGACATCTTGACCACCTTGATCTTTGATGACATACCATCTATCTGGATTAGCAGCAAATGATCAGGACAGGATGGGTCTTCCTGAAGCAAGAGGCTCTACATGAATTGGAGTTGATTGAGCAGCCTCTTGTTGCACTTCCTCAAGATGCTCTGATTCATCCTGAGATACTGAGGTGGATGCCTTGGACTTCTGTTTCTTATTCTTGTCCCTTCTGATGGCCATTCTTTTCCTCTTTCTGTATTTCAACTGAGGAGAATGGCCTGTAGTGCCAGTTGTGCTTTCTTTATTCTCCTCAGTTGGGTCCTTATCCCCCATTGGTTCAGAAGAAGGGGGTTCAGAACCCTGTTGTGGGTCAAAAGATGAAGTTGGCTTGGATGTAGCTTCAAGATCTAGTTGTGTTGTCTCTTGTGGTTCAACCTTCACCTCAACTTCAGGTACAGCTGGACTTGTTGGAGAATGCAAGTCAACAAGCTGACCTTCCCTTATCTTCTACTTGATACTTCTGATGTGCTTATCTATTGTGGATAGAGACATAGGACCAAGTCTCCTTCTGGAGAACCCATACAGCTTCAAGAAGCTCACCATCTTTAGTTTGTCAGCAGACTTCTTTTCTTGTGCTCTGATGGTGGCTCTTGTTTTAGCAGCCTCCTCTCTCATCTTCCTCTTGACAGCTTTTCTTTGAGTTTGAGCTTCTTCATCAAGCTGTTTGAGGTACTCAAACTCAATGTACTCATATGAAAAAGGGTTGAGAGCTGCTGTCTGATAGAGACCCGTGGCATTCTGATAGGCTATTATCTTTTGTCTTTCTTGTTCTCTGCCTATCTGAGTTTGTTCCTCTTGAGCAGCCATAGACTCCTTCTTAGGGCTTTCTTGAACTGGAGAGAGGACAGGAGCTTTCTAAAGTTTCTTTCTTCTTCTTTCTTCCTTAATTTTAAGGAGCAGTTCTGCAGCCTCATCCTCCTTCCTCTCTTTATACAGCTCTCTGTCTACCAGTTCATCTAATTTTACCAAGGGAAGAGAGATAATTTCATCTATATTGTAATTTTTTAGTCCCAGATAGTTTAATCTGGCTGTTCTTAACTCATCATCCTGAGTGTCAGGGCTGTGAGCAACCCTGATTGCAGCTTGCATAAAGCTTGGGACTTCTCCAGATTTCTTTCCCCTAGCCTTCCTCTTCCTCTCTCTTTTCTCCTCCTCAATCTTCTCAGGATTCATTTTCTTTTCCCTTTGTCAATTGTTGGCCTGTATGACTCAGGGTGGAGAGAGCTTTGGCCTTCTAATGGTTGTGATGAGCTTGAGCTCCGGCCAGAGAGAGGTTGTAATACACCTTCACCTGCAGTGTTTCACTGAGGGTACTGGCTGCTGAGGTTGAGCCTGTCTCAAGGTTCACAGGTTCTACTACTAGTCCTTCAACTGAGGTTTCCCCTTCGAAGCTAATCTTAGGGTCTGCCTCAGTATCCAGTTGACCAACAGTTTTCCCTGCTAGCCTCTGTCTATATAATCTTGCTCATTGTCTGAATTCCTACAGCACCCAATCTTGAATTACCTCAGCTAAGCTGCAGACCTGTTTGTTTTGGCTTGGGTTGACAAGAGGCAGGTTAACTAAGTTCATACCCTCATGGAATCCAAGGGTCTGAAAATTGAAGAGCTCCTGCTGCCCCTAAATTCTTAAGAGCACCAATGCCATTCTTGAGTTGTCATACCACCATCCCACCATTGGATTTTCAGAAGGGTGGGATGGGGTAGACATGGCCATTATAATTCCTTCCTCAAATAGCTGTTGAATTATGGCCTCCACATCAGTATGAGCCTGAGGAAGTTGTTGAGTCTGGACAACTGCAAGTGAGGGTGGTGAGTCCTCATTGTCCACTCTTAGGACAGAACTCCCAGGTTCTGTGGTTGTAGAGACTTTCTCCCCCTTTTTGGTAGCACCACCCATTTGCATAAGTGAGCTGTAGGTCAAGTCCACTACTTCCACAGGTTCTTGTGGACCTGGTTGAGTTTGTCTTGTTGGTCTCTCAGCTAACTAGCCCTTGAGATCGGTGATCTCAAGTTGCTGGTCATTGACCCTCTTCTGTAAGGTAGTCGCTTGAGATTCTAAGTGACTGACCTTGGAGACTAAAGAGGTGCATAGTTATTCAAGTTGTTGCACCTTTAGTTTCAGACTCCCCTCATCTTCAGATGAAGAATCATGGGGGGATGAGAGAATTGAACTGATGTCCTCTTCCTCATCACCAGCATAGTATTCTTGGTTGTTGGATTTTCTCTGCTCACTGACAGCTTCAGATGAAGTGTCAATAAGCTGAGTTGCCATGGTTGAGGTCTTAATAGTGAGAGCCTCTTCCATATGTACCTCCTGAACTTGTTCAGGGAGATCCACCTCAGTATGGGGTGGATGATGTGGGCTAGACATGGGAGTAGCAGGAGCACTCATCTCTCCTTGAGCAAGGGTGGAGAAAAGAGACTCATGGTACTCACTGAATCCCATGTCTTCATCATCATAGAATTCAAGGTTAGGGATTAGCTGGTTTAGATCAAGAGGCTGGGGATGGTAACTATCCCTTGAAGGTTATTCACTTGAGTTTTGAGACCCTGAGTGAAGGCTTAAGGCTGTTTGGGTGATGAGCTCATCAGGTTGAGCATGAGGAACCTCAGCACTGATAATATGAGAGATGGGAGTGGTTTGCTCCTTAAAGGAAGTGGGAGCTCTAATGTCCACTTCCTCTTGCATGGGTGGTGATATAGGGGCTGCTCAAACTGAATAGCTTGAGTAAGGGTTCGTTTGTGCTTTCTTGAGTATGTGATGGTTATTTTAGGTTGAGATGATGGTTGGGAGACAGCAGGTGTGGGTTCAACACTAGCTGGTGTTGCTAGGTTGTCACCTTGAGCAATGAGCTCAAACATTTTAGGGACAAGGGCTGTTTCTACCCTAGAGAAACCCACAGTTGGTTTTCTCATGATTTTAAAGATGCCGGGCTTCATCTGTCCTATTTTAAGAATTCTACATGTTCCCCTCAACTATGAGCCCAGTTCACAGTTAAGAATGTGCTGGACATATCTAGGGAACATGTAGTATTATAGGGAGTCCAAGTTAGCAAGCAGATTTAGGTAAACAAAGTATGAATGCCTGAACTTGACCCCCTGAACCAGTCCATGAACGATGAAGGAGAGATCTTCAGGAATCTGGTCCCATCCTCCATGCTTGTTAGATAAGCTGTGTATGACAACATTGAGGAGGTAATTCCACTAGGAAGAGACCTTCCCTTTTCTGAAGATTTGGACTGAGAAATCTCCCTCATAGCCCATCTACTCAAAGGATTGGTTTACAGCAGATTTGGGAAAGGACAAATCACCTTCTGTATCATCCAGTTAAAGATAAGAGTTGATGATGGCCGGAGTGATGAAGATTGTCCTCCCCTGCACTGTGGTAGACAGTGCCTTCTCCCCATCCATGGTGACCTCTTGACAGGTCCTCCAGAAGTCCAGAAGATGATCCTCATAGAGAGGAGGATCAATGGTAAGGGAGGTGAAGTAGTTTGTCAAGGAAAGGAAACGCCAAACCTTTGAGAAACTAGGATCTTTCTCAGAGTTCAACAGAGCAACCTGATTGTGTTGCCTATGAAGTTGCCTAGAGAAATCGAGTTGGTTTTTGCGATTTTGATTGGCCATTTGAGTAAGCTTCGTCGTGAAGGAAGATAAGAACAAAGGCGGTTTGTGGATGAATTTAGGTTACAAAGATGTTACAGATGAAGAGAGAAAAGTGAAAGAGGAGGAAACCGTTGGGTTTTTATATGAAATGGATTTGAGACAAAGTTAATGCGAAAGGATAAACTTTGAAATCCGGATGTCGGTCCCACCTCTGAAAAAGTGCCCAAAAGTAGTTTTCTTGGAAGTCGAAAATCTTTCGAAGGTAATTTGGCTTCGAAAGTTTTGATAAAAGCTTCCGAAGTCAATTTGTCTTCGGGAGATATTTCTAAGAGTTTTAAAAATTTTGCTTCGGAAGAAAAGTACTTAAACTATTTCTCACTTCGGAGACATAATGCTTTCGGAAGAAAGTTGTTCTTTAATAGCATATGAAGAGATATTGAAAAAATGTCTTCCGAAGGTAAATTGACATAAGAAGTTATTTAATATTAAAGATATAATTTTCTTCCGAAGGCAACTTAGTATCTTCCGAAAAGAAATATGTTCAAAATTTTCAAAAATCTAAGTAATATTTTCTAAAAGACTCTTTTAAGGGATTATGAAGGTGATAAAATAGACAACTGAGGACACATAGATTTTAGAAATAATATTGAATTTAAGTTTAAGAAAAAGCTACTCAATGTTAATCATCCCAATAGCTGATATGAGATACTTAAATCTCTGTTCATCAAAAGCTTTGGTGAACAGATCAGCATATTGTTCATTTGTGTTAACTTTGACAAGTTTGATTAATCTTTTTGCAAAATTATTTCTAATTAAATGATACCTGATGTTGATGTGTTTTGTCCTTGAGTGCTGCACAGGAATCTCTGTAATAGAGATAGCACTATTGTTGTCTATGTGGATTGGAGTTTGTTTGAAGTTGAATCCATAGTCTAGCATCTTATTCTGAATCCAAAGCACTTGAGCACAACAGCTAGCAGCAGCAATGTATTCAGCTTCAGTAGTCGATGCAGATACACAGGATTGTTTCTTGCATTACCATGAGACTATCCTTCCACCTAAAAATTGACATCCCCCTGATGTAGACTTTGCAGTCATGTTGCAGCCACCATAGTCACTATCTGTATAGGCATACAGATTGAAGTCAAAATTCTATGGATACCAAAGGCCTAGTGATGGAGTACCATTGAGATATCTTAGAATTTTCTTGACAGCAACCAGGTGTGACATCCTGGGGTTGGCTTGATATCTGGCATAGATGCATGTGGCAAACATGATATTAGTCCTACTGGCTATGAGGTACATAAAAGACCCAATCATAGCCCTGTAGAGATGCTCATCCACACACTCCCCCTGTCCAAGGTAGTGGTTTCTTGCTATGGGTGTCTTTGCAACCTTACAGTCAGTCATGCTGAATCTTGTTCCTATGTCTTGAACATACTTTGATAGACTTATGAAGATGCCATTGTCAGCCTGTTGACTTGCATTCTCCACCAAGTCCAACTGTACCTGAAGTTGATGTGAAGGTTGAACCATAAGAGACAACACAACCTGATCCTAAAGCTACATCCAAGCCAACTTCATCTTCTGACCCACAGCAGGGTTCTGAACCCCCTTCTTCTGAACAAATAGGGGATAAGGACCCAACTGAGGAGAATAAAGTAAGCACAACTAGCACTGCAGGCCACTCTCCTTAGTTGAAATACAGAAAGAGGAAAAGGATGGCCATCAGAAGGGACAAGAAGAAGAAATAGAAGTCCAAGGCATCCACCTCAGTATCTCAAGATGAATCAGAGCATCTTGAGGAAGTGCAACAAAAGGCTACCCAATCAACACCAATTCATTTAGAGCCTCTTGCATCAGGAAGACCCATCATGTCCTGGTCATTTGCTGCTAATCCAGACAGATGGTATGTCATCAAAGATCAAAGTGGACAAGATGTATATCTCTGGCAGGACATGCTTGATCTACCTCTGCATGATCTCTTTGATATGAGAAGATATTATGAGAGTTTGAAGGATCCGGATCAATTGATGAAGAAAGGAATGCTTCTGATCCTAATGTGGACTGTCAACTACTAAAGAACTTCTTTGTTTTGGTAGCATCAGCCTAGGGGGAGTTTGTAAGGATTACAAAAGAGGCTGATGTACCCAAAACACTCAAGGTGCTTGCTGCATGCATGCACTTTATGCATGGTGAAAGTTACTTTGGAAGTTTTACACACTATAAAGAAATTACCTTCTCAATGCTGAGCATACCATTTATGACCATACCCATTCCAGTAATGTAACCTTTTGTATCTCCTCCAAAAGAAACAGTCCCTCATCAGTTTTCTCAAAATTTTGGAATAGAGAGCCATTACCTGTCATGTGCCTGGAAAAGCCACTGTCAATGATCCATACATTCCTGTTGGTCTTTAGCTGTTCCTGCATAATAAGAGATGATTAGTTACATTTGGAAACCCAAGCCTTGCTGGTCTTGGGCTCATTAATATTAACTGAAGATAATACAACAGTAATTGATCCTATATTCAAGCTATGTAGACCAATAGCTGTTGTTGATGAAGAACTTTTAGTCACATGGTCTGTCTTTGTCTTCCACCCCACCTTTGGAAGCTTAGACTTGACCTTCAACACTTTAGAAGTTTTGACAACTTCGGAAGTTTTGGAGACTGGACCTTCGGAAGATCTTGCTATCACTACAGCAGGCTTTAGTGCTTCGGAAGCATTCCTTTCTTCCGAGACCAATTTTTCTTCCGAAGGCAAGTTTTCACTTGTCTTTTTCTTCATTTTGGAGCTTTTGAAAGGAAAAGATTTTCCTTCAGAAGCTGGATTCTTCTTGATCTTCTCAGAAGTTTTCTTCTTGATCATGTGGACAGTGCTCTTAGGATTGTAAATGCAATCCTTAGCCAGATGAAAAGTACTACCACACATAATATAATCCATTTGCATTCTTCTGAGAGTCTTCTTTTGAGAGCAAGACTAATCTTGATCACTTTCCTTCTCCATCTTCATCTTCACAAATGAAGTACTAAGCCTTTTAGGGTGTGACTTGCTGTTGGATATGGATGATTCAGGCTGTGTAGCAGTGGTACACAACTGATCAGCCTTCTTCTTAATGCTGGGATGAGTTTGACAAGAACTAGTATCCCTTGTACTAGGATTCATAGTTGAGTCTTCGGCCTTCACTACTTCAAATCCTGTAGAGATGAACACTTGTTTCTGCTTAGAGTTGAAGGTGGCCTTGATCTCTTGAGCTTTCTTAGACTTTTTCTTGGCTCTTCTGATCAAGTTCTTTTCTTGGACTTGGTCATCCCAACTGCATTTCTCTCCTCAGGAGAATAGTGACCGTTATTAGGATGATCTTCCTCACTCTTCTCAGATCCATCCTTCACTATCTCCTCTTCATCCTCTTCATTCATAGGGTCTATGAGGGGAAGCTCATCTTCACATGTTCCATACCTTGGAGATCTTACAGATAGTAAAGAGTGTGGAGGAGCTATCTCAGTAGATCCCAGTCCTTGCTTATTCTGATAACAAACTTTGGCATGCAAGGATGAGGATATTATGTTTTTGAAGATCTCTTCTTCAAGAACACATTATTCTGCCAGGGCTTTGCTGATCACAAACTCAGCCTCGCATTCAGTTAACTTAGTGATGAGATATTTGATCTGAGTCTTGTAGTTTGTGTTTTCATGTTTAAGAGTGGAAATGATTTTCTCTAAATCTTCTATTTTTAGTTTATACCGATATCTGTTAACTTTAGCAATACATTCAGTAGGGATGGCAATGGGGTGGGTTTGGGACGGGTATGAGTAATCCCAACCCCATACCCGATTAGAAAAATGTGTCCCATACCCGGCCCAAAACCCGTCGGGTATGAATCGGGTATTTACCCGTCGGGTATCGGGTATACCCGCGGGTAACCGGGTATACCAGTTAATATTATAAAAATTGCCCGTTGGGTATACCCATCGGGTATCTATACATCATACGAAGCTATACTTGCATATACATATTAAATAATATTTTTCGTTAATCCTTAATATTTTTTGTTTATGCTCCACTAGAACTACTATTAAATTTTTAGATTTTTATTATAAATTTGTAAGATGTCATATGATCAAATGATATGAAGTTTTATAATTTATATTAACATATAATTATTAAATAAAAAAATAGTAAGTAAAAAATATAAAAAGATATAATTATATATAATATAATATTAAATATAATAAATTAATAAATAAAATAACTCTGGGTATATAATCGGGTAATCGGGTCGGGTATACGGGTATACAATGCAATCCCATACCCGTCCCATACCCGCGAAAAAAATAAAAACCAATCCCATACCCGGTCCCATACCCGGTTACCCGATGTCATACCCGTCCCAAATGTCTCGGGTTTCGGGTATTCCCGTCGGGTTCGGGTTTGATTGCCATCCCTAACATTCAGGTTTACAAAGATGTTCCAATACCTTGGCTTCATCATGATCTTCCATTAGTACTTGGTTTGGAGATGCATCTTCAACCTGAAAGCTCCAGTCAAAGCCTCCTTCTTCAACAGCAACTGCAGCTTGCTACTTTGGATTTTCATTTCGGGTGCCTCCTTAATTGTAGTTTGGTATGGTTTGTGCCTGGCCACCATTAGTTTTAGGTGCCTTGCACTCTCTAGCAAAGTGTCCCATTTGGTTACAATTGAAACACTTCACTTTGCTTTTGTCCGGTCCAAACTTTCCACTGGCTGCATTGCTAGGAAACTTTCTCCCTGTTATCTTGTAGAACTTCTTGGCTCTGTGAGTGAGAAGAGCCATCTGCTGGACTATCTCCATATACTCTAGATCATCTGGATGGATACAGTCCAAGTCTTCAAGGGTGAAGAGAAAGTTGCCTAAACTTTCATCAGCATACACAAAAGCATGAGAAGAGCTTGTCTCTTGGAATGAACTTCATTGGATGTAGCTCTCCTTTGGTGTCTCAGAAAAGATGATGAAAGGACCCTTTTGTAAGTTGACTGGGTAGCAGATGAGATGATGCTGTGGTTCTCTGCAATCCCTTTCAACCACATGAAGGGCTGAACTCTGTTGATTGCTGGAGTTACCAGATGGATTTTGCATGTTCATCTCCATCTGGTAGTCACTGAGAATACCATACAACTCTGTAAGAGTAAGAGTCTTAAGGTTCTCAGTCCTCTTAATAACAACACAGTAATGGGTCCACTTTCTAGGAAGAGAGGACATGAACTTTCTTACAATGTCCCTGTTTTCAAGATTTACTCCAACATCCATTAGAGTGTCCAAAATCTCAACATACCTGAAGTATTATTGAGTCATGGTTTCACCTGTTTTGTAGGTGAAATTCTCAAACTGTTGCTTCAAGAGGTCCTTCTTGTTCTCTTTTGCTTTAGAGGACCCCTCATACATAAGCTTCAGAGCATCCCATAACTGCTTAGCAGTTTTACACTTCTTGAAGCCCCTATAAATGAAGTTTGGAAGAGCAGTTTGGAAGGCAGTCATGGCTTTCTGGTCGATATCAATCTTCTTTCTATCTTCTTCAAAAAAGTCAGCTACCTCTTTTGGTATCATGCCACCTCCAGCAGCAGTTGAAGAGGTGCACGGAATGTAAGGTCCAGAGATAATAGATTCCCACATCCTGGAGTCTTGTGACTTGATGAAGCCTTCCATTCTTTGACACCAAGTATCAAAGTCTTCAGGAGTGATCAGTGGGGACTTTGTCATAGTGCCAGTGTCCATATCAGCCTTTGTGAGAGCTGTCATTTGAGTTGTTAAGTGTTTTGTGAAAAGCTAAGAGATCTAAGATGGTGAGATCTTACAATCAAGAGCCTGGAAAGCTCTGATACCAATTGCAGGACCGTTGAAGGGGTTCAATGCAATTAGTTTTACAATGAGTAGAGACTTAGAATACTTAACAGATCAAATAGAGAACTGAAACCTTGGTATGATACTAAGAAACACAAGCAAGCAAGAGAGACAAAACTAAGAACAACAACAGAATAGTTTTCAAGGATTAAGTATATTGCTCTCAAGTTCTTTTACAAGTGTTACAAAACATAAAAAATAAGATACAAGGACCTGAGATACTTTATACTACATTCTACAGCCAGCCATACTTTTAAGGCCAGCTGGAAACAATAATCTAGACAATAATATAAATGTAAAGTCGAAAGGTAGATTGCCTTTTGACTAGTGACTGTGACATGCCATAGCTCACATCCTAATATATTACAAAAAGGATAAAAGTACATAAAGCAGAAAGTTACAGACTCAAGACCACAATCTATAGTTTCCTAAAGCATGGACCTTTTCACCAACTTGTGTAAGTTGGTGAGTCTTCAGAGTAGCAGCGGAAAGTTGGTCAGCTTTCTGAAAAAGTTGATCAGAGAAAGCATTTCTTCTCTGTCTTCGGAAGAATCAGTCTTCAATCTTCATGGCTTCGGAAGACTTTGTCTTCTAAGCTTCGGAAGACTTCATCTTTGGCTTAGGAAGATTCGGTCTTTGCCTTCAAAAATTTTACACTTAGAGTAATTTCTTTCCAGTGTGTAAAACTTCCGCAATAACTTTCACCATGCACAAAGTATATGCATGAAGGAAGCACTTTGAGTGTTTTGGGTGCATCAACGTCTTCTGTAATCCTTACAATTCTTTTGGACCAAAGGTTAGATTTTGACCGTTAATGAACAAGTTTATACCATTTTCTGGATTTTCAATATTAATTATGTTTGTAAAATTAAATGAACAAGGGAAGCGTCATTACTAATGCATTCACATTGTGACCATTTTGCAAAACATGTGATGTTAAACAAAAAAAGTTGATCATGATTGTATTTTAATTTAGGGCATTTTCATATTTCCCCTTCTTAAAATCATTAATTATATATTAACCCAAATCAAAAATCAATTACATATTTCCCTTTCCTAAAACATACATATTACATATTTACCCATTTTATTAAAATTATTTATTTAATGATTATATTACTTGTATTTACACTAAATTATTTTTACACATTTCACTTCCAACGACTATCAATTACATAATTTCTCAAGTTTGAGTCTTATATGTAAATAGAAATAATAAAATTTTATAATGTATAAAACTTTATTTTAAAAGAACAAAAACGGATAATCAAGTTTATATCTTCAAATACAAAACATAAATGATAAAAGTTTTAAACAATTATCATAATAAAACATTAATATGTAAAAATCTCTTAGTAAAAACAATGTAAAATAGTTATTTAATATATAGAGTTTAGCGAAATGGATAAATATGTAATATATATGTTTTAGGAAGGGGAAATATGTAATTAATCTTTTAACTTGAGAAAATATGTAATTTATGTTGTTAGGAAGGACAAATATTTGAAAATCCCTTTAATTTATTCTATATTAATTTCGCAACTTTTACATTAAATCTAATAGTAATACTATTAGCTATATAAAAACTCTACATAAAAATAATAAACACTTTTAATATAGTAATAATAATCATTTTTAAAATAATAAAAACATTTAAATAAATAAAATTTGGTGAACTATAATTAACCTACTCTTTCATCTTCTTTACTTTTCAAATTTGTTATTTTACAATAATGTATTTAACAATTTTTGAAGAGAAAATGCAAATTATTACAAATTGCAAGTCCCACATCGTCCCCTCATCTCCTTATATACCTCCACGCAACCATTAATATTTCTCACCTAGAAAACTGTGCCCATTGCCAACATAGCAAGTCATTGCTCGATTCCCGTGTCCTCGCCCCCTTTTACTGATCCCTCGCCTCAATTACATCACCCTCACCCATACGTCGCCTAGAATCTCGCATGACTGCTGATCGCGGGCGAGGAGGAGGTCAAATCTCCTCGCCTAGAGAACTGTGTCCCTTGCCTAATTCTCGTGTGACTGCTGACCTCGGGCAAGGATGATGTCAAATCTCCTTGCCTAGATTCTCGTGTCCCTCGCTTGAAATGTAAAGTACTCTCCCTAACTAGGCGAGGAGAGGGTCAAAATCCCTCGACTCGTGGTACATGTCCCATTCTAACTAGGCGAGGAGAGGGTCAAATCCCTCGCCCTCATGGTACGTGTCCCTCTCCTAAATTGTTTTTAAATTAATTAACATGTGGGCGAGAAAATACCACGTTTGCGAGGAAATATTAGTTTACGTGGGCGAGGATTTATGGGGTTTCCTCGCCTTTGGCGAGGGGTCAATTTGTATTGGTTATTTTCGTAAATGAAAAAGTCAATGGTTAATTTGTTAAGTTAATTCGGTAAAATGGTTTTTTGGTAATTTTTACTTTTTTCTTTGCTTAGTTGTTGTAATGCCTGTTCATGCAGATGCTCATACCTATTCTGCCATAATGATTAGTCACTTTTATCCACTATCAATGTTGTGTCAACCTTTCTGTCAAGATCAAATAGGAATGTATTGTTTGCTACCATATACACACTACTTTTCCTATTGACTTATGGGTGATAGTACACGCTTCATCATCATAGTGAATTTTATGACCATTCTTCATTAATTGCTCAACACTTAAAAGATTATAATCCAATTCAGGTGCATATTATTGGGGTTTAATTCATATTAGGAATGTAATGTATTTTAGTGGGTCAATAATTAGTAGTTGTATATTTATGTGGGCTGTATATAGTTTAATAAACCTAGAATTGTAAATAGAATTAATATGGGTGCAAGGCCATATGTGTCATTAGGGGCTGCCAAATTAGAGATCGGTGGTAACCTATCGGAACCGATTGTGTTCCCTTTGTTCTATATAAGATGGAGTCTGTAATCAAACATATTTGTATAATTCTTCCATTGAATGAATTGTTGTTCATATATACATCTTGAATCTAATTATTCAACAAGTTTGATTTGTGTTGATTTTAATATCATTGTGTTGAGTATGTCTCCACCGATCAAGAGATCTTCTCATGTTCTTGGGATCCATTGTACCAACAATGGTATCAGAGCAAGGTAGAAGAACAAAGGAAAGAAACATTACACCAAAGATTTCAATCGGGTTGAAGCTATGGTTCGGAACCCTTTGCCAATTCGATTTACTCATCCTGGTACTTGTTCGAATGAAGCCTAGTGTTCAAACGGTGAACAGAAAAAGGTTAGAAGAAATTTGGTAGGGCTACGGTTGGGTTCGACCTCGAGAAAACCATGGAGAAAGAAGCAGGTTTCGGATTCAAAGAAATTGATGGCAACAAAGTCCTTGAGTAGGGAAAAGGGCCTGAATGAAGGATCGAAGGGTTGCAAAGCATCAAGAATGAAGATGAGAAGAATCTGGTGCTTCAAATGCAAACGCCATGGACATTTTGCATCTAAATGTACAAGTAAGTGTAATAATATTTCATATGAAAACAATGGTTTTCCAAAATATTAACCTCCCTTTAATTTCTTGGTAAATGGAACAAATTATGGTTTTTGGAATGATATTTGGGTCGTTGATTTGTCATTTGACAAACACGTGACTGGAAATAAAAACTTGTTTACCAAATTCAAAGATGGCTTCATCATTGAAGTTAGAACTCATAAAGATGAGATGCTAGCTTCAAAAGGAATTTGTGAAATTGAATTGTATTTGAAAAATCAAAATAGAAAAATTCCTAGTGTCTTGTACATACCCACCTTGGATAAAAATATTTTGAGTCTAACTCAATTAATTAACCAAGGTTTTAATGTCACTTTTGATGGTGATACTTGTTTTGTGAAAGATATGTTTGATGATGAAGATACTTGTGAATTATTGGAAGAAACAAAAAGCAACTCAAATGTCTCTAAGTTGTTAGACGCGGATCATGATGATTTTATAGAAAATCTTTACAAAACCTTGGATCCACAAATGATTTATGAACTTGAAAGAAACAAAGTTGAATCATATTTCCAAGGATATTATGATCATAAATTTGAGTGCTTTATGGATGATGGAATAACTATTGATAATAGTGATTCAAATCAAATATGGGTATCCTTCCTTGATACACTAAAAATTGCCAAGTATGTTATGTCAAATAAGGAATACTTGAGGGGACAATTTGTAAAATTTGTAAAGTGGTTCTATGATGAACACTTTAAACAATACACTAAGAAATATCCCCCGATGTTACCAGATGGTACTCCCATTGATTTGTTTGATTTATACATGTTTGTTGATCAAATGGGAGGAAATAAAAAGGTATCTAAGGATGGAAAATGGCCTGAAATTACAAGCAAACTAGGTTTAAATGCAATTTTTAGTGTAAACTTGAACTTTATTTATCAAGGATATTTGGATTTAATGCTTTGGATGTATGAGAAAGAAAAGAATAAAGGGAAAGAGGTTGGTGAAACAAGCAACAAAAATGAAGTGGCAAGTGTCAAAGATGTTGTTCAAGAAGTCAAAGATAAGGTGAAAATTGATGATGAAACAAAGGTTGAAATTGGTTATATTGAAGAAGAAAATGATCAAAATCTGGATGACAACAATGAGAAAGAAGATGGTGAAATACAAGATGCAAAGGTGAACTTTGAAGATCTTGATGACGAACCAATGTTGCAAAAGATGGATGATGCTAGCTTTGAAGACGACATTGACTTTTACATGCTTGAAGATATTGAAAGCTTGGATGATTTCACACTTCTCGTCTACGATGAAGACAACTCAAAGCCAAAGAAAATTTGAAGCACCCAATCATGAATTAAGGGGGAGTATTGGGCTTTAATTCATATTGGGTATGTAATGTATTTTAGTGGGTCAATAATTAGTAGTTGTAATATATGTAGGCTGTATATAGTTTAATAAACCCAGAATTGTAAATAGAATTAATATGGGCCCAAGGCCATATGTGTCATTAGGGGCTGCCAAATTAGAGATCGGTGGTAACCGATCGGAACCGATTGTGTTCCCTTTGTTCTATATAAGATGGAGTCTGTAATCAAACATATGTGTATCATTCTTCCATTGAATGAATTGTTGTTCATATATACATCTCGAATCTAATTATTCTGCAAGTGATTTGTGTTGATTTGAATATCGTTGTGTTGAGTATGTCTCCACCGATCAAGAAATCTTCTGACGTTCTTGGGATCCATTGTACCAACACATATTGCACATCATGCAGAATCTTTTGTTGGCCATTTCCCATACTAAGTTTAACAATTCCTTTTCCTTCAACTTGAATACCTTTCCCATTTCCCATTTTCGCATCAACCTTGTTTCTATCATTCAGCTGCTTAAAGATAGTTCGGTGCCTAGTCATATGATTGGAGCAACCACTATCTATACACCATACGTTTACGCATCCCCCACTATCTTTGTTTGTCATGAGCAGTTTGTCTTCTTCTTTGTCGTGACTGTGAGCCATAAAAAGTCTGCAATCATCTACATCCTCTTCTTGATCAATAGCAGCATTAACCTGAGGTTCAAACCAACACTCAAATCGTATGTGATCAAATCGATTGCAATTAAAGCACTACACTTCATTTCTCCCTCGACCATTGGATCTTCCTCGACCTCTACCTCGATTCCCTCATGTAGGGAACCGACCTCGACCACGACCTAAAGAACTATCTCCTTCCTTTGCTTGAAAAGCTCCCTCTTCCTCGACATGTTATATGCTCCTGTTAACTCTTGCTTCATGTGATTGGAGTGAACCCATGAGTTGATCAAAGGTAAGTTTTAAAAGATTTTTTGATTCTTCAACGGCTGTGACAACATGATCCCATTTTGTGGGAAGGCTGCGTAAGACTTTCTCTACAACTTGCTCGTCGGACACTTCTTCTCCGTATGCACGCTTCTGATTCACAATACGCATTACTCTTGACAAGAAATCAGCAATCATCTCGTCATCTTTCATCTGGAGAGTCTCAAACTCTTGTTGTAATCCTTGTTGTTTAACTGTTTTCACTTTTGAGTCACCCTGATACTCTGTTTGTAGAATACTCCATGCATTCTTAGTCGTGGATGCTGCAGCTATACGAGAAAATATGCTGTCGTGCACAGCCTGTTGAATGAGGGCTAAGGTTCGTGCATCCTTCTTCTGGTTTTCCCGTAGTCTTGCATCGTCTTCATCATCCTCAGCAAACCCTCTGAACACTAGATCCCAGAGTTCTTGCAACCGCAGAACCGTCTTCACCCTGATACTCCAGAACTCATATCCTTCTCCCTTGAACACCGGAAAAACTACCTGATTTTATAGTTGAAGACGCCATTAACTCTCGATTTGTTTGGTAAGCTCACACTCTCTGATCTACAACCTGGCTCTGATACCAAAATGTTAATTATGATATCACAGAACCAAAATGATCGATGCTTTATTCCATATGAAAAGCTGCTATATACAGCAGAAAATTACAACGGTAAAATCAAAACAAACTCAATTAACTATTCTACTTAATATTCAGTCACCTCCTATAGACCAGGAGTGACTTATTCAATTCACCTACTAATTCCCACGTGCCCTAAACAACTTTTTAATTAGTCTCAACAATTGAATTACGGTATGTGCATTAGAAATTTAGTAAGAACCCACAAACACACAAATATATTTTAATGAAAAACTTACATGCACAATGCAGACATACAACACACATTCTTTTGTGCAAGTTTTTAATCAAGAAAACGTAGAACTTAAATCGAGAAAAGATGTTGCTGATTAAGTCAAAGTAAACAGACCTTGGATGATGAAACTTGCAAGCCAAAAAACAGATGGATTGATTAAAGGTTTGAAAGGGTATCTTGCAATAAGAAAACCTCAAAAGAAGTTGTCAAATTAGCAATCGAAATTTAAACGGATATAATGGTTGAATAAGGTCAACTCATTACTCAAGTCGTGTCAATTTCAGTTACAGATAATAGGAATAATGGGTATGGAAATGTCATGAATGTGAAAAGAACTGTTAAGGGATATAATAAAGCAGGATTTGCTAGAAATAAGAAGAATATAACAGTACATGAATTCTGTGTGAGTGTGCTACGTAAGAAAAAAGAATATAGTCAGTGAATTGTTTGTGTATGTGTTGCACAAAGAAGAAAAGAACAGTCAATGTTTGCATGTGTTGTGATGGAAACAAACCAAAAAAATAGGGTAATGTTCTTGCATAATTGTCGTTGTAAACATGGGTTCTTAGGGTCTTTGTAGCGTATATACGTGCGTGAACAAGTTGTTGATCGTGTTAGAGCTCGATTGTTCTTACGATCCTATAGCTTTTGAAAAAGTCAAGCATTTCGGGAGGATACAAAATTGGATGGATTGGTTTTGTTGGATCAAGCCTTGAATTTCACACACACTTAAACTCACGTGTGTACGGCTGGAACTCTTGAACGCGATTTCATTGAAAGCAAAAGTTACATTAAATAGAAATATAAACTTTCTCCTAAAGAAAAGATAACCCACTAATTGACAACTTAGTCAATTCAATTAATACTACTAAAATAGTAAATAAAACCATAGCATAAACCCACAATTTCTCCAATTTACTCAGTCAACATGGACTAAGTTATTAACCATGAACCTTAAGATGTTTAGTGATTCATTTTCTGACCCGTTTGATCCGTGAACAAACCCGATTAACCCAACAGTTTTCAAGTGTCAATCATCTCTCTTAAAGATGCTTATTTAAACCTTAACATACCATCTAGGTGCTACTTTTTAAATAAATTATGGCAGTACTGTAGTTCCACTTTATCTAGTATGGTTACATTATGAATTATATACTAATAACATTGACACACACATTAATACTTATGGCGACACTAAATTTACTAATAAATATGGTAATTGAGGTTATATGTCAACTAATAACCATAAATTGTGATTTAACATTAAGTTCTATAATTGTGTGCAACTGAATGAATAAAAATGGTGTGAATATGTGTTTTCAAGATGAGTATAGTTATTTAAATAGTTACGCTCATAATCAAATATGACGGGTCACTGGAAGGTAGTATAGTTAGGTAATTTAATTTACATTTTTCTTCAGTTTGTTATTTAAAATTTTTTTATCCAGAATTGCATATTGTCACCTTAAGAAGCATAAGAATCTCTTATCCAAATTTAACACATAAAAATGAGTAAATCACCATTCCCCCTCAGTTGTTGATTTTCTTGTTACAAGTAGAAATGGGTAAATTATAGAACGGGTTGTTGGGTTGGCAAACTATTGCACTCCATTCATATATGCAGTGGCGGATCTAGAAGAAAAGTTCAGGGGTAACGTAAATTTTTTTTTTTACCGTATATTTATATAAATACCATCGCCGCAGCAGAACGGCGGACGGGAGGGGGCGGTCACTCTGGTCAGGTGATGGTTGGTTGGCGATAGGGAGAAAGGTTGTTGGGTGATCAGCGACAGAGTGAGGCAGTGAGGGTTATGGGTGTAACTAGTTATTTTTTTTAGTTGTTTAGTTTGGGTAATGAGTATTTGAGCATGTAAACTTGTTAGGTTTTTAAGTTATTTAAATTTTGGGCTTATTATAATTTTGGTCATGTTATTTGGTATTTTAGGTTTGTTAGTTATTAACTTATTAATGTTTTTATAAAATGTTATTTGGTATTTTGGGTTTGTTAGTTGTTTAGTTATTTAAATTTTGGGCTTATTATAATTTTGATCATGTTATTTGTTTAGTTAGTTATTTACCAAATAACACAATTCAAATTCATAAAATTTTAAATCAAATACATCTCCAAATCCCTAATTTCATCTTCCAAATAACATTACACATTCATTAATCATTAATCAATCTCCTAATTGCCAATAAAACCTAGCTAGAAACTAAATCAAATTCACAATAACATTACAAATCCCTAATTGTCAAAGCAATCAAATTCAAATAACAATTAATCAATCTTCTACTCTTGAAATCTTGTAAATAACACTTAAACCTAGAAAGTTGAAAAAATACCTTCAACTTCAAAACAATCAAGATTCAAGCAACATGTCAGCACGGAGCAGGCTAAGCAGCAGCGGCGGCGGCGGCGGTGAGGAGGAGCAGCAGCAGCAACGACCAGCAGCGCATATGGGTTTTTTTTTTCTTGGGGGGGGGGGGGGGCGATTTTGGTATTTAGTTGAGTTTTTATGTTTTATAATTGTAAATAATTGGGTTTTTATGTTTTATAATAATTTGGGCTTTTAAAAATTAATTGGGCTAAAGAAAATTTTGGGCTTAATTAACATTGGGGCTTTTGAATGAGTATTTTGGGTAATTGGGTTAATTTGTTAAAATACTTTTATAAAATATTAGACTACTTTTTATAAAATTTAAAATTTTCTATAAAGTTTTGAGTTTAAAAATTTTTTAGGGGTAACGTAATATTTTCTCAGGGGTAACGTAAAACCGTAAAAAAATTTTTTACATAAAAACGTAAAAAATTTTTTTTTCACACTACGCGTAAAAAGTTGAGGGGTAGCGGACCCCTCACCCCTTAATAGATCCGCCCATGCATATTGGTGATTTGAATAGTCAAATATGTTTTTAATTTCACCTGAAAATTATGAAAGATTTCCGTGTTGCCCAATATCAACTTATGAACACCCAATTGAATCACTATATTCAACACTTGAACTTCAATGTGATATAATACAATATGATCGACTACTTTGAACAACATAACTTGGGTTTATATAACCCTATAACCAGTTTTCATCTTTTATTTCTAACACTATGACTGTTAGACTTTATATATTTGTATAATTGACACACAACATACTTTAAGCTATTTACTTATTTGACCCATTAACTTTAAATCATATGGATTTAGGAAATTATAATCCAACATTCCCCCCCCCCCCCTAATTTGTTAATCCATGCCTTCAACATCTTCATCTTCAATATCTTCATTCAAGAACATGTTGTTGAAGATTCTTGTCTCTAATCTTTGGTTTCCTACCCATCCTTTGCATGATTTCTTGATCCAACTTTGCAACACAAACTTTGTCTTGAACATGAATGCATTCTTTCACATTTTCTTGAACACCTCCAACTTTATTTTCTTGAATCTCCACAAGCTTGTCTATTGGTGGTAAGTCTCCAATTGCTTCTCGTTTCCTCCTTTTGTAAGTTGATTCAGCATCTTCGACAATCTTGTTTCCTTATGATAACATATCCTCTAATAATGTATCTTGATACTCCATGCATCTTCTATCTTCTTGAACATAGTCACCAACCTACTTCTTTTCTTTGTCTACTTTTAGAACATGAGTTCTTTTAATGATTAAATCCATTATGGTTCTTCATGATTAAAGTATTTAGATAATAAGAACCAAAAGTCATTTTTCTTTTCATTTAAAGACGTTTTCTCATATTTCTCATTATCTTCATTAATGCCATCACAAGAGTCGGTTCCGCATCTTCATGCACCAAGTTTGACTCTTCTTGTGCTTGTTTTTCTAGAGGACAATCTCTTGCATAATGTCCAAACTCATGATAGTTATTACACTGAACTTCCCTAAATCCTTTTTCAGTCGTCCTTGACTTTTAGGGTAATCTTTCTTATTTTGCTCATATGATAGAACTTTTCCTTCCTTTTCTTGACCATACTTTCCATCATGCCAATTGCCTTATGATGAATTAATTTTTCTTTGTCCAGGTCTTTCAAAACATTTTCATGACTAGACTTGTGATGACGTGTGAACAAAAGTTTTTCTTGATTGTTCACTGGACTTTCATTTATTAGATTGATATTTTCTTCAAAGGCTTTCAATCTTCCAATTATCTCATCTAGAGATGTCATTTCCAGATCAACAAACTGTTCAACAGTTGCAATGATTTGAATAAACCTTTTCGGTATAGAACTTAAATGTTTTCGTAGTAAAGTTGGTTGATTAAAAGTTGATCCTAGACCACTTGCTCTCGTGACAATACTATTAAGCTTTGCGGTGAATGAATCGATAATGTCTTCCTCAGTCATTTTCAACAACTCAAACTCAGTTTTGAGTGTTTGAATACTTGCTTTTTGGACTCGATCCATACCAACAAGCCTTGTTTTAAGTGCATCCCAAATATCCTTTGCACTTTCGCAATTTTCAACTTGTAATATCATTTCTTCACGTAGTCCTTGGAATAAATACGCAATCGCCGTCATATCTTTCTTTTCATCAGACTGCGTATTAGCATTAGGTTCTATCATTTCCCACACTCCATTTGCCTTAAGTATGGTTTTCATATGAATTGACCATACACGATAATTTATTATTTTTAACATAGGACATTTGAATTGGGAAAAAGAACTAACCTCTTTATGTATTATAGTTGTATTTTTATCGGTTCCTGATGGCGATTCTTTTGTCATCTTAACTTAGATTTTTTTTAAAATACTAAGTTTTCAAATAGAAACAATTTCTAATTGGTTTTTCTTTTAAAAACAAACATGATACCGAAAGTTCAATCCAACTTTCCAATAGGAATCAATAAAATTTCTAAACATTCTATACGAATCAGGTTTAAAAATATTAAAATTTAAATCCTTTATACGTGTTGATTTCAACTTCTTTGAAATTAACACTCTTTCTTTCTTTTTGCGATTCAATTACCAAAACATGCTACTCTTGCCTTTGATTGAACAACCAATAACACTTTTTGTTTTGTTTTGGACCTTTAGATGTACAAAACAACAATAGCCCTTTCGGCCTTGTTTGCGATTAGTCAACAAGAAACAAGCAATAGTGTGCACCCCTTTGGGTGATTGTTTGTAGAAAGAATCAAATGACAACAACCTCGAAACAAAACAATTGTTTCTTGATTCCTTCGATAACAAAATTCCCAACTAATAAACCAAGCTCTCATACCAATTGTTGCCCAAGATCAACTTATGAACACAATTGAATCACTACATTCAACACTTGAACTTCAATGTGATAATACAATATGATCGACTACTTTGAACAACATAACTTGGATTTATATAACCCTACAACTAGTTTTCATCTTTTATTTCTAACACTAGGACCCTTAGACTGTCACACCCCCACTTATAGCAAAAACACGAGGATGTAACGGATGTGATAGGTTCAAATGGATCGATCTGTGTTGATGTTGTAATGCAATGATCAATATATGCACAAAGTAATCAACAAAAGCAAAATACTTCAAGAATTCAAAAAGTTTTCATTGATAGCAAAATGCAATTGGATACAGTGTACAGAGAGTTCTAGCAATATTCTCCCAAGTCTCTCTCAAAGTCTCTCAAAATGTCTACCTGCACAAAATACATAATATCTTATTTATACTAACAATAAAAACTAAGGAACATATATTTACAAAGAAGTCCCTATACTATGACAAAAACAAAATATAAAGACTAAATGCTAATCTTCAAGAGCTCCAACAATACTCCCCTAAGATTTGCATGTCATCTTTAGTCAAAATAATTTTCTGGTTCTTCCTTTATCTTAAACATTGGCTTTTTTTATACATCTCTAGCTCTCTTAATGCTTTCTTTATCACAGACTTGAACTTTATTGCCAAAATACCTTGTTCAGGCTTTGATTCATTTGTTTTTATCTCCATAGCATCCATCACGAGTAATGTTTCCTTTGAAAGGCCAGCAATAACAATGTTTGCATAAAATTCTATTGAATTTTGATCATCTTTTGTATGTATCTTCAAAACTCTTTTACTTGATATCCTCATAAACTCTATATTCTGTATATCTTTCTTGACTATATTTGCATACGCCAGAGCTTTTCTCAAAGAAATACGCTCCATGGCAGCATTCATCACCTTGATTATTGTCATGAAATACTTTCTGTCATTCTCTGCTGCTTCTGTTGACACTCGCTCAAACTTTTGATTTGATAGAAATGAAATGTAACTTGGATGTAGCAATTTCAATTCAAACACTCCAAAAAGACATATCATATCTTTATCCCAGTCATCTTCATTTTTTACAAGCATCAGTTGAAATGTTTCAGAGTCATAAAACCATCTCAGGATTGGTTTGGAAGTTTGAGTACCATCAATCACTTTTAATCTTGAATTTGTTACTTTGTCAAAATACTTATCGCCATATGCCTCCAAATACCTTTCTTCTTCAGTTGAACTTGATTCTCCTTTCTTTTTTTTCTTTAATGATTGAAAATACATCTTGTCTTCTTGATCACAACGTGTTTTAAGGAAAGATGCCATTCTCGAGATTCCATGGTCTAGAAGTTTCACAAAGTTCTCTCCTCTTGATGCCTTAGTAGGATTAATCAGAGGTAACTTGTGTAATTCTTTCAAGTCTTGAACCGGTAATGCAATGATACTAGAGTAAAAATGATAAACATCACAAATAGCATTCACTCTCTTAATCAAAAATGCATCAAACACTTCATCATACTTCCATGCAACTATCTTTACTTCTTTTGTATTATCAGGCACAATCATAGCATTCAAAAGCTTTGAATTGATTGTTCTGTTTGCAGCATATTTCTTACTATGTCCCCAGCTGATCTAGCTTTGTTCCATAACTGTTTTGATCAATGGACACTTTGTAAGCTTGCTTCTCCTTCTCAGGAAACATCATCATCAATTCTTGTCTTTGTTCATGATTTTTCTTTACTAATTCCATGGACTTTATCTCTTGAGGTTTCAAAATTTTTGATCTTTTTGTTATCTCTAAGTATTGTGGATTATCAGTGTCAAGTACAATCATCTTGTTGTTCTGTTTCTCAGTTTCTTGAAAACTTCTTACCAAGTTTCTCAATGAAGTACCTTGCAATCTGTTTAATCTCTTTCTTGGATAATTTCTTGATTGCAACCACATCCTCAAAGCTGGTATGCTCATATCCTCAGGATTAGGATGGTGCAATTCAGATACAAGAATATCATCAACATTAATGCTTTCACTTATCGGTGTCCACTCTCCATGTTCTAAGCAAATCTAATTTGGATCCACCGGAGCTGATGATTCTGCTAACATACACTTCTCATATTCTTCATTAATTTGAGACACAATCAATCCATCCAAAAATACACGATTATACTTATTTTTAACAAGATAGTAATATCGATCAAAATCAATTGGAATATCTTCTTGAATATTTTGCATTGGAGAATTAGCAATTTCACATACATCTTCATCCTCAAGCACTTCATTATACCAATCATTAGAAAATTTAGAATCAATGTCATCTAATGCTTCAATTTGTTTCTGAACATCTCCTTCATCAAAATGCACTGATTCATCTACAGTTTTCTGAATCTTTGATGGTGCAGTAGATAATTCTATCTCAACTTCATCTATTTTTCTCTTCCCTTTATCTGTTTCAGAAATCTTTTCTATCACATTCACTTGAGATTCTGATTCTGACTCCTTTTCTTTTAAACTATCTCTCAACTTTTCAACTTCTTCATTTAATTTGTGTACTTTCTCTTCAAGTTCAATCATGATCAAATCTTTCTTTTCAGCCTCAGCTTTCAACAAAGCATTTTCTTCTTGTAATTTCTTTATAAATTCTTCTTGTTCAACATTCTTGACTTTCAAATCATCAATCAATACTTCATCGGTATCATCTTCAGTTTGCTTACAAGCATCTTGAGTTTGTTTCAACAGAGATTCATCCACAATCACAATTTGTTCTTCTTGAATAGGTTCTGATAAGATTGCATCAATATAATCAAAATCAAAAGACTGATGTTGCTCTAATCTTACATCAACATTTTCATCCACATCATCACCTTCATTCTCATCATCCCTACTTGATCATTTACTTCAGCTTCAGTTTCATCATTTCTAACATTTTCATCTCTATTCTTAGATAGAGTCTCTTCACTATCAATCTCTTGTTCAGTTTCATCAATATTTCCTCAAACATTAGCATCAGGATCATTATTATCATCATCATCATCACTACTTGATGAACTTTCATCATCATCATGTTCATCTTCATCCTCATCATCTACTTCTTCCTCAATCACTTCTTGGATAACATCCTCAATCAAATCATTCGGATCTATTGGTTCATCTTCAATCAAATGAAAATGATCTTGATTGATATCCACTTCATCTCTTGCTACAGCCCTCATATAATCAAACATAGGAATTTTCTGGGCTCCAGTAACTACAGTAAGTCTCTTGTACACATTCTCAGACATGTGTTCAAGATCTAATCTTTCACCATTTACACCATAGACATGAAAGTCTGGGTATTCTTCATTAATGATCATCTACAGGAACCTAGGATACATCAAGTATTTGTTCCTTTTCCCTTTCTCCAAGTTGAAAATAAATCCATTCATGATCCATTTGGCCATATTAAATCTTCTGTTAGTGGCCAATGCAACTATAGGAGATGCAATATCAACTGGAAATGAATTCCAACCAGCACTTCTCTTTCACATATAGCGTTGGAAAATGTAGCATAGAAGCTTCCAGCGATTATATACTCTAGCTCTGAAAAATTGATTCTTAGGAAAATTGTCTAGATAACCCATCAACATGAATGTCTCTTTACATTCATTAAAAGTAAATTCAGATAAGTCTTGGGCCTCATTATCACCAAGTCTAAGAGCATCTCTAATTGACTGCTCAGACACTTCAATCATCCTATCTCCAGTAACAAACCCTCTTAATACTTTCTTTCCTTCCTCATCTCTTTCTATCTCAGCAGTTCTCCAGAATCTCTTAATCAGTGGTGCATATATAGCTGGACGAGCACACATGGCATAAACATATCTTGTTCTCAAAAGAAATCTGATCATCTCTTCATAACCAGCTGCATCTCTAACATGTTCATTAAGAAAAGCTGCTACGTTATGCTTTGGTTCAAACTTGAGCTCAGCCATCTGTCATTTACACAGAAACAAAATATGAGAATGAATGTATTACATTGATGTAAATCTCATAATGATTTATCAATTTTTATCCAATAACACTTAGAAATGTTTCTAAGTATTTTATACACTCAATTACTCAAATGTATTGGATATAAAATCAATTAATATTTTGAGATTACTATCAAGTAACCTATGACAAATTATGCACACTAATTAATTTTCAATTTTTCTTAATAGAATTTAAAAATTTTAAAACTTGATCAATTTTATTCAAAATTTTCTAATTGTTTAACACCTACTGTTATAGACAAATTCAAGTTTTAGAAATTTATAAACACTAAGTCATTTGCATCTTTTAGATTTATGAAAATTAAGAGAATTTTGATGATTAACATTTGAAACTTTTATTGAAAATTCATTTTGTCGATTCATTTCATATTTTAATTTTTTTTATTATTTTATTTGACTGATGAACACATGATCATCAAGAAATTTTCATGATGAAATTTGGTTTTGATGATGTCAATCTGGTCGAAAACATGTGTTATCAACAAATTCAGATTCAATTTTGAACATTTTAACACATTTAAGCTGAAAATTTCAAATTTCCCAAAACCTTAGGGTTCGAACGCCCGAATAGCTTTCAAACGCCCAATCAAATGTGTGTTTAATGTTTGTGGTTTGATGATTTGCACTTAACATGATGTTTAGAATCAGAGATTATACCTAAATATCACAAAGATTTCAGGAAATTAGACTAAACAATAACAATGAAGAGAATCAAGTGCGAATGAATAAGAACAGAGAGTTTTAGTGTGTGAATGAACGAGTGAAATGAAATTCTGTCAAGTGTTGAATTTATATAAGTGTGAAAAACTCTTAGGCGCATGACCACTGTAAAGGCGCATGACCACTGTTGAGACGCATGACACTTAGGCGCATGACTACTGTACTGGCGTATGACTGCTGTTGAGACGCATGAGACCTAGATGCATGAACTTACTTAGTTAGATTTCATCAGAAAGGAATTAGGCGTATGAGCACTGTTCAGGCGCATGACCTAGCCTGAAACGCCTAACACTTGGACAAATTCATGAACCATCAGTTCGTATGAGAACTGTTTAGGCGCATGGACTTTCAAAGCGTCTACACTTGGAATATTTTCAACATGGAAAGTCTGGTACTGTTCAGGCGCATGAGCTTGGTTGAAACGCCCAACACTTAACCAATTTTTCAGACTTATGACAACTGTTTAGGCGCATGAGGTTGAACCAAACGCCCAACACTTGAACAAATTCCTGAAATATCATCATACTCCTGAAATGGACTTTTGACCACTGTTTAGGCGTATGAGACCTTTCCATACATCTAACACTTGGAATTTTTTCACCAAATTCATCCAAACCCTAATTTTGAAAATTGTCACTGTTCATTATGAAATTTCAACCCTTGGTCAAAGTTTGACTTTTTGACTTTTTGACTATAAAAATCTTTGACTTTTTGACTTGATTCTTTTTATTTCTCAATTAATTTCCCTTCATTTTAGTCTCAAAATTTTGAAATTTTTCAAAAATTACAAATAATCTCAATTTTTTATTTTTTATTGCAAGAAGCTTTTCCATATTTCAACTTAATGTGAAATCTTTTCAGGTTCATTTTTGAATCATATCAAACACACACATACTTGTAAACTTTTAGCATCATCCTTTTCATCCAAACATTTATTTTGATTTTTTTTTTCAATCTTTACTCCCCCTAAACTTTTAAGTTCACAAACTTAGAGGTTTATTTGATTGATGAAAAATAAAGACAAACCAGTCATTAACAACATGCCTGCACACAGAAAATCATGCAAAAATCAAAATAAAGCATAATAAAACTGTACTATATACTGAGTGAATCATATGCCTGCTGTGAGATCATATCAGTTAACAATCAGCACATTAACCAAATATATTGTGGATAGTCATAGACAGTGATTAAATCCTGATCAGGTGTGTTCCAGGTCAGTGTTCCCGCAGCAGAGGAGACACTAGATCTAAGGACAGACAATGAGTACTTTGGCAAAAGTATCAGCACACTTACTTTTTCAATTCTTGTATTGATTAAGGTTCGATTAGATATGACATTATGTAACGCACACTTAGACTTAGAGAGTCTGACCCTCGTCAAGGTATGCAAGCAAGCACTTTTACTCAACTTAAAAACCTAACATATATGTATAACCAGATCTCATGTTTAGGTCAATGAGAGAATAATCATGGTAAAACCATTTGATAATCTTCGAGAAAACCACCATGGACAAACCATTAGGTAATCTTCGAATCCGTTTCATAAAGAAATAGATAGAGATGATTCATAAAGAATCATAGGGCATCCATTTTGGACTTTTGAAAGGATTGTGCATATTGGCATCTTTTGCATCAGGTGAGAATATCCAGGTCTGTAATGACTTACAACAGAGGATACCTCGTCACTTCAGGTCTATGATGACTCATAACAGAGAAGTGAACAGATGCTATAAACAGATCTCATGATTATTCATATCACCACCAGGTGTGAGGTTGTGAATTGACAAGCAATCAATCAGATAAGTCAACACCACTCATTAGAACTAAGATGGACACACACAAATGCATAATTGATTTTTATCATATCTGATCGTGATATTAATGATATCAGACAACTGATTAAAACTGATGTACTATCATTTCTCACATATTGCAATAGCAGATTCAATTTTAAAATAAGAAATGAACAACTAACTATATTTTTGTATTTCATTTTATAATTTTCTATTTTGATTTTGCAATTTTTAGTTTTGTATTTGCTTTTTCTTTTAGCACACACACACAATATATACAATCAGGCAGTCAACTTTGACAGTTTCTCTTTTAATTTTCTTATTAAAAAGAAAGGAGGGTTATTTTCATTTTGATAAATCAAAATCAGTTTTCAATATGGTTAATAAGACCAATAGACTCAACCAAACACTCAAACCTTCCTCGTAAAAAGGCTTTTGTAAAGAGGTCAGCCAATTGTTTTTCAGTTGATATTTGAATCAAAATGATTAAACCTTTTTCAAAGTTATCTCTTAGAAAATGATATCGAATTTCGATATGCTTTGTTTTTGAATGTTGGACAGGATTAGGTGTTATAAACATAGCAGCGGTGTTATCAATGTAAATAGGGGTTTTATGAAAATTGAACCCATAATCCAGCTGTTGGTTTTGTAACCAAAGGATTTGAGAACATCCTGCTGATGCAGCTATGTACTTAGCTTCTGCAGTTGAGACTGAGACATTTGTTTGTTTCTTACACTGCCATGAGACTAATCTGGGACCCAAAAACTGACAACCACCCGTTGTAGATTTACGATCTTGGCAACATCCCCCATAATCACTATCAGTATATCCATGTAACTCAAAGTTTACTACATAAGGATACCATAACCCTAGAGCCGATTTTCCTTTGAGATATCTGAATATGCGTTTGATGGCGATAAGATGAGATTCCTTCGGGTCTGATTGATACCTGCCACAACACAAACAGCATACATGATATCAGGTCTAGATGTAGTAAGATACATCAAAGATCCAATCATAGATCTGTATAAAGTTTGGTCAATTGATTTTCCTTTCGAATCAGGATCAATCTTGGTGTTAACGTCAGTTGGAGTTCTGATTGATTGACAATCTTGCAGTTTAAACTTTTTCTAGAGCTTGTCAACAAATTTCTCTTGATTGATAAAAATTCCATCTGCAGATTGTTTCACTTGTAATCCAAGGAAAAAGTTTATTTCTCCCATAGAACTCATTTGGAAACGAGATTTCATAATTTCTTCAAATTCTGAGCATAATTTCTAACTTTTAGAACCAAATATGATATCGTCCACATACACTTAAACACATAAGAGATCATCCACATCCTTCTTTATGAATAAAGTTGGATCAATTTTCCCTCTTGTGTATCCATGTTGGATCAAATGCTGTGACAATGTATCATACCAGATTCTAGGAGCTTGATGTAGACCATATAAAGCTTTGCTCAGCTTGTACACACGATGAGGGAATTCAGCATCTTCAAAACCTTGAGGTTGCTTAACATACACATCATCTGTGATTGGTCCATACAAGAAGGCACCTTTGACATCCATTTGGTAAACCTTGAATTTCATATAAGTAGCATAAGCTAGGAAGACACGAATTGCTTCATGTCTTGCAACTGGAGCAAACACTTCATCATAATCAATTCCTTCCTCTTGGGTGTAACCTTGTGCTACTGGCCTTGCTTTGTTTTGAACAATAATTCCTCGATCATCTGATTTGTTTCTGAACAACCATTTTGTGCCGATGGCATTTTCTCCTTCAGGCAAATCCACAAGCTTCCACACTTCCTGTTAACGAAACTGTAGTAACTCTTCTTGCATAGCGTCAATCCAAACTATTGTCCTGTAACGCTTCAGAGATGTTTTTAGGAACAATTTGAGATAGAAAACACGAGTATAAGCAAATGTTTGCTTGCTTGGAATGACTTCTTGTTGTTCTCTCATTCAAAGGACCAATAATCTGTGATATAGGATGTTTCTTGTGAATACGAGATGTTGGGATCTCATCTTCTTGAACATTCACATCAAGATTAGTCTGGTTCAAGTTGGAAAGCTGATGCAACAGTTTTAAAGAATGTGGAGTGAAATTCGGAACTTGAGTCGGAGAGTTGATAAAATAATCAAGCTTGTCATTAACATCTACATCTCCAGATACAGATGAAGTTCCAGACTGTTGTAGAATTTCTGGTCCATCATTAGGAATAGGTTGAGAAACATTTGAATTTTGAGAAACATGATGTTGTTTTGAGCTTGTTGATCATTAGATTCTGAACTGAATACAAGATCTTTAACAAATGAGAAGAATGGATAGTCTGGGCTTGAATCATCCATATCATCAGAATCTGAATCATCACTGAAAGATCTAAGATCTCCTACCTGTTTCCTGTGGACATAAGATGATTCAAACAGGTTAGAATTGAATGAGTTTGACAAAGAATCTAAATCAAATAACCAAGCTGGATTATTTGCAACTGATGGAAATGAATTTTCAAGGAATTTAACATTGAAAGTTTCAATGATAACATTCTTCCTAGAGTTATAAACTTTAAATGCTTTTGAAACTGACGAATATCCAAGAAAAAATCCATCATCCGATTTTGCTTCAAATTTTCCAATATGATCATTTGAGTTCAAAATCAAAACCGGACATCCAAAAGATTTAAGAAAATCTATGTTTGGTTTCCTGCCAAACATCAACTCATAAGGAGTTTTCTGTTTATCTTTCACCAATAGAGTACGATTCTGAACAAAACACACAGTAGATATGGCTTCGTCCTAGAAAGTGATTGGAATCATCTGCTAACATTGCATGAGCTGCCTCAATCAAAGTTCTGTTCATCCTTTCTGCAACTCCATTTTGTTGTGGAGTTCTAGGAGCACTGAAGTGATGAGCGATCCCTTTTCCTGCACAGAACATGTCAACATTAGCATGTTTAAATTCTGTTCCATTATCACTTTGAATGTTTTTTACTTTTTGATCTAGTTGATTTTCTACTTTAATTATAAACTCTTTTAATAATTCAGCCTTTTCAGATTTAGCACGCAAAAAAAAAAAAACCCAAGAAAATCTTGTAAAGTCATCAATGATAGCTAAACAATAAAATTTCTTTCCAATACTTTGCACGTTTACCGGACCGAATAGATCCATGTGCAACAACTTTAGAGGCTTGGAATTTGAGTTTATCAGCTTGGATTTATAAGACGCTCTGTGTTGCTTCCCTTTCAAACATGCTTTACAGAGATCTGATGTAGCAAACTTCTTTGTTGGAATGCCTACTACATGATTTCCTACAGCAAGCTTGTTCATGTTTTTGAAGTTGGAATGCCCAAGATGTCTATGCCAAAACTGGCTTTTATCATTTGATGCTTGAGCAATTAAGCAAGTTGTTTCTGTTGAAGGATCTACTTGAGACATATCTAGCTTGTATACATCTCTATCACGAACAGCTTTAACAACTACCCATTCCTTGCTAATCTGAAAACCTGGCTTTAAAATATAATAGTAAGAGTCATCAAATAAAGCAGAATATGATTTATCACAAATTTGGGAAACGCTTAAAAGATTAAAGTTCAACTGAGCATAGTAGTTGACTTTATCAAAGCTAATAATCCCATTTGATACCGTTCCTTTTCCGGTAATATTTCCACCTGCATCACCTCAAAATGCTACATGCGTATCATCTTTTGTCTTAAAGTCTTGAATTAAGGCATGATTGCCTGTCATATGTCGGCTACACCCACTATCAACGTACCACATGTTTATCGGTCTTCTTGGGCGTACCTGCATTTCAAAGACATTTAAGTTGAGTTATCAACCCAAGCCGAGATGGTCTTGGGCTTGCCATACTTATCAACAATGGTAAATTGCTTAAAATGGAGTTTATTCACGTCAGGTTTCTTTTGATATTTAGAATTATCAATTCCTCTTCTGACAAAATTTTGATTATCTTTATTTTGTTTAATCCTCAAAGCATTGAAATGATTTTCAAGATCATCATCTAGAAATTTTGAACCATCAACTGAAATATTCTTTGACAAATTCTGCTTGTTAAATGTTCCATTGTTCATTCTCACAGGTCGTGGAATGAAATTTCCTTGTTTATACTGCTTTGTTCTCACAGTATAATGATCATCATAATCAGAATTGATTCTTCTGAGAGATCTCAATCCTAAGGAAGGTTGTTGTGATAAACCTTGAAAACTATTATTTTGATTTCTTTGAAATCGTGGATTAACATATCCATTCCTTGGCGAGTTCTTTCTGAAGTAACAATCTTCAGTATTATGATTCCTTTCATCACACAAGGCACAATATTTGTTGAAATAACAATCGGCAGTTGAGTGATTTGTCATATCACAAATGTGACTGTACTTGTTGAAGTAACATTCAGATGTGTTATGATTATACATATCACATATGTCACAGTACCTTTGTGAAGATTTAAACAACTGATGATTAACCCTTGATGTGGATGCCACATTTGATCCTTGTTTAGATTTAGGAGTAGGCAGGTTAATCTGTTGTTTTTGATTTGTGAGTTTGTGCTTTTGATTTTTTAGGTTTTGACTTTTGAACATTTTCATAATTCTTTGACTCCTTAGACACAAATCTTTTATGAACAGCGGAAGACTTAGGACCTGAACCTATTTTCAGATCAGAGTTAGATTTGATCTTTGGTTTTGATGTCATTTCAAAGATTGTGTTCATGTCAAAAGTTCGTGCTAACAAAAACTTCACAGGTTTAAATTGGTTTGATTGATCGGTTCTTTGAGTTTGAGAATTTTTAGTTTTAGCATTTGTTTTTCTCCTTCTTTGATTTCTTGTTTTTGATGATGTTTTGTTGCTTTGGGATGGAATTGAATCTTGAGAAGTCAGATTCTTTAAGTTTTTGATCATTTTGATTTGATTCATAAGAACTTGAATCCTCAGAACTAAAAGTTTCTGAGTTTAATTCCTCATCTTTATTTTTCCCTTTCTTCTTGTCATTTGTTTCAATAACTTATTCAACACATTGTTCAACAACACATTCATTAGATCCTTTGGGAACAAACAGCTTCTTGTTCTTTGGTCGAGGCCCATAAGATTTAACTTTTATCGGATGACCATTTTTGATCTTTTCTGAGTCTTGTTCCTTAAAAACTTCAATATTTATCTTTTCAATTTTATTCTCTTCATTAGATTGAACATTCTTTTTTTTTCATGAAAGGCTTTGAGCTTTGCTTTATTTTCAGGTGAGTGATCATGAGTATTAAAGTTCTCTGGCAAGGTGTTTGAGATTGATTCAGGCATAGGCTCATGTGTGAAACCTAGACCCGTTTTATCTTTGTCATTTCTACCATTTACTAATTGTTCAACAATTGTTTTTGAACTTTTCACTTTTGCAAGATCAACCTTTGCAAGATCAACCTAAGTTGTAGCATGTGCCAATTTCTCTTGTTCTAGAGTTTTAGTCATCTCTTCAAGTTGCCTTTTTACTTGTTCAAGTTCTTTTAGAGTTTTGTTCCATGATGTTTGAAGAGATATAATCTTGTCATCAGAGATTTTATGATGCTTTGAGTTTGTTGTGCTTTAATTCTTCTTTTTGAGTTTATCACATTTTTTGAACAAGTATGTTCTGTAGTGTTCAACTTGTTCAAAACATGCTTTAGTGCACATTTTTTCTCTATTTTTTAATGGAATGTCTGGATAAGCAGGTGAAGTCTCAGTATCAGATGATGAGTGTTCAACCTTAGGTTGTTCTAACTGTGCCATAAGAGCAACTTCTTTTGAATTTTCTTTGGGATCAGATTTGTCACTCCGGTCATAGTCTTCATCATTGTTTGAATCATCATTTACCTTTGGATCATTGTCTTTTGATCAGTCTTCATTATTAATCTCAGCAATAAGTGCTAAACTAGAAGTGAGATCAGTAGTAAATTGTTCAGCATAAGCACTCCAGTCATAACCATCTTTAATGCTAACAACTAGAGCTTTCTTTGGCTCTTCAGTTGTCTTTGATTCTTCTTTCAGTTCTAGCATTGGAAGACTTTGACACGACTTCTGAAATGTCTTCTGAGACTGTTGATGATACCTTTGATTACTAGAGCCTGCTTGACCCATTGCCTCCTTGATTTCTTGGAGCTTTGCATTCTCTTGAAAAATGGCCATAGCTATTGCAGTTGAAACACCTTGATTTTGACTTGTCAAAGCCAACAGTCTTGTTTGCATTTGGCTTGTAATTTCTATTCATATAAGAGTGTTTCTGAGTTCTATAAGCTATCATCACCATTTGCCAGTTCAAATCCATCTCTTCTACATCATCAGGATCCATCTCAAATAAGCTTGAAAGCTTGCCATCAAAGCAGTAAAGGCAGATTTTGACTCTTCATCCTGTAAAAGGATGCTTATGATATCTTTAACTTTGCTAGGTTTAACAGAGTTAGAAGATGGAGTCTCAGTTTGAGTTTTAGGCATTTGAGATTTAGGAGGAGACTGAGGTTGATTTGTATAGACAGAAGCACTTGTGTAGGTTGAGTCAGTAAAGAAACCAGCTCCAACAAACAAATCACCCTCATCTTTTGTAAAACTGTCATCTTTAGCCACAAATGAATTCTCCACTGTGTTAGCTGAAGATGCAACATACTTATACTGAGATGTTGATGTAGATCTATCATTGTTTCTTGAACTCTCATCAATTTCAACTGATTCTATTTTGGCAATCAGAAGATCAAGATCCATAGGAAACTTTTCTGTATGCTTCAACAAAGTAACTGTTTGTTTCCATGAAGATGGAAGAGCATTGAGAAGTCTGTCATTTAGATCTTTGAGATCATTCTTCACACCAACAGTTGACATTTCAGTACTAAGTTGTACAAATCTGTTCATCATTTGATTTATAGTTTCTCCAGAAAGATGCTCAAACAATTCAAGTTGCCTTTTTAGTTTCTGCTTTTTGAGATCTTGAATCTCTTTGCCCCCTTCACAAATGATTTTTTAAGGCTTTGTACATGGTATACCCAGTCTGATAACTATCAAGTCTTGTCAGCACCTCCAAAGGTAAACCCTTGCACATCAGTGAATAAGCTTTAATATCATTCTTTACTTTCTTCAGATCATCACCATGTAACCATCTTCAGGATAAGGTTCTTGAGAGTCTTTGGTGTAAACAAATCCTCTATCAGGACCATCAGATGTAACAGGGATATGTGGTCCTTTTTCTATTAACTTCCAAAGATCAGTATCAATAGAGTTTAAATGATGTTTAAATCTGAGAGACCAGTTCTTGAAGTCAGCTCTGTTCTTCAACTTAGGAACTCTGTTCTCAGAATCTTCAGACTTAACCATTTTAAGTTTTGACTTTAAGAAAATAAACTGTTTTTGTTGTTTTTTAAAGTTTGAAATGAAACAAAGAAATGACAGTATTTTTGGATTTTAGATTTTATGAAAAATTTCTAAGTGTTGAATGAAAAGTCTGAATTCTGATGCTCCTGAATAGTTGTGAAACGCCCACTATGAACTAGAAACGCCTAAGGGAATGCCTTAGTAGAATTCTGAAACGCCTAACTGAAGATGTGCCGGAACAGTTGTCAAACGCCTGAACAGTTTTCAAACTCCTGGGTACTTAGTCAAATTTTCTGAATTTTCAACTGAAGCGCCCAAACAGTCTTCAAACGCCTAGAATTCTTAGGTTTCAAAAACGTCCACACAGTGGTAAAATATCCAAACAGTGTCAAAACGACCAACTCTGAAACGCCCAAACAGTGTTGATGCACCTAAACACTTGAGCAATTTTCAGATGATTTTAACACTCCAAGCGCCTAATTCATCATCTTTATAGCAACCTGATCTTATCAAATTCTTCAAAACTTGATTAATTGATCTGAAAACTTTCAATCAGGTAGTATATACACCGATAATCAATCCTCAATTATCAATTCTCTCAATTAACAAAAACAAATCTGAATTTCTGTTTGAATTTGAGTCCGAATACGAAGAACAGTTTCGCACACAAATCTGATGAAAATTCAGATCTGAATGTGTAAAATCACTCAATTGTGATTCAATTCATGTTTCTAATGATGAAACACAACTGAAATCAACAATTAATTGATCAATTGCTATCAAACACAGATTCAAGTGATTCACAGAGCTCAAAAGTCGTTTTTAAGCTTCAAATCACTGAACCGAAAGCTCTGATACCAATTGATAGGTTCAAATGGATCGATCTGTGTTGATGTTGTAATGCAATGATCAATATATGCACAAAGTAATCAACAAAAGCAAAATACTTCAAAAATTCATAGAGTTTTCATTGATAGCAAAATGCAATTGGATACAGTGTACAGAGAGTTCTAACAATATTCTCCCAAATCTCTCTCAAAGTCTCTCTCAAAGTGTCTCAAAATGTCTACCTGCACAAAATACATAATATCCTATTTATACTAACAATGAAAACTAAGGAACACATATTTACAAATAAGTCCCTATACTATGACAAAAACAAAATATAAAGACTAAATGCTAATCTTCAAGAGCTCCAACAAGATGGAATCATCATAACACATTGTTAATTAATAGAGAGCATTAAATGTTATATTAACGTGTCCTGACGTCACCCGACACAAATGGTGGCTTGTGTCGTGGTTAGTCAATTCACGATAGCATATTCAAACAAGCACAATCCAAAGGAATTCCCACATCCTGGGAACAAGTATTCAAACATGATCAATAACGACAATCCCAAATGAAACATAATGTCAGTAACACAAAGGCCAGTCTCTAAATGCATTTCATAAGTCGTCACTAAGGCAACAACTGTAGCTATGTTCGTTGATTGTTACCTGAAAAGATATGCCCAAAAGGTCAACATATTGTTGGTGAGTTCGTAGATTAAAATAATAAATAAAACTTGATGCTGTGTAATAGTTTGATACGACAAAAATGTATATAGTTATAAGCAAGCAATATCACATGTAAACATGAGCCTCACAACTAAACCCATGATGTACACACAGATCTTGTCAGAACATATTCACCCTAGGGCCCGTCCTTGCCCACTGTCAGTCCCAACTAGTATACTAACAAACAAGAGTGGGGGTGCAGCCCAATAGTACTATCAATACCTGTCCGTCGACGCCAACGCCGGAGTTAAATAGTTGTGAATAAAGAACCACACCGAAAAGTCATGCATGTACTAGATATCTACTTACCAAAAGTAAACACAATAGTCCCAAAATAAAAGAGTTACACAGTATAAAAAGAGTGAGCATACTTTCCCCCCTAAGTTTTATAAATAATTTGAATGAAAACGGGAACGCGAAGCTCACTTTGAATGATTCGAAAATAAGCAAACAGACGGCTTTTAAAGATGCGAGCACGAACGATCAACCACCTATAATTAATATAACTTAAATCTTAAAACGCGCCTAAGAAGAATAGGTACTTTCGGTCGGTTCCGGGTCGGTTCAAGTTCGACGCGCGACACACACACAAAATATGTATACATCAATTATTTATTTAATAAATAAGAACGTGTATGAATTATATATATATAGTTAGTACAGGTTCACTCACTATTATTTTCTTTATATGTATACATAACTTTAGTTACTATTCACCCACATTATGCATGTTTGACAATACAAAAGCTATACTTATATTATCTCACACACATATATGTATATCATTTATACACCTTAACCCTATATTAGAGTAGTAATAATAATAATATATATAATATTATTATTATATTATTATTATTATTATTATTATTATTATTATTATTATTATATAGTGATAATACTAATATTATTAATCATAATGATAATAATAATATTACTCCTAATAATAATAATAACACACAACGCAAACACACAACACAAACACACAAAACTCATAACACTCACACCCACAATCTTACACACACACACGTATCACCATTCACACACACACTGCTGCACACACATTTAACATTATTTTCTAATATACACCTTACACACACACAAAACACACACACATTCTCACACAATACACACTAACACACACACATATAACATGTACGTACACCCACCACACACTCACACCACGCACACACACTTCAAATCACACACACAATTGCGTAACACACACACACACACACACAATTCTTCTCATACACACACACATCCTCCACACATACAATACGTATATACCTGCAATATATATATACACACACACTTCACAAATACAACCGTATGTCACACACTCGACACACACTCTGCATACACACACACACACATAACCACCGCCCACCACCGAGACACACACGCACACCCCCTGGAACACACACACACTGCGTATATATACATACAACCGCAAATATATATATACATGTATACAAACAGATGCACGTCTCATACCAACCCAACAACCACCGCAACCCATCCCGAAACAACGGAACACAACCTAAACAAACCCGAGCCGGAACCGAGACCAAACATGACGAAACGAAACGAAACAAAGTTCACAATGATCATTTACCTGCGGGACGTCTAAACGGCGAGTCGAAGACGATCGGTGGCGGCTTGAACGATTGGTTTGGAGGTCGACGGAAGGGAGACGGCAGGGGCGACCGATTTTAGGGTTTCGGGAAGGTAACCGCGATGAATCCCGACATATATATATATGTATATATATATATGTATATATATGATAATTTACACTTTAGACCCTTTACTTTTAATTAATTATTCCCTTAAGTTTAACTAAATTATAAATTAAACCCTGAACTAATAATAATAATATAATAATAATAATAATAATAATATAATAATAATAATAATAATAATAATAACAATACTAGTAATAATAATAATAATATATTAGTAATAATAATACTAATAATAATACTAATAATAATAATAATATAATAATAATAATAATTATTATTATTATTATTATTATATTATATTATTATATATACATATTAAAAAAGAACGATCATAAACAGTATCCATGATCACTATTGTAAATTAATTGGTTTTTGTTGGTTTACATATCAGGTGTAGTTTGTCTTAATAGGAAATAAGTTATTGCAAACACAATGCTTTAGTTAGTTTGATATTAATGAATAAATGACCCAAGTTATATTATATATATGATGAAATCTAATATTAATAATATTATTAGTTTATTGAATATATTTAATAATGATTTGTTTACTGAATATAATTTTTATTTATGGGACGCTTATTGTATTAAGATCTAATGAGTCAAATGTGAAACGTCATTTAACGGTATAAATCCGAGTTACTATACGTTTAAAAGTAAATTTAGTTTGAAAATGACTTGTTACGATTGAAATATATATTTTGTCACGCCATATACGACACAGTTGCACATGTTTTTTTATATACGTTTTGAGTTGATTTAAGTTTTAATATAATTTTCTTGGAAAAAAGTCGGGTCAAATATAAAACGTTTTCTTTCAACAATATAACTTTAACTTGAGTTACTTTACGTTTCGACATAAATTTTGTCCCGAAACAAGTTGAATCGGTTCTTAGTCTATAATTTTTACGCCACGTACAATGCCGTCGCAACATGTGACGGGTATAAAAACTAGTAGTAGTAGTAGTAGTAGTAATAATATAATAATAATAATAATAATAATAATAATAATAATAATAATAATAATAATAATGATAATTAGTTAATAATTTGTAATAATTTTAATAATAATATTGATAATAATAACAATAATAGTAATTACAATAATAATAATATTAACATATTTTGTTATTTTATTTTATTATTATTTTTTTAAATTGCGCGCGACTAGGAAATAATACCCAAAACATTAAATAGAGCACCATAGAATCACATATGAAATTGAATAAATAATTAGAAGTTAACGACCCTCAGGTTAATTAATGGATCTGAGGTGACGGATGTCACAGTATCCCGAGTTGAAAGAATTTCATCCCGAAATTCTACCGGAGTTAGGTCCTGAAACTCTATCCGTGAATAAATACGGATATTTTAGTTTCATCTTATATTCCCGCTCCCAAGTAAACTCATGTCCTTGCTTAGAGTTCCAACGAACCCTAACGATTGGAATCTTGCTACGCTATATTCGCTTCACTTCTCTATCCATAATTTCTATCGGTTCCTCCACAAAGTGAAGTTTCTCGTCAATCCAGATCTCCTCAATCGGTACATGAAGAGATCCATCAGCTAAACGTTTCTTAAGGTTCGACACATGGAACGTATCGTGCACACCACTAAGCTCTTGGGGCAGCGTTAACCAATATGCCACAGGACTAGTTCTTTCAACGATCTCGAATGGTCCAACATACCTCGAAGCTAACTTTCCTTTCTTTCCGAATCGTACAATTCCCTTCCAAGGAGAGACTTTCATTAAGACACGGTCACCCACGCTAAATTCCAAAGGTTTTCGTCGATTACCAGCGTAACTTTTCTGACGGTCTCTAGCTGCTTTAAGTCTATCCTTGATTTCTAATATTTTATCAGTCATTTGCTGAATAATCCCCGGACCCATCAGTTGACTTTCACCTACCTCAGTCCAACATATTGGAGACCTACACTTCCTTCCATACAACGCCTCAAATGGAGCACATCCAATGCTCGTATGATAACTGTTATTATAAGAGAATTCGATCAATGGTAAATGAATGTCCCAACTCCCAACAAAGTCAATCACACATGCGCTAAGCATGGCTTTGAGAGTGTGTATCGTACGTTCACTTTAACCATCTGTCTGCGGATGATAAGCAGTACTTAGATCTAATCGAGTGCCCATTGCCTTCTGTACAGTCTGCTAGAACTATGATATAAATCGACTATCACAATCGGATATAATTGACACAGGCACTCCATGCCTAGCCACGGTCTCATTTACGTATAGTCTAGCTAACTTTTCCATCTTATAATCCTCACAAATCGGTAAGAAATGAGCGGATTTCATCATTCGATCAACGATAACCAAAATCGAATCATGCCCGCTACTTGTTCTAGGCAACTTAGTGATGAAGTACTTCGCTATATTTTCCCATTTCCATTCAGGAATTTCCAGATGTTGTAATAGTACTGAAGGTTTCAGATGTTCGGGTTTGACTTTCGAACAAGTCAGACATTCACTTAAATACATCGCAATGTATTTCGTCATACCTGGCCACCAATACAATTCTTTAAGATCTTGATATATCTTGCCTGCACGAGGATGAACAGAATACTTGGATTTGTGTGCTTCGTTCATAACTAGGGTTCGAACATCTCCCCACTTAGGTACCCATATACGACCCACAAAGTACCATACACTATCCTCTTTATAGTTCATCTGTTTATCCAACCCTCAAAACTCCTCACTTGCAATATTCACTTCTTTTAACGATTTAGTCCCTGCCGTTAGGATTTGAGCCTTTAAGTTCGATTGTATGATTATTCCTAAGGCTCGTGCACGTATGGGTTTAACACGTACCTTTCTACTCAAGGCATCGGCCACCACATTTGCCTTTTCAGGATGATAATGGATTTCACAATCATAGTCACTGAGAAGTTCCACCCATCATCTTTGGTGCATATATAGTTCCTTTTGATCAAAAATGTGTTGAAGACTTTTATGATCAGTGTAGATAACGCACTTAGTTCCGTACAGATAATGCCTCCATATCTTAAGTGCAAATACCACCGTGCCTAATTCCAGGTCATATGTTGTATAATTCTTTTCGTGCACCTTAAGCTGACGCGAGGCGTAAGCAATCACCTTATCCTTTTGCATTAGCACACAACCTAGTCCTTAATGTGATGCATCGCACAACACCACGAAGTCATTGGATCCATCAGGGAGGGTCAATATCGAAGCATTACACAATCTTTCCTTCAACGTTTAAAATGCCTCTTTTCTTGTTTATGTCCCCAGTCAAACTTCTTATCCTTCTGCATTAACATTATCAACGGTTGAGCCATTTTGGAGAAGTTCGCAATGAATCGACGATAGTAACCGGCCAATTCTAAGAATTGTCGTATCTCTAAAGGCGTCTTAGGAGTATCCCACTTTTTAACCGCTTCAACCTTTCAAGGGTCAACGTGGATTCCATTCTCATTAACCATGTGTCCTAAAAACTTCACCTCTCGTAACAAAAATTTACAATTCGAGAACTTGGCGTAAAGTTTCTCTTCCCTTAGTAATTTCAATATCACTCGTAGATGCTGATCATAGTCTTCCTTTGATCAGGAATAGATGAGGATATCGTCTATAAACACGATTACAAACTTATCCCCATAGGGTTTACATACCAGGTTGATCAAATCCATAAACACTGCCGGAGCGTTGGTCAGCCCAAACGGCATGACTAAGAACTCATAATGTCCATATCGAGTCCTAAACGCTATTTTTGTTATGTCATCCTCATGAACCCTCAATTGATGATAGCCCGATTGAAGATCAATTTTAAAGAAGTATGAAGCTCCCTGCAATTGATCAAATAAGTCATCGATTCTTGGAAGAGGAAATCGATTCTTCACGGTCAACTTATTCAGCTCTTGATAATCGATACACATTCGAAACGATCCATCTTTCTTCTTGACGAATAATATCGGTGCTCCCCATGGTGAATGGTTGGGTCGGATAAAACCCTTATCCAATAGTTCTTGTAATTGGCTCGACAGTTCTTGCATTTCCGATGGTGCCAGCCGGTAAGGTGTCTTTGCTACGGGTGTTGCTCCTGGAATCAAATCAATTCGGAACTCCACTTGTTGAGGGGGAGGCAAGCCGGACAGATCGTCACGAAACACTTACGTCAAGTCTTGAACCACAAGAATGTCTTCCAGCTTCCTTTCCTCCTCTTTTTTTTTCTAGAACGTGTGCTAAGAAGGCATAGTATTGCTTTTGTAGACATGGTCGCGTCTTCAGGCAGGAGATAAGCCTTAGGCTCCATCCTGGTCGTTCTCCTTGTATTTTGAGCACCTCATCATTAGTCATAGGGATTAGCAGCACTTTTTCTTGGCACACAACTTCTGCTCCACATTTCGATAACCAATCCATCCCTACTACTACGTCAAAACTTCCCAATTCAAAAGGTATTAAGTCTATGTCAAAGGCATGGTCCTCTAATGTTATCGTGCAACCTCTAATTATTTCCTTAGCTTCTACAAATTTACCATTAGCCATTTCTACGGAATAACTAGTCTCTAAGCAACTAGGTTTTAATCCAAGTAGAGGTGTAAATTCAAAGGAAACAAAGCTATTATCTACCCTGGTATCAAATGATGCGAAATGATTATTGAGAAGGAACGTACCCGTAACCACAATCGGGCCAATCGGGCCCTAACGAGCGTCATTTGCTCCAATCACGAAGGCATGTCCTCGGGCAGCATTCCCTTGATTCACCTGACCTTGATTACCGGCTATTGCCATCATTTGATTCTGATTTTTCCATGTTGGCCCGGTGCCTGATTTAGTTTAGGGCACACATTCTAATAGTGATCAGGGCTTCCTCACTCGTAACAAACCCTGACGTTTCCAGCCGGATTAACGGCATTTATCGGTGCAACCAAGTTGGTCGCCACCCTATAGTCCTTCACAAAATGTCCGGGGCGCCTACAATTCATCACACTCAGCACGACACCGCTTGCGAATGGTGAAAATTACACTTACCACATTTAGGATGTGGCCCAACATAGTCCTTTCTCCTTTGGTTTACTGCCATAGAGTTCCACGTCACCTTTGCCCTCTTATCATACCTTCCCCATGTTTGCTTACTTGATTCTCCATTATCTCTCCTTTTCTCACCACCCTTACTTAACATTCTAGTTCTCACCATCTCATAAGCTAGAGTGCCTGTCTTCAGAATCGCACTCTGGATTATGGGAGGAGCGGCTGTAGTTACCATTGCCTGGATTTGAGGAGCCAAACCCCAAATGTACCTCTCGATCCCCTTCGATTCTGGGGTCACCAAATGCGGAACAAGCCTAGCGAATTCATGAAATCGATCCGTGTAAGCCGCGTGCCCAGCTCCCACCATAGTATGATTCCAGAATTCATGCTCCAATTTCTGTATTTCATTATTATGGCAATACTCCTCGGTGATTAAAGCTGTAAATTCATCCCATGTCATTTGTATTTTCGGCTCCCTGGCTCTTCTTGAATCTGAGTGTTCCACCAAGTTAGTGCATTTTCTTGCAGTGAACATGTAGCATACTTGATCTTCTGACTATCCAAACACTCGCTAATGTCGATCACCGCCTCCATCTTTTCAATCCACTTGGTCAACGCTATTGCTCTACCTTTGCCATCAAATTCCTTAGGTTTACAGGCCATAAATTCCTTATAAGTACATCCCCTCCTTCTTTCGCCATCTCCATGTCCATTCCCGTTTCCTCCTCCATTAATATTCCCATTATTCGATCCGTTGTCATTCCCACCACCCGGACCATCCCCATTGCCATTTACATTTCCATTGCTATTTCCATTACCCATTCCACCTCCTTCTTCATTGTTGATGTCGTCCTGTCCTTCATATCCATTTCCCCTATTTCCTTCATCACCATCATTCCCATTGTTATTTCCATTATGATTGTTTCCACCCCCATTGTCATGGTTCATAATGTTATCACTCACTTATGCCACTATGGTCGGGATGAGCGTAGCCAACTGTTGAGCAATCATAGCAGCTATGTCAAGGTTCCCAGCCCTATGGTTGTTGCCAGCTGAACCACCATTATTTCCTCCACCTGGTGCTTCACCCCTACCACCAGCACCTCTTCCTCTACCTCAGCCTCTTGGGGCGGTACCACCACGACTATTACTGCGGGTAACTCTTCTAGGAGGCATTTTCAAATCAATCATAGATAACACATAAGTTTCAATCATATCAGGGTTTACCATAATTCAGTCATCAACGCGCAAATAACACATCATCGCAGACCATATAACTCACAAACAATAACCTAGGAAATTTGATAATAATAATAATATAGAGTTCCAATTTCCATAAATCATAATATCCACCACATAGTCAAATACCAAAATACCCTCAAAACATGCAAGTACTAAAAGTCTAACAAATATCAATCCTAGTCGTCGCCACTGCTGGAGGAACTCTAGGGACTCGGGGGCTGGTCAGGGTAGTCACCCCACAGATTGGCCTTAGTTGTCGGCAACCGAAACATAAAACGATTGGATGAGAACACCCTCTTCCTGGCCGTCATCATCCTTAGCGCCCGAACTCCGTTGACACGATACGGCCCTCTAGGGTAACCAGGCACCCAAGGTCCTACCTCAAGGGAGAACCTCGCGACTGCCTATGTCGTAGGGATAGGCACGTCCAACATAGCATGTGCGATCGGTGCAGTAGTAACAGGCACAAGTGGTGCAGCAGGAATAGGTGCGACCGGTGCAGTAGGGGTCACAGGTGCCATAGGGGCAATTGGCGCGGCACGAACAGCAAGGATGCCTAATACAACCGAATTCACCGGTTCTTCCTCCTCAGATGAGTCCGATGAGTCAGACATCATCTCCTCGGGCTCAGAGTCGGTGTCTGAAGATGAATAAAGCAAATTATCTGAAAGGACCTCCTAAGGTTCTGACTCAGAGTCTGATGTAATGATACGGGCTAAAGGAAGACCAGAAGGACCAGCAGAAGACATCTTATAAGGAAAAGGTATAAGTATTTTTCCTTAAATGAAGGCAATCAAAAGATAGCAAATAGATAATCAAATAAGGAAGAACATACATGTAATATAAGATGCACAAAAACCCTAGTATGCGCTCTACATGAAGGTTCTTAGGTTATAGTCTAGGTCGAGTGATCTACCTAATTCTCTATAACCATTGGCTCTGATACCAATCTGTCACACCCCCGCTTATAGCGGAAACACGAGGATGTAACAGACGGGATCGTCATAACACATTGTTAATTAATAGAGAGCATTAAATGTTATAAAAACATGTCATGACATCACCTGACACAAATGGTGACTTGTGTCATGGTTAGTCAATTCACGACAACATAGTCAAACAAGCACAATCCAAATGAATTCCCACAACCCGGGGAACAAGTATTCAAACATGATCAATAACGATAATCCCAAATGAAACATAATGTCAGTAACACAAAGGCCAGTCTCTAAATGCATTTCATAAGTCGTCACAAAGGCAGCAACTGTAGCTATGTTCGTTGATTTTTACGTGAAAAGATATGCTCAAAATGTCAACATATTGTTGGTGAGTTCGTAGGTTTAAATAATAAATAAAACTTGATACTGTTTAATAGTTTGATAGGACAAAAGTGTATACAGTTATAAGCAAGCAATATCACATGTAAACATGAGCCTCACAACTAAACCTATGACATACACACACATCTTGTCGAAACATATTCACCTTACGGCCCGTCCGTGGCCACTGTCAGTCACAACTAGTATACTAACAAACAAGGTGCGCGTGTCAGCCCAATAGTACTATCAATAACTGTCTGTTGGCTCCAACACCGGAGTTAAATAGTTGTGAATAAAGAACTACACAGAAAAGTCATGCATATACTAGATATCTACTTACCAACAGTAAACATAATAGTCCCAAAATTTAAAAGAGTTCACTACATAAAAAGATTAGCATACTTTTCCCCCTAAGTTTTATAAATAATTTGAATGAAAACGAGGCCACGAAACTCACATTGAATGATTAGAAAATAATCAAATACACGGCTTCTAAAGATGTGTGCACGAACGATCAACCACCTATATTTAATTGTAACTTATATCTTAAAACGCGCCTAAGAAGAATAGGTACTTTCGGTTGGTTTCGGGTCGGTTCAGGTTTGATGCGCAACACGAGACACATTTAACATTGTTTTCTAACATACACCTTACACACACACAGAACACACACATTCTCACACAATACACACTAACATACACACAAGACATGTACGCACACCCACCACACACTCATACCACGCACACACACACTTCAAATCACACACAGTTGTGTAACACACACATACAATTCTGCTCATACACACACACACACTACACACACATTGCACACACACATCCTCCACACATACACACACAATACGTATATACCTGCAACACATATATACACACACACTGCACAAATACAACTGTATGTCACTTAATCGACACACACTCTACATACACACACACATAGAACCACCGCCTGCCACCGAGACACACACGCACACACCCTGGAACACACGCACACACACACACTACGTATATATACATACAACCGCAAATATATATATCTATATATATAAATACATGTATACAAACGGATGCACGTCTCATACCAACCCAACAACCACCGCTACCCATCCCGAAACATCGGAACACAACCGAAACAAACCCGAGCCGGAACCATGACCAAACGTGATGAAGCGAAACGGAAGAAAGTTCACAATGATCCTTTATCTTCGGGACGTCTAAACAGCGAGTCGAAGATGATCGGTGGCGGCTTGAACGATCGGTTTGGAGGTCGACGACAAGGAGACGGTAGGGCGATCGATTTTAGGGTTTCGGGAGGGTAACCGCGATGAATCCCCATACATAATATATATATATATATATATTATATATATAATATATATTAAACCTTTAGTCCCTTGACTTTTAATTATTTATTCTCTTAAGTTTAGTAAAATTACAAATTAAACCCTGAACTAAATAATAATAAATAATAATAATAATAATAATAATAATAATAATAATATAATAATAATAATATCATAATCATGATGATAATATTAATAATAATAATTAAAATATAATAATAATAATTAATAATAATAATAATAATAATAATAATAATAATAATAATAATATAATGATAATAATGATTATTATTTAATAATTTGTAATAATTTTAATAATAATATTGATAATAATAACAATAATAATAGTAATTATAATGGTAATAATAATATTAATACATTTTGTTATTTTATTTTATTTTATTATTATTATTAATTTTTTTTAAATTACGCACGAATAGGAACTAATATCCGACAGATTAAATAGAGTACCTTAGAATCACATATAAAATCAATTAAATAATTTGAAGTTAACGAGGCTCAGCTTAATTAAAGGACGTGAAGTGACGGATGTCACATAGACTTTACATATTTACATAATTTACACACAACATACTTTAAGCTATTTACTTATGCATGACCGGTTTAGGAAGAGATCAATGTAACAGTATCCCAGATGTTGGAGAATTAACAGGTAAACACTTACAAGATCAAATAGGAAACCGGCTTATAGGAAACAAAGAACTAAAAGAAAGAACACAAAACAAAAACCAAGCAGTTGGTTTTCAAAGATGTTGTATATTGCTCTCAAGTGTTCAACCAAAGTTACAAGGCTTAGTCTATAAGGACTGATACATGAGATACTTTATACTACAACCTATGGCCGACCATACTTTGACAGACAGCTGAAACACTAATCTAGACAACAAGATCAATGTAAAGTCAAAAGGCAGATTGCCTTTTGACATGTGACTATAACATGTCACATCTCACATCTTTATTTAATACAAGAAGATAAAATAGTACAAAGTAGGAAAGTTACAGATAAAACCATAATCTATAGTTTGACAGAAGTATGGAATTATCACCAACTTGTATAAGTTGTGAGTGCTTAGAGCAAGCAGCGAAAAATAGTTTAACTTTTTTTAAAAGTATGTCAGAGAAAGCATGTTCTCTTTGTGTTAAGAAGAAATTTGTCCCCTGGCTTCAAAAGACTTTGTTTGTGAAGCTTCGGAAGACTTCATATATGGCTTTAGAAGAAATGGTCTTTGGCTTTGGAAGATTTGACACGTAGAGAATTTCTTAATGAATATGTCAAATCTTCTAAAGTGGACTTCCTTGTAATTCAGACTGCATGCTAAGATCCATTCGGTGAGTATTAGGCTCTAAGATAACTCCTACAAACCCCCTAGGCTGATGCTACCAAAACTTAAGAGAATCTTTGAGTCTTGATATTTATTTGCTTATAGTTCTCATTAGTATCAGGAACATTCTTTTTCTCATCAGTTGATTTGGATTCTTCAAACTCTCAAAGTACCTTCTTATGTCTATGAGATCATGTAGAGGAAGAGTAAGCATGTTCTGAAGGAAGTATATGTTTTAAATTCTTTGATCTCTTGTGACATACCATGTGTCTGGATTTGTTGAGAATGTCCAGCACACAATGGGTCCCTTAGCAGCAAGAGGCTCTACATCAAGTGTAGTTGGTTGAGCGGCTCTTCTTATTCACCCTCAAGATGTTTTGATTCAACCTGAGGTGTAGAGGTAGATGCCTTGGACTTCTTCTTCTTTCTCTTATCCATTCTGATGGCCATCTTTTTTCTCTTTCTAAATTTTAACTAGGGGGGGGGTCTGTAGCACCAGATATTCTATATGTATCCTCCTCAGTTGCGTCTTTTTCCTCCACATCTTTAGAAGGAGAAGGTTCAGGACCCTGCGGTGGGTCAGAAGATGAAGTTGGCTTGGATGTAGCTTCATGATCAGGTTGTGTTGTCTCTTGGGGTTTAACCTCCACCTCAACTTTAGGTGCAGCCTGACTTGGTGGAGATTGCAAGTCAACCAACTGACCTTTTTTGATCTTCTGCTTGATCCTTCTGATGTGCTCATCCATGGTGGATAGAGACATAGGACCAAGTCTCCTTCCAGAGAACCCATACAACTTCAAGAAACTCACTATCTTCTGTCTTTCAGCAGACTTCTTTTCCATTGCTTTGATCGTGGCTCTTGGTTGAGCAGCCTCCTCTCTCATTTTCCTCTTTACAGCATTCCTTTTGGTTTGAGCTTCTTCTTATAGCTGTTTGAGGTATTAAAATTCTATGTATTCAAATAAGAGAGTGTGAAGAGCTGCTGCCTGATAGAGACCTGTGGCACTCAGATGGGCTATCATCTTTTATTTGTCTTATTTCCTGCCTATCTGAGTTTGCTTTTGTTCCACAACCATAGTCTCTTTCTCAGGACTATCTTGACTAGAGAGAGGCCAGGGCTTCGTAAATTTTTTTTCTTTTTCTCTCTTCCTTTATTTTGAGGAGGAATTCTACAACCTTAGCCTCCTTCCTTTCTTTTGACAACTCTGTGTCAGCGAGTTCATTTAACTCATCCTAGGGGGAAGAGATGATTTCATCAATGTTGTAGTTCCTTAACCCCAAGTAATTCAAACTGGCCGCCCTTAACTCATTATCTTGAGTACTTGGCCTGTGGGCAGCCCTGATTTGTAGCTTGCATAAAGATGGGGGTTTCTCCTATTTTCTCTCCCCTTGCCTTACTCTTCCTCTCCTTTTTCTCCTCCTCAATCTCCTCAGGAGTCATTTTCATTTTCCTTTGTCAATGGCTGGCCTGTATAACTTAGGGTGGAGAGAGCATTGGCCTTCAGAGACTTGTACTGAGCTTGAGCTCTATCTAGGGAGAAGATGTGATGCACCTTCACCAGTAGGTGTTTCATTAAGGGTACTAGGTGCTGAGGTTGATCCTTTCTCAAGGTTCATAGAGTCCACTACTAGGCCTTCAACCAAGGTTTCCCCTTCGATGCTAATCTTAGTGTCTGCCTCAGTATCTAGTTTACCAACAATTTTGACTGCTAGCTTCTGTTTATGTAGGTTTGATCTTCTTCTGAATTCCTCCAACACCCATTCTTGAATTCTCTCAGCTAGCTCCTGGTTTTCCTCTGCTCCAAGACAGCTTAAGGAGAAGTGTCAAGGGGCTGAGTTGCCATGGTTAAGGTCTTAAGGATGTAATCACTTACAAAAGTGAGAGCCTCTTCCATATGGATTTCCTGAACTTGTTCAAAAGAGTCCACCTTAGTAGGGGGTGAATGATGTGGGCTAGAAATAGGTGTTTTAGGAGCACTTATCTCTCTTTGAGTAGGGCAGGAGAAAAGAGACTCTTGTACTCACTAAAATCCAGATCATCATCATTATAGAAAGCAAGGTCGGGGATTGGTTGGTTTAGATCTAAAGGCTGGGAATGGTAACTTTCCCTTGAAGGTTGTTAACTAGAGTTTTGAGACTCTGAGTGGTGGCTTTCAACTTGGACAATGAGCTCATCAGGCTGAGCATGAGGAACCTCAGGACTGATCAAAGAAATAATTGAAGTGGTTTGCTCCTCAGGATAAGTGGGAGCACTTGTTTCCACTTCCTCCTACATGGGTGAGTATATGGGTGCCTGCTCAACCTAAATAGAGTGAGTAGGGGTTCGTTTGGATTTTCTTTTATAGGTGATGGTGATTTGAGGCTGAGCAGTGAGCTCTAACATTTTTGGGACTAGGGATTTTTATACCCCTAAGAAACCAACAGTGGCTTTTCTCATGATTTTAAAAATATCGGGCTTCATATGTCCTAGTTTAAGAGTGTTACCTGTTCACATCAACTGTGAGCCAAGTTCAAAGTTGAAAATGTGATGTAAATATCTAGGAAACATGTAATACTCTAGAGAGTCCAAGTTTACAAGCAGATTTGTATAGACAAACTAAGAATACCTAAACTTGACCCCTTGTACCATCCCATGGACTATAGATGAGAAGTTCTTAGGGATTTGGTCCCATCCTCCATGTTTCTTTGATAAAAAATGAATAATAACATGGAGGAGTTACTTCCACTGGTAAGAGACCTTACCCTTCTTGAAAGTTCTGATAGTATAGTCACCTTCATAGCCCATCTGTCTAAAATAGTGGTTGACAGATTCTTTAGGGAACTATGTTTCACCTTCATCATCATCTAGCCTTAGATGATTATTGATGGAGGCTGGGGTGATGAGAACAGTCATCCCCTACACTTAGACTTTAAGTGCCTTCTCACCATCCAAGATGACCTCTAGGCAGGTTCTCCATAAATCCAGCAGTTGATCTTCATAGAGTGGAGGGTCTATGGTAAGGGCGGCGAGGTATGAGGAGTGAGCAAGAAAGCGACAGACATTTGAGAAACCAGGATCTTTCTCGGACATTAATAGAGCAACCTGATTATGTTGCTTTTGAAGCTACATGGCAAAGTTTGGTTGATTTCTAGGTTAAGGGTTAGCAATTTTAGAAAGCTTAGTCGTGAAGTAAGTTAGAACAGTAAGGGTTTTGGAAGATTTTAGTGCTTGAGGATTTGCAGAGGAAGATGTAGTAGAAAGAGAGAGACCCGTTGGAAAAGGTATATATATGATTGGATTTTAGACAAGGTTATTGCAAAAGATAAACTTTGAAATCCGGATATATCGTTCCCACCTGTGAAAAAGTGCCCAAAAAGGTAGTTTTCTTAAAACTAAAAAAATCTTCCGAGTGTAATTGTCTTCGGAAGTTTTGAATAACTTCCAAAGCCAGTTTTGGCTTCGGAAGATATTTTTTAGATTTGCAAGAATTTGTTTCGGAAGAAATTTACTTAGAGTAAAATTGCTTTCGAGACATAGTCTATTTTGAAAGATATTAAACTTCAGAAGTTTTATTGAAGAATAAATCTTCTGAAACCAATTGCTTTTGGAAGAACTTTTTTCTTCAAGTCACATAAGTATGTAGAGGAAAATATAAGCTTCGAAAGATATACTTAAATTTCTTCAAAAGGTAAATTTCTTAGAAAATACTTGTTACAATTTGAAGACATAAATTTCTTCAGAAGTCAATTTTATTGTCTTTCAAAAGAGACAATATTTCAAATTCTTAGAATTCAAGGAATATTAGTTAGAAAATTTTTCTTTCAAGATAACTAGGCTTATGAGTGATGAAATAGACAACTTTAAAGACACACATTTTAGAAAATAAACTGAAATTAATTTAAGAAAATCTAGTCAAAGTTAATCATCCTAATAGTTGATATAAGATACTTAAATATATGTTCATCAAATGCCTTAGTGAACAGATTAGCATATTGTTCATTTGTGTTGACTTTGACAAGTTTTATTAACCCTTTTTAAAAATTATCTCTTATCAAATTATCTGATATTGATGTGCTTTGTCTTTGAGTGCCGCAAAGGATTCTCTGTAATACAGATAGCACTGTTGTTATGTATGTGGATGGGAGTCTCCTTGAAGTTCAATCCATAGTCTACCATCTGATTCTGAATAAACAGCACTTGAGCATAGCAGCTTGCAGCAACAATGTATTTAGCTTCAAAAGTTGATGCAGATGCACATGATTGTTTCTTGCATTGCCATGAGACTATCCTTACACCAAGGAACTGACATCCCCTTGATGTAGACTTTACAGTCATGTTGCAGCCACCATAGTCACTATCTGTATGTGCATATAGATTAAAGTCAAAACATTTTGGATACCAAAGTCCTAGCTTGGGAGCACCTTTGAGATATCTAAGTATGCTCTTGACAGCAACTAGGTGTGACATCTTGGGGTTGGCTTGATATCTTGCACAGATGCATGTGACAAACATGATATCAGGCCTATTGGCTGTGAGATACATAAGAGACACAATCATAGATTGGCTGAGATGTTCATCAACACATTCCCCCTCAAGATCAGGACCTAGAGAATGGTTTCATGCTATGGGAGTTGTAGCAACCTTTGACTAGCTTATGTAGATACCATTGTCCACCTGTTTCACTTGAAATCCTAGTAAGAAATTGAGTTCCCCCATGACACTCATTTTACATCAATTTTTCATTAGTTTCTAAAAAATTTTGAAGAAATTTGGATTAGGTGACCCAAAAATGATGTCATTTACATATACTTGAACTAACATCAAGTCATTCCCTATTCCTTTGAGGAAAAGTGTGCTCTCAATGATACATCTTTTGTAACCATGTTGGACAAGGTACTGTGATAGTGTCTCATATCGTTTTCTTGGAGCTTGATGCAGCCCATAGAGAACTTTATCAAGCTTTCAGACATAATTAGGATGATCTGGGTCTGCAAAGCCAGGTGGTTGTTTGACATACACTTCCTCTTCAATCACTCCATATAGAAATGCACAACTGACATCAAGTTGGTAGACTTTGAAATCCTTGGATGCAGCATAAGCAAGGAATATCCTAATAGCTTCAAGTCTTGCTACAGGAGCAAAAACATCAGTATAGTCAATCCCTTCTTCTTGAGTGTACGCTTGTACAACTACTCTAGCCTTATTTTTGATGACAAGTCCTTTATCATCCTTCTTGTTCCTGAAAACCCATTTGGTTCCTATATTAGTCTTCCCATAAGTAAGAGGACATAGGTTCCAAATCTTCAGTCTTTTGAATTGAAGTAGTTCCTCCTGCATTGCTTCAACCCAACTTCCATCGTTCAAAGGCTTATCAACTTTTTTTGGCTCAATATGGGACAAAAGGCAAGAATGTAGACAAATATTTGTAGTATTTGATTGTCCTCTTGTTCTTACCGCAGTCTTAACATCTCCAATGATGTTTGTGATGGGATGAGACTTATGGATTCTCAATTGAGGAATCACAACAAGTTGATTTGACAGATCTAAATTTGTGAAATTCAGATCTGGTGATTGAGTATTTCCACCACATCAACACACTTATCAAGAGAGACTTCATCCAATGAGTGTGTGACATCATTGATGTTGTCTTCAGTGGAAAGGTCTTCGGTATCATGAAATTTTTTGTTAGAATCACCATCTCCATTTCCTCCTACCTTGGAGATCCCTTCTTCTGAGTTTTGTTCCTGATAACTGGAATTTGTAGGCACTTCAAACAGTATGAAGTTTTTCCTAAAATCATTACACTTATGGGGTCAAACAGATCCAAGTGTAACAAGTGAAGGGGAGTAGTGATAGAGTTGATTTTTTTAGCTTGTAAGACACTTTGTATTGCTTTCCTTTCAGACGTGCAACACAATGTTCATCACTAGTAAACTTTTTCTTTGGCATTCTAGTTACCAAATCATTCTTAATTAATTTATTCATGTTCTTAAAGTTTACATGGCATATTCTTTTATGCAAGAGGAAAGACTCATCACTATTGGCTTTAGACAGAAAGCTAGAAACTTCTACAGAAGGGGATGTTTTTTGCAAATCCATCTTGTACATGTTCCTTTTCCTAGGGGCTCTAAGCATAATATGCTCATGAAGAATGATCACCCCGGGCTTGGGAACACTACACTCATGTTCAGTGAAGAGCATGTTATTCTTTTGGTCACAAAACTTAGATACACTCAAAAGATTGTACTCAATCTTTTTGACAAAGTTTACCTTCTCAATGCTAAGCTTACCATTTGTGACCTTGCCCCTACCACTAATGTAACCACTTGCTTCTTCTCTAAAAGCAACTGGCCCTCCATCAATCTTCTCAAAGTCTTGAACCAAGGATCCATTGCGTGTCATGTGCCTGGAACAACCATTGTCAATGATCCATACATTCCTTTTGGTCTTGAGTTGTTCCTACACAGAAAGAGATGGTTAGTTACATTTGGAAACCCAAGCTTCGCTTGTTTTGTGTTCATTAATATTAACAGAAGATAAATCAACAGTTATGGATCCAATATTTAAGCTTGGAGGATCTTGCGCTGTTGATGATGAGGAAACTTCAGTCAATTGCCTTGCGTTCATCTTCCATACCATATTTGAAAGATTAGACTTGGCCTTAAATGCTTCGGAAGTTTTTACAGCTTTGGAAGTTTTGGAGACTGAAATTTTGGAAGTTTTTGCATCCACTTCGGACTTTAGTACTTCGGAAGCATTCCTTTCTTCCGAGACCAAATTTTCTTCCGAAGGCAATTTTCCACTTATCTTCTTTGCCTTCATTTTTGAGATTTCGAAGGAAAATGACTTTCCTTACAAAGCTATCTTCTTCTTCCTCACCTCAAAAGTCTTTTTGGTCATGTTGACAGTGCTTTTGGGATTGTAGATACAATCCTTCGGAAGATGAGAAGTACTGCCACACATGATGCAATCAGCTGGCATACTTTTGAGGGACTTCTTCTAGGAGAATGGTTGAGCTTGATCTCCTTTTAGTTCCTTCCTCATCTTTGCAGATGATGCAGTAGGCTTCTTAGGGATAGGCTTGCTCTTGGAGCTGGATGGTTCAGGCAGTGCAGCAGTGGTGCACTTTTGATCAACTTTCCTCTTTTGACAAGGATGGTTTGAATTTGAACTATGACTCCTGGTAATAGAATCTAAAGTTAAGTTTGCAGTCTTCACCAGCTCAAACCCAACAGATACGAGTACCTGTTTCTTTTTCAAGTCAAAGGTGGGTTTGATCTCCTGGGCTTTCTTTATTTTTCTCTTGGCTACCCTGATTAAATTCTTTATTGCTGACTTGGCCATCTTTGTCTTTTTCTTCTCTCCAAAAGACTGGTGTCCGTTCTTAGAATGAGCCTCTTTACTAACTTCAGGCTCATCCTTCACCATCTCCTCTTCATCATCATCTTTATCTTTTTCTTGAACTGGATCTTTACAAAGTAGCTCATCTTCACTAATTTCACACCTTGGTAGTCTCACAGATAATAGAGTGTGTGGAGGAGCTATTTCACTCGATCCTAGTCCCTGCCTATTTCACACCTTGGCAGTCTCACAGATAATAGAGTGTGTGGAGGAGCTATTTCACTCGATCCTAGTCCCTGCCTATTTTGATAAGACACTTTTGCATGAAAAGATGAGGATATGATGTTCTTAAAGGTTTCGTATTCTAGAACACATTTTTCTGCCCTGCCTTTACTGATCACAAGCTTAGCCTGGCATTCAGATAACTTGGCTATGAGAACATTGATTTGAGTCCTGTAATTTTTGTGCTCATGTTTAAGCGTAGAAATTGTTTTCTCTAAATCTTCTATTTTTAGTTTATACTCATTTTCTACTCTTTTAAAATCAGCTTCTAAAATATTCAAAGACTCAAGATCAGATCTCACTTTCAAGTAATAGGACCTATACATGATAACTTAAGCAATGCACTCAGGAGTACAAAGATGTTCTATTACCTTGGAACCATCAAGGCATGGTGTGGAGAAGCATCTTCAACCTGAAAAATCCAATCAAAGCCTCCTTCTTCAACAGCAACTGCAGCCTATTGCTTGGGCTTCTCAGCTTTTGGAGTTCTCTCAGTGTAGTTTGGTCAAGATCGTGCTTGGCCACCATTTGTCCTTGGTGCCTTGCACTCTCTAGCAAAGTTTCCCATTTGGTTATAGTTGTAACACTTCACTTTGCTTTTATCCAGTCCAAACTTTCCACTGGATACATTGCTTGGAAACTTTCTCCCAGTTCTCTGGTAAAACTTCTTGGCTCTATGAGTGAGGAGAGCCATCTGCTGCATAATCTCCATGTACTCTAGATTATATTTCTTGTTCTCCTTTGCTTCCTCAAACTCCTCATACATAAACTTAAGTGCATCCTAGAGCTGCTTGGCAGTACTGCACTTCTTGAAGCCTCTGTAGATAGAGTTAGGAAGAGCAGTTTAAAAAGTGGTCATGGGTTTCTAATCTACATCAATCCTCTTCCAATCTTCATCAGCGTAGTCAGCCACGTCCTTTGTGATCATTTCACCCGCAACAGTTGCTGAAGGTGTGCATGAAACATGAGGTCCAAAGACAACAGATCTCCACATCATGTTGTCTTGAGACTTGATGAAACCTTCCATTCTTTGGCACCAAGTATTAAAGTCATTAGGAGTGATCAGTGAAGATTTAGTGATAGTGTTGGTTTTCATATCAGCTTTGGAGATAGTTGTCATTTGAGCAAATAAGTGTTTTGTGAAACTGAGCAGATTTAAGATGGTAAGATCTTACAATCAAGACCCTAGAAAGCTATGATACAAATTGTAGGACCGGTTTAGGGAGAGATCAATGCAACAGTATCACAGATGTTAACAGATGTTGAAAAAGTTAACAAGTAAACATTTATAAGATCAAATAGGGAACCAACTTATAGGAAACAAAGAACTAAACGAAAGAACACAAAACAAAAACCAAGCACTTAGTTTTCAAGGATGTTGTATATTGCTCTCAAGTGTTCAACCAAAGTTACAAGGGTTAATCCATAAGGACTGATACATGAGATAATTTATACTAAAACCTACAGCCGGTCATACTTTGACAGCCCAGATGGAACACTAATCTAACCAACAAGATCAATGTAAAGTCAAAAGGCAGATTGTATTTTGACATGTGACTAAAACATGCCATGGTTCATATCTTTATCTAATACAAAAAGATAAAATAGTACAAAGTAGGAAAGTTACAAACAAAGACCATAATCTACAATATGACAAAAGTATGAAATTATCACGAACTTGTATAAGTTGGTGAGTCTTTAGAGTTGGTAGCGAAAAGTAGTTCAACTTTGTCAAAAGTATGTCAGAGAAGCATGTCTTCTCTGTATTCGGAAGAAATCTGTCTCTTGGCTTCAAAAGACTTTATCTGTGAAGCTTCAGAGCACTTCATCTTTGTCTTCAGAAGAAATTGTATTTGGCTTTGGAAGATTTGACACTTATAGAATTTCTTAGTGAATATGTCAAATCTTCCGAAGTAACTTACTTGTAGCTCAGACTGCATGCTGAGATCTCTTTAGTGAGCATCAGCCTCTAAGAGAACTCCTACAACTTATTTGACCCGTTAACTTTAAATCACATAGATCTAAGAAACTATAATCCAACACTTAGATCTTGTATAAACTAATGTATTCTTTTGTGAATCCTCTCTTTTGATATTAGCTTTATAACTAAATAATGAACTCTAGTTTTATATCTACACCATGCATGTGAATCAGTTTCTTGTTGTATTACTATTGTCCATATAAAACTGGCAAGCACATAAAAGTGGACAGCAATGGTGGTGAGTTCAAATTGAGACTAGAGGTGAAAAGGAAACAGGTCGAAAATCTAAAAAGCATACAAAATTCTTCTTAAATTAGAAACAGATGTGTGTTTTGATATATAGATTTTAATGATGGATTTTACACAATAAAGCTTTAAATTATGAAATGATTTTCACCTTATAACTAACTACACACACAATAGGCAAGTGTATTTATCAATTGGTAGTATAGCTTTTGGTAAGAACCAAGCATCGATCCGTTGACACAATAGCTCCTGATACTAAGTCTTTATCATTATCTAGCCGATAATAAACGATTTGCAAATATTATGATTAACTAGTTTAGCTAACAATTAAAATAATTGAAGAAAGTAAACAAAGATGAAGATAATCAATCAAAGGAAGATATCACTTAGATTTCGAATCCGCTTAGCCAAACAATGACAGCATGCACAAACCTATGGTGAGATCATTTTATACACATGAAACATGGAAGTAAATCAGACTCCTGTCAAGGTTATCTAATTATATAACTCTTTGAAAAGCTAGAACGATAAACACACAATAGCCACCTAAAGTTATGCCATGAAGAAACAATGATATAATTAAATCAATGTTAAAGATGATTTGGACTCCCATCAAGGATACCAAACCCACAAATCTTTGGAAAGTTAACACGATAACCACATGGTAACCACCTCAATTCGTGTAATGTAACAACAGTTATGCGGATTCCTCAACTTATGAATGTCCTAACACGAATATACGAACCATAAATTTGCGCAATATCTATAGTTACACATATACAAAACCAAGAGAAGTTCATAACAAACACAATGGTTTTCTCAAACATATGTATAAGGATGCACACTTGTTCAACTTTATTAAATATTCAACCCTCATTTACCATTTCTAGTCAAATGTCATAAATCACACACTAATGTATGCAACTCAAGAATAGATGTTTTAATGCACATGGTTCTCCAACATAATATGGTTATAACACCCACAAGATTCAACATTTTCTCAGGCTAAACAAGCACACACAATCATTGGAAGCATTCATAACTTTGTAATAACTATTGACCTAATCATCACCAAGAGTTTCATACAACATGTCAAAGAATGCTAAGCATCATCTAATCTATGTGATTAAGAGTATTTAGCCCATGGGGCTTACAAAAACCACAACCAAACTCATAGAAATGGAGAAAAACATGGTGGATCTAGAGGTTTTCAAACCAAAATGAGTAGAGGTGGGTTATGTGATGATGATTCTCCCTTGAAAGTGCTTGATCTTCAATCTTGGTCTTCAATCTTCAAAGATCTGCCCAAACTCACCTAAGAGACTTGAGAGAACTAGGGTTTTGAGTGAAAAAGTGTATCTCTTCTAAATGGGGGGGTAATTGGGTATAAAACCCGTAAATGGGCTGAACACAGTTGTGTCTTCTAAACGCGGTTGTGTTGATTGTCAGATATCACACAGATTCATTTGACTGACACAGTTGTGTTCAAATTGAACAAAATTGTGACAGTAAGTTTTTCCTCATAAGCTTTTTTAAATCTTGAGCTCTTTTCACAAAAATCACCAAGTTTTCACCGGGCACTACAATATTCAATTAGAATATAAATAAGTGACTAATAAATGAGTTTTTATCCAAAAATAACCCAAAATATGAGGGAATATGTATTATTAACATGTATAATTGTTAACATATTAAATATCCCCACACTTGAACTCTTCTTGTCTTCAAGCAAACTCTCATACAACAATTTTTTTGAAAAACCCATCATTACAAAGAAAGGTGAGATGCAATCCATAAGTTAGCAAAATATCCAAACTCATAAAAAGATTGTCAAGCACTTCAACAGTCAAAAAGAGAAACCAAACGAGTTAAGCATTTTTTCAATATTTGGCAATAACCACTTAAACATAACATGTTTATTAATTTTCTTTTATGCATGGGCTTTGACCTCTCGCAAAAATTCACTCAACAAATGATTATTTATATGTGCAGAAGTAGAAGTGAATCACTCATAGCCAATCAATGAAGCAACATAATCATAAGCTTGCAAAGGACTCAGATCTCCATCAAATAACATAAGAAAATTTACAAATCAAGAGGACTTTTAAGGGTTGTAACGGGGCTTGGGTTTAAGGTGTGGATAGTTAGGAAAAGTGGCTAAAGGGTTAAAATCCGGAATTGTTTGACGCTAGTCGCATACTAAAATAAATAATAAACGGGAAAAGAAAATGACAACTAATGAAATTACTCAACAGATAAGCTCATACTATGATGCTTCTTTTCCAAATCACAAAATTGCTCATCTTTTGATATTTCTTCCTAATACATAATAACAATGCTAATACAATAGTATTTCTTTCATTTTCTTCTCATTTTTTTCTCTCTCTGTTTTTTTTGAACATAAATTGAAATGAACTTTCTACATGAATGTAACTAAATATCAGCAATTAGAAAAGTAACAAAAACCGGAATTTAACACCTAGGTTTAAAAATAAAAAGCTAATGTGGCTAAGGAGGTTGAAATGTGGGTAAAAACACCAAAACAGGATAAGCTTAACATAGCAACTAGTGAAAATTAACGGGTTGGGGAAATGAAATGAGAAAGGGGTTACAAGAATTGGTTTATCCTAATGCCTCTATCATCTTCGTATAGAACTTAGTTTATGATCTTGAAATGTATGTCCTAGGCAAGTTCTAACATAAAAGCAACATTTGGCACACTCGACAATCAACAAAAATATGAACAAGAAGCATAGCAACACTTACACAAGAAGGTAAAGCTCAGAAATGCTCACGGAAACAGAGGGATAAGGGACAAAGGGGCAACCACATGCATAAGTGTCAAATTTGTCAACCGAGTACGTTTCAATGGTCCCACAAAATAGTTCAATACTCTACTCGAATGTTCCTTTTAATCATGTGATGCCGAGAATATAATTATACTTAAGGATATAATGTAACGATACATGGATGTCATTTATTTAAATTAATAGATTTTTTTTCAAAAAAGCAGGGTTTTGATAAAAAAAATGATTTGAGAAATCTAGAAGGACTTGCAAAAGTTCACAAAAAACCCTACATCCCCACACTTGAAATGTACATTGCCCTCAATGTACAAAAATATGCACATGCAATACAAAAACATAAAGGGAAGAGGAGAGTGAAACGAAAAACTCCCCTGGCTTATAGGCGGTGAAATGTATGACAAAAATCCAAGAAAATTATGAAGTGCCCCAAGCTTCCATCGTAGATCATAAGCGAAGATATCTCAAACGAAATAAACACTAAGTATTTCAAAAACTCGGGTTGCCTCCCGGAAGCGCTCATTTATTAACAAGTTCGACCCTTAAATTCACTGAATATAGGGTAACTTATGGAACACATTAACAAACAGGTGGCTTATGATACTTGAAACCACACCCGACCCATTTGATTTGGTGCATTTACCATTACTTTATGAGGAACACAATGATAAACACAAACATAATATAAATGGGTCATGCCACCAACACTTGTATTTACCTGGACCGAACCTAATATAACTTATGTTATAAAGGAGGCAATCATCCCGATAGCACGTTGTGGACTTGTTATTTATGAAGGACCGATGTCGCGCCTTCGAAGTTGGTTGGTCCGTAAAGTAGTTTGCCCTCTCGTGCGATTCTTTTGATTTGTGAGATGAATCATCATAGTGCTCAATTATGGGCCGGCTATCATTGGGACAAAGTTGAGGATTAAATGTCACCACGGTCATTGGTTTGTAGGTGTACCCATCCACTTGCACATCTTATTCTTGGTGCGCTTCTTCTTTTATTACCACAGTTAGTTTTCCATACAACAATTCTTCTAATTTATCAAGATCACCAACCAGGTCAAACCATCCTTCTTCATTCTCCAAAAAGGGTATGGTCACTAATTTATCTCCAAACTCATCCTCCCAAGATGGAACAATATGGTTTGTGGTTTCATCATAAGTGAGAATCGGTAAAACCATTTTCATATCATCTATGAGCTCATCTTCTTGTTGTTCTTTACATTGTGATTCATGTATCTTCTTATCTGTGACATCTTGCTCATCATTAGTCAACAGACAAGGATAAAGTAATGATGGCTCATCATATTTGAATCTGCACTGAATCGGAGATGGGACTTTTGTTTCATCCATTATCGTCTTCGGTTCCAGTTCCTGCTCTAACACATCAGAAAATGAATCTGGATGGGCTTCACTTCCATCCTCTTGGTTCAGATCGATGTTGCAAGATGGACTATCTTGTTGAAGGTAGACATTTACTTTATTAACTTCTACACTTAATGACTCTAATGCACGACCTTGTTCAATGAGTTGTTGCTCAAAATTATCTTGATTACATGTGTTCTGTTGAGAAAACATATCAATTCCTTGTTGTAGCAACTCATATAATGATGGACGAGTCTCGGTTTCGAATGATGGTATAGTAGACTCCTCAATTGGCGGTGAATAAGGATATGGTTCTTCATAGTAACATGTAGGACACCTCGATGGATAATAACAATCTTGCGTATAATGAGGCTCTCCACAAATCTCACACCACACCTCCATGTGATAATCCCCGTAATCATAATCGTATCCTCCATAGTATTCCCCATAATAATGCTCCATGCGAATCGCTATAAAGAACACTTAAACAAAAAGGATCACGGGCATCAAATAATCAATAAAGTAAAAAAATAAAATAGAAAATAAACAAAGAGAACATATAAATACAAAATGGCTAAAGTAACAACTAGGGTCGTTCTCAGAATTGCCGTGTCCCCGGCAACGGCGCCAAAAATTTGATGTGTGTTTTGATATATAGATTTTAATGATGAATTTTACACAATAAAGCTTTAAATTATAAAATGATTTTCACCTTATAACTAACTACACACACAATAGGCAAGTGTACAAATCGATTCGTAGTATAGCTTTTGGTAAGAACCAAGTATCGATCCGTGGACACAAGAGCTCCTTATACTAAGTCTTTATCATTATCTAGCCGAAAACAAATGATTTGCAAATATTATGATTAACTAATTTAGCTAACAATTAAACTAATTGAAGAAAGTAAACAAAGATGATGATAATCAATCAAAGGAAGATATCACCTAGATTTAGAATCTGCTTAGCCAAACAATGACAGCATGCACAAACCTATGGTGAGATCATTTTATACACATGAAACATGGAAGTAAATCAGACTCCTGTCAAGGTTATCTAATTGTATAACTCTTTGGAAAGCTGGAACGATAAACACACAATAGCCACCTAAAGTTATGCCATGAAGAACCAATGATATAATTAAGTCAATGTTAAAGATGATTTGGACTCCCGTCAAGCATACCAAATGGTAACCACCTCAATTCGCGTAATGTAACAACAGTTATGCGGATTCCTCAACTTATGAATGTCCTAACACGAATATACGAACCATAAATTTGCTCATTATCTATAGTTACACATATACAAAGCCAGGAGAAATTCATAACAAACACAATGGTTTTCTCAAACATATGTAAAAGGATGCACACTTGTTCAACTTTACTAAATATTCATCCCTCATTTACCATTCCTAGTCAAATGTCATAAATCACACACTAATGTATGCAACTCAAGAATAGATGTTCTAACACACATGGTTCTCCAACATAATATGGTTATAACACCCACAAGATTCAACATTTTCTCAGGCTAAACAAGCACACGCAATCATTGAAGAGCATTCAAAGTTTCATACAACATGTCAAAGTATGCTAAGCTTCATCTAATCTAAGTGATTAAGAGTATTTAGCCCATGGGGCTTACAAAAACCACAACCGAACTCATAGAAATAAAAAAAAAACATGGTGTATCTAGAGGTTTTCAAACCGAAATGAGTAGAGGCGGGTTGTGTGATGATGAATCTCCCTTGAAAGTGCTTGATCTTCAATCTTGGTCTTCAATCTTCAAAGATCTGCCCAAACTCACCTAAGAGACTTGAGAGAACTAGAGTTTTGAGTGAAAAAGTTGATCTCTTCTAAATGGGGGGGGGGTGGTAATTGGGTATAAAACCCGTAACTAGGTCGATCACAGTTGTGTCTTCTGAACACGGTTGCGTTGACTGTCAGATATCACATAGATCCATTTGACTGACACAGTTGTGTTCAAATTGAACACAATTGTGACGGTAAGTTTTTCCTTATAAGATTTTTTAAATCTTGAGCTCTTTTCACAAAAATCACCAAGTTTTTACTGGGAATTACAATATTCAATTAGAACATAAATAAGTGACCGATAAATGAGTTTTTATCCAAAAATCACCCAAAATATGAGAGAATATGTATTATTAACATGTATAATTGTTAACATATCAGAAACAAACCTTAATGGAGATATCTAAAGTAGCCTAAGTTCAATGACCACCACAACTAAGCATTCAAGAGCGCAAAAGAGGTCTTTCATGTGGCCGGAAGTTCTCATATGAAAACAAAACTCACAATCAAACACTAAAAATCAAAATGTAATCAAACACTTAAACGTCATTTCAGAATATCTATCACTCTTTTGTAAAAAAGATATAACATACAAAATTATGTTAATAATTTAATGTTACAATATAGTCACAATGACTAAAACAATATGAATTAAAAGTAGAAAGTAACACTATTTCCAATCCCGAATAACTTACAAACACCCAAAATAATCACATTGACTAATATATTAACATGCTAGATCAACCAAAAGAAAATGAACGTGCAATAACTTGCAAACACCCCTAATCTACTAATGTCCACATAAAGAAAGACTATAAGCCTCTTTATTACAAAAACCCTTAAACACGAATGACTTGAAAACAATTAAAACTTGATGAAAAACTACTCATACAAGTGACAGTTCAATATTATAATCACACAAAAATTACATTTTAGGCAAATCTTCATGCATCAAACTACATCTAGTAACACCTCATACAACACTAAAAACTAATCACAAACAAAACAATACACACATAGAACGTTTAAGCCACAACAAACACGAGCGCATAATAAGATTAAATTGTAAATCATTTTACAACCTAATTAACCTATATTTCATTTCCCTTTTGATTATATACTTTAAACTTTTAAATCATTTGATATACTTAAAATATTTAAATCAACTATTAACCCTAATCAATTTAGCACAACACATTATATGATAAAAGTATAAATCATTATGTAATCTAACCTACATTTCGTTTCCTTTTTTTATTATATATTCAAAACTCTTAAATCATATGATACTTAAAATACTTTAATTACTATTCACCGTAATCAATTTATCACAATGTTTGCCTTGAATTTTGAGATCCAAATTTGATGCAACCAATAAATAGAAAAGAAAAGACTGATAAGAACATGTGAGCAAGGTTACTTCTACCTTGTGGATTTATCACTAATGCAATTCCTTTCGATGGTATACTGAAAACTCTTAAATCATTAGCAATATTCATCAATATGAAATAAAAATTTTCAAATTATAAGGAACAATGCAATCTGAAGCATCAAAGGAGAACATGTAATCATAATTCAAACACTGCTAATTGCGAACACTACATCTTGTGTGCATGTGTGGTATGGGGCTAAAGGTGCTAGAAACATTTTCTCTAAAAAAACCTTGGTTTTTATATATAAAAAAAGATAGCTTGAACTAACTGAGGGTCAACAAACCCATTTGATATTTCCCTAGTTCTGCCACTGGTTCTAGCATATAAACTAAACATACAGCAAAAAACGAGCTGTAGTTGTTTTTGGTGGATTTAATAGTAAACAAACAAAATAAATTTGTAAATAGAAGAAATTTGGATAAAATATTAATAAGATGCTTAATATCTAGACAAAACAAAAGTGATTTTACATTCTATTCACTATTATCATATTTTAAATTTGAATTTGAATAAATTTGATTTAGTTTCATCTAGATTTTACCACAAGAGGTTCTTCAAATGAACACAAAACAATTGAATACATGAGAGCATAATAAGTTTCAAGAACAAATTCACATCTCAAATGAAAACATCAAATTTCACATAAACATCTATTCAATACATAACAAGCTATTGCCACTGCCTTGGTTGCTAGTGTAGGGGTTGATCCTAGAGGCTCGGGAAATCAAATCAATATGAAGATCAAGATCAAGTCATGCAAAGACCTAAAGTTACCGCGTGAAAACTTGCTTCTCGTACCACAACATCAAGTCGCGCGAGAACATGTTGACTCGTGCGAGAACTTCTAGTTTAGTATAAATAGAATTTTTGTAATGTAATTTAGTAAGCTGTTGTTAATTTCCTGATTTCACAATTAATTGTAATAGTTTTAAATCAGAGAGCAATACAAGGAATGTTTATTACTTTTGTGTTCAATTTACTCATGAATTCTTATTACTCAATCTGTTACTGTGTGTGATTACATTTCGCATTCTCCTCATGAGATCGATCTATTTGTATTGTTGATCCTTACAGCTAGAATATGGCTGATCAAAACACCTTAAAAATGCCGAGCAATCTAAATTGCAAGTTCCCTTAAAAGAACTCAAGACTATTAAACAATAATACAAATCAAATCAATGAAACAAGCATAATCCGTACCTGATGAAACCAAGAATGACTCGAATTTGGGTCATCCTTATTTGCATCTCCGCCCATAGATAAAAAACTTTGATCTTTCCATCAAATATGTTACTCTCTTTAAAGTAGCAACTAAAAAGTCCAAACTCTTCAACTACATCATCATAATCTGATTAGAATTGTAATCATGATTACCCATATCAAGAAATAGGGTTTCTTAATGATTTTTAAAATTAAAACAATAAATGAACCTAAGGATAAGTTGGTTCATCTCCATAAGAAAATACAACTATGACATTAGTCTGAATGTAAAACTTCTTAGCATCTTCAGAAATCAAATAAACTAATGTTCAAATTTGATAATCATGTATAATAGTATATTAATCATTATCTAAGAACACAAAATATAATGATATAAATTAATAACATTAAAATCAAAATGATCCCAACTGAAGCAACCTAACCCATCGATTAAGATTAGATGATTAGCTTTGGAGATTTTAAAGTTGCACCTAGAAACCTGTCAACGATTTCAGCTTATTGAATGGAGATGAGTCTGGAAGGAGCATCCTAAATGGTAATCACTAAAGAGGGGTAGGGATGGGAGATGCCCGCTAGAGGAGAAGGATGGGGGAGATGACTGGAAAAGGAAGATAAGCACTCTAAGGGTGCGTCTTACAAATATGGGTGAAATTCCAATTTTATCCTAAGGAGCATCTTTCAAATCCAATTTCAAAATTCAAACTAAACAAGAAGCATCATTCTCCTATATCGGTGGATTTTGCTGGTTCGGTCGAAGTGTCAACGGCCACCCTACTGCGACGGTTAGGCTGAAGGGTTGAAGCTCCTATTAGCTGTAGCCACCATCTCCTACTAGAAGCTCCTCTGAACATGTTACTAATGTTCGAGAGCAAGTAATCGATGCCTTCTATAAGGTAATTACCTATTTCTGTTCAAGGTTGCATCGATTTCTTGAAGGTATTGCGATTCTCGAGGTACCTCTGTGATTTAGATGAAATCAAAGTCATCTGATGTGAATTCTTCATGTTCGGTTGATTTCGTAGATGAGCTATTAATTCGTGAGTTTTTGGACCTCGCTTGTTTTCCTTTGATTTCATCTTTGTGATTTATCTGAGATGTTGTACTTCGCTGACACGCTTTACTTTTTCTTAGAATTTTAATTTGGTGTTTTTATTTGGTCCTCAACAGATGATGTTCCCAAAGAAGAAAGTTCATTTAAGGTTTATGGAGGTTTTAAATGGATTCTTTTATTATACATTTGCCATTGGTGAATAGATTATATTCTCAATTTGAACTCTTATCGCATATTCACATTTAAAATTTTCTACAACTAATTTTCAGGTCAGTCTTCCTATTGCTTTTAACCTAATTGGCATGTTGGTTCAAGGTGGGGATTGATTTAATTGGTATATTCACACATTAGTGATCAAGAGACTGAGTTTAAGAATCAAGTTCTTGACTCATTCTATAACTCAAAAGAGATTCCCAGACAATAAAATGCTCCTAGAACTACTCAACAAAATGGTGTTGCTGAGAGGAGGAACAGGACACTTATTGAGGCTGTAAGAACTATATAAGCTTATTCAAAGATGCCTCTAACTTTTTGGGCAGAGGTAGTTAGCACTTCATGCTATGTGCAGAATAGGGTTCTCGTTGTTAAGCCCCATGGAAAGACCCCTTATGAGCTATGAACAAGAGGCCACTGTTTATTGGCTTTCTTAGGTCCTTTGGCGGCAGGTGCACCAAACTTAACACAAAAGACAATTTAGCAAAATTTACAGAAAAGTTGGATAATGCTATCTTTGTTGGATATTCCTCAAACTCTATTGCTTATAGAGTATATAACATCAAAAATCAACAATTTGAGGAATCATCCAACATTGTTGTCAATGAGCACACTCCTTGTGTTAAGGAAAATGGTCCTTATCATATTTTTGACTTAGAATTGTTTCCAAACTATTCGAAACCATCTTGTGAGAATGGTTCAGCTGGAACAAGAACTCAAAGTGGCACCTATGATGATTAATTGTTTGAGTCACCCAGACCTATTCCAATTTCTCCAAGAAGTCATGAAGATCAAGCTCCCACTACTGGAAGTCCTGAAAGCTTGAACATCTTAGCAAACAATGGAGCTTCAACAAGCTGTTAGCCAACTAAGCCTCAAAACTCATCAACTGACAACTCCAACATTCAACACCAAGCTGTTGAAGATAGTGATATGGAGGAACAGGCAACTATTGATGCTGCTTCACAGCAAAGTACCAATGATGCTGTCACACATTCATTCAATCAGTCCTCATTGAATGAGTGTAGACATCATCTGGAAATGGTGTTCAAAATTCTAAGAAAAACTTTTCCAACCTGGATCTATCTATGCAACTAGATGTGATTCCTAGGCTCAGGATACACAACACCCATTCAGCTAAAAACATCATTAGGGATGTCTCAAAAGGTGTGAGAACAAGAAATTAGACCCACAATGGGAATGTCTGCTTGTACTCATGCTTTCTCTCTCAAATGGAACCCAATAAGGTGGAAGAAGCCCTCAAGGACAACAATTGGATTGAAGCAATGCAAGAGGAGTTGCTTCAGTTCAAGAGGCAAAAGGTATGGAACTTGTGTCCATTACCACCTTGCCAATTCCTCATTGGCACTAAGTGGGTGTTTAGAAATAAAAAAGACTATAGAGGTTTAATCATCAAGAACAAAGCAAGACTTATGGTTCAAGGATACACATAGTGGGAAGACATAGATTACACTGATGTCTTTACACCTATTGCAAGACTTGAGGCTGTGTGAATCTTCCTTGCTTTTACAGCATCCAAGAACTTCACAGTCTATCAACTTGATGTCAAATGTGCATTTCTATATGGGGATATCAATAGAGAAGTCTATGTGTGCCAGCCACATGGATTTGAAGACCCATAGCACCCCAACTATGTGTGCAAACCGGATAAAGCTCTTTATGGGTTACACCAGGCACCTAGGTTGTGGTATGAGACACTGCCTTAGTTTCTTTTGAAGAGTGGCTATACAAGAGGCATCATAGACAAGACATTGTTCATAAAGAAGTCTAGGAGGGGCATGTTGCATGTACAAGTATATGTCAATGATATCATGTTTGTTTCCTCAAATGACCAAATTTTCAAAAACTTTGAAAGCATCACAAGAAACATGTTTGAGATGAGCACCATAGGAAAGATGGATTTCTTCCTTGGGATTCAAGTGAAGCAGATTGAAGAAGGGTTCTTCTAAGTATGTGAAGGACATCTTAGAAAGATTTGAGATGAAAGATTGTAAACCAGCCAAGACATCTATACCAGAAATCACAATCTTTGTCCTAATTCCGAGGGGGAGGATACTAATCAGCAAGAGTACGGGGCAATTATTGGATCTCTGATGTATCTCACTGCAAGCAGACCTGATATCATGTTTGCAACTTGCATCCGTGCAAGATATCAGGCTGCTTTTAAGGTGTCTTACCTAATTGTTATAAAGAGAATTCTTAGATATCTCAAAGGAGCTCCCAAGCTGGGTCTTTGGTATCCTAGGAATAAGGATTTCAATCTCTATGGTTATACTGACAGTGATTATGGTGGCTGCAACATTAACAAAAAATCCATATTAGGAGGATGTTAATTTCTTAGTCAAAGGATCATCTCCTAGCAATGCAAGAAGCAATCATGTGTCTCTATATCAACTCCTGAAGCTGAATACATTGCTGCTGCAAGCTACTGTGCTCAGCTGCTACGGATTCAAAATCAAATGTTAGACTATGGTTTCAACTTCATGGGGACTACAATCCACATAGACAACAACAGCGTAATTTCTATCATAGAAAATCCAGTCAAGCACTCCAAGACAAAGCATATTAAAATCAGGTACCATTTCATTCGAGATAATCATGAGAAAAACTTAATCAAACAAGTCAAAGTCAATTCAAATGAGCAATATGCTGACTTGTTCACCAAAGCTTTTGATGAACAAAGATTTACGTATTTAATCACAGCTATTGGGATGAATAACATTAGCTAGTCAATCTCTTCTGAAAACCTTTTAAAATATGTCTTGTCTATGTTGTCTTCATACAACCTAAGCCCTATTACAAAAAGTTTTTCTTTAAAATTTCTAAGTATGAATTCTTTCGAAGAGAAATTTACCCACGGAACAGATCTTTATTTATTTTTCATGGCAAATTCCTCTGCACAAGCGGCCTTGGAAGATACTACTGAGAAACACAAGTCTTTTCTCTCGGAAGCAACTTTACTCTCTGAAGAAAACTTTAACTGTGTAACGAAAATCTTTGGGGCGCACTTTGTAAAAAATAAGATTTTATTGCTGATTGTTGGAATATTTTAAATGGTTTATCTTACCGCCCTTGTCAAATCGAGACCTAGACTGTTCTTTCACCTTATCGGTTTGATCTTTTCCCCCCATTTAAAACTTCCAACTCTCTTTCTTTACCTTCTTTATCTCTGCAAAAGCCCTAAATTTCCATTATCTTCTTCTCCATTCACTCTCAAATTCCTTCAATCTAATATTACTTTCAAAACAATGGCCTTGAATCCTTAACACAACCAAGTCGCCATCCTTGATTCTTCAAGGGATGCCGATTTTTCCCCTATCGTCCAATCTCTGTCACAATCCGCATACTTTACTGCCTTTACTGTTAACCCTACCATCTACTCAAACCACATGGCAGAATTCTGGGCCAATAATCAAAGCAAAACACTCAATGATGAAAGGGTCATCAGATCAAGGATATGCAGAGAAGAGATCATCATCAGTGAAACCGCCATCAAGGAGCATCTGGACTCTATGATGTAGGAGCCCCCATTGAATTCCCCAGGTCTGATTTGGATGATACCTACATCCAAATGGGATATGGCAAAAATGTGACCAAGTCTCAAGTCTACAAGTTTAATTTCTCCTACAACTAGAATTTCTTGCTACACATTGTCCTGCACAGCCTATCCAACAAGTTAGGGGGTGGGATCAAATCCCGTATGATCTAGGCTACCTAGTCCATGGGTTGGTAAAAGGCCTCAACTTCAACTACTCAAGATTTGTGCTGAATAATCTAAGAGGAAATCTCACAAGGGATCCATTCTATATGTATCCCCGGTTCATTCAGCACATAATGAAAATCACATACAAAAGACACAACCACTATAATGCCAATCACTTCTTCCCACCCAATCTATATGAACCCACACCAGACACCACCACTATAATGCCAATCACTTCTTCCCACCCAATCAAAATCACATACAAAAGACGCCCAAAACAAACCATTGATCAATCTACTCTGCTTGAACAGTCCCCTCTGTTCAAACCAAAAAGGCTAGAGTGGAACTCAGGGCTACCACTCAGCCAGAGGTCCAACAATACTCCTCAATTGACCTCAATATCAATGTTGAGTCTTCTCAGTCTCAACCTAATGAGCCCACAACCCAAGCCATAAGCCCTCAGGGTGAGTCTCAACACTCACCTGAGTAGCCAAAAAGGGACAGTCATATCATTGGCTCAACTGCTATTGAAGAGGAGCCATTAGGTGCTGACTAAGGTCCCGGGTCATTAGATATAACATTTGTATCCTTTCTTGAGCTCTTAACCTGACCTGATGAGGATATCATGTTTCATCAGGGCCATGATGTTGATCTATCTCACCACTCTCCACATCAGCTAGACCAAACTGAGGCGAGTCCAACCAGCATGGAGGTGACTCATGTAGACTCAGCTACCACACTGAGAGTGTTTCACTAGCCTCTTAGGATAGTGGTAGTGAGACTATGTCTATAGAAACCTTGCCAATTGATGCCTCTGAAAGAGATATCAGCACGTAAGGGTATCTAGGGTGCCACGAAACCACTACTAGTGGTGATGATGAACATATTAGGTATGTTATCTCATCTTCCAATGATTCTATAAAAGACGATGAGGGTAGTCTACAACAAACTATTAGAGACCTACTTTCTAAAGTCTAAAACCTTGAATCAAAGGTTAAGACTTTAGAGGATAGGTCTGCCACTCAGCAACTTGAGATTGAAAATCTTAAGGCTTAACTAGCTGAGAAACAGATTGAGAAGTCTGTTAGGCATGTACCAACTCAGGTTTATTTAAGTTCTTCCTCTAGCTCATCTACTTCTCAAGATGATGCTACCAAAAAGGGGGAGAATGTACAAAAACAAAGATATGTTGAACCCAGCCTTGCCATCACAACTTCCCTTGATGCCATTTTTTTGTTTTATCCCACACAGAAACACCCTACAACCATTTTCCCTCAACCACCTCCTATTACCATTCAAGTGGATCCAAGGTGCTTATCGACCTTAATATATTTCTAAGCAAATTTCTGATAAGCTCCTCCTTGAAAAACCCTCCCCTGATGTAGCCGTTGCCTACTTTATAGCTAAAGAGCTTCAAAAGCTGAGTGCACCACCTACCTCTAAGGAGGAAGTTGGTCAACCTAAGGTCCCTATTGAACCTGAGATTAACTTCAAAAGGGAAATACAGACTGATGGCCTAGCAACCAACTTAGAAGGGACAGGTACTGCAGTTCAAATTACTTCTGAAGCAGAAGTACAAGCTGCGGAAGGAATAATTGAACTATCTTCCGTGTCCGATGACCTGTTCATCACAGACGCCATTCTTGATCTAGCCTCTGAGGTAAACAGTGAGTACTTCCTTACAACTCCTCTATCTCAAACACCACAAGTTCAACCTCACTCTCCCCAACCTGAATCTCCAAAGGCTGGATCTTCCTCTAATCCTAAGGGAAAGAAGAAGCTCACTACTGAGGAGCTTCTAGAGGAGGAAAGGTTGGAAAAGCTCAAGAAGAAAGGATGAACTGATACTAGGAAGCTGCTGGCTGCAAGCAGCAAAGCAGCAGCAACCACTCAAGAAATTATCAACAATCAAAAGAGAGTAGAGGTCATAGACAGGCTCATCAGCCTAGGTATAGACAATGAAGAAATAGTTCTACTCCCACTTGATGAACTTGTGAAGTTAGAGAAGGCAACCTTACTGTAGAAAGAAAAGGAGGAGGTAGCAAGGTTGGCCATAGAGGAGGACAAGAGGAAAAGAAAGGAGGATGCAATGGAGAAGGAGATGATGGAGAGAATAGCCTTTCTCTGTACAAGAGGCTATTCTCTAAAGGAGCTAATCCCTAGCTCATGATCATGATACAATCTTGTTTCTTTTCTTTAAAGAGTAAGATCAATTCAACAAGGAGAGGAAGAGGGCTATTAGGGAGAAGCTGAAGGAGAAGAAAAAGAAGGAGGAAGAGGCATAACTTGCTGCTGCAAAGAAGGTGGCAGATAAGGATTGGATGAAAGCTTATCTCAAAGCTCATGGCTTCACCGACAGGCAAGTGGGTCCTATGTCTGAGAAGACCCTACAGCGAAATGTCAGTGACATCAAGGCTGACATTCCCTTAGGAAGAAGGCAGGAGATAACTCAAAGACAAATGGTTCAGAGGATGGCACCCAAAACTAGCACCCAAACCACAACCTACAAAACCTATGCCCACACCTTTTTTTTTCCCTTCAAGATTGAACAAATAACTAAACCTCACACCCTGAACTCACACCATCAGCCTTACCTATATCCTCACCCATTGCTTCTCAACAACCACCACCACCACCACCTATTCTTAAACCCAAAACACAACCCCGCAACCAATCACTACCCAAACCATCTTCTGAACCATCAAAGCCCCTGTCCTTAGAAGAATTCAAGGAGATCAAAAGGAAGCTCACCAACTACACAACTTTGAGCGATATTTCTGAAGATTCTATTAAACTAAAATACATTGATGGCTCTTCCTGTTCCCTCACAAAAGATGCATTCCTTGATCTGCCAAAGGAAACACTGGACCAAGCTCTCCAATTTCTTCCAACTAACTCAGACATACTTAAAGAAGAAGTGAAGAAGTTAAGAATAAGACTAGTGACTCTGCTGGACACTAGGAAAGGGGACAAGCTGCCAACTAAGCCCCTCAATCCTAGAAGGCAAATTGTCCGGTAGAGGTTCGATGAACCTTCACACAGCTTTATTGTGAAAAGGGAGAATGGTCAAGTAAATAGACTTGATACATCATCTTTGCTACACTCCAGCAGATTTCACATTGCTGAGTTAGCAGAGAAAGCATTCTCCAATCCCTCCAACTCTCAGATTGTTGCTCACATCAGAAATCATCTAAGTAGTATTCATCTTGTTGAGCTTACAAAGAAAGCCAAGACTAAAGAAGAGTTGAAAATAATAGTAAAGGAAGTAGAAGAAGGTGTAACCACAAAAGGAAGAACATTCCTACAGATGGTTGAAGGCCTAACTTCAGATCTTATAGTTAGATGGGAATATGACTACAATTCCTATCAACTAACTCTCTCTACAAGAACACAACAAAGAGTACATGTCATTCAGAACAACAGATTAGATTTACTATCTATGAATGACTTGTACAAGCTTCTCACCACCACATTAGGGAAGAACAAAGAGACAGACAAATATTTGCTTTCCCTGGTGTTGAACACTCTCAGTACTAGAATGAAGTGAAGTTTTGGTAGCATCATCCTAGGGGTAGTTTGTTGGATGATATAAGGCTGATGCAACCAAAACAACACTTAGAGTATTTTGAAGTACAGTTGAAGTGGTCTTACATAGACAAAGCTGCTCTTCCAAAGACAATATAAAGATCTTCCGAAGCTTAAGTATGAAGAACTCCAATGGTAAAACTCAGTCTTTCGAGACTAATTAGTTCTCCTTCCGAAGTATACATACTTAGAAGATCCAAGGCAAAGTCTTTCAAAGAATAAAACGATGAAGACTTGTAGAAGACTAGGAAGAAGTTGATTCTTCCGAAGTATAAATGGCCTCTGAAGAACTTATTCTTCTGAAGCTTCGAAAGAACCAAATATGAACCAGTGGACATAAGTATGGTCATTTGGACATCCTCTGCCACATCTGATATACTGCATTGCACTTTCCACGCCCATTTAGTTGACCATACTTTAATCCACTGTTCACCCTTTCTCAATTAGTACAGTTGCCACCTTTAGTTGGTGACAAAAGGTAAGTCATGGACCTGTCATAACTACCTAATATAGGATAGTATTTTATTTAGATGTTTTGCTTCTAGCAATGTAGTATTTGTCAATTTGTAAATTCCAGCTAGTTATCCAAGTATAACCGGCTGTAGATAGTAGTATATATGGTTTCTCATTGTAACTCATCAAACATGCTTGTAAGAGTCTTGTAATACTGAGTTGAGAAGTAATATATACAAGTATTTTGAAAAACCATTCTTGTGTTCATTAACTTATTATATTATTTGTCAACTTATTTAGAGATTCTGCTTCATCAATCGAGTGAGATTAAGTGAGTTTGTGAGATAAACTATGAGACCAACACTGATCCTACACATCAGCATTATATTTTATGCGAAAAAGCCATTTTGATCCAACCATATTATGGTTTTTGGGTCGAGGAACCAATGACCAAGTATTATTTAACCTAAGGCAGTCATTTCTTTATGCATGGCTTCAACCCAATATGAGTGTTTAGATGTTGTTTTAAAACCTTTTGGGTCTTTGGTAGTAAATAAAGTAGAAAATAGCTGATGAAATTGGAGATGTGCCAAGTTCACGTGATGCTTGGGTTTAAAGACGCCTATCTTTGACCGTGTGACCATCAGATGGCCAGCTGGTTTATTAGTGTTGTCAGGAACAAAAGTGTCAATCCTGTATTGGGTAGTAGCTTAGGTAGTGGTGGATATGCTATCATTGGTGGCGGGACAATGTGGCGTAGGTTAGGTATCAACTTGAGCAGATGTTTAGGGCTGAAGGTTGGGCAGGCTGCTCTAGTGGTGGCATAACAGGTGTAGTAGTGGGAGGAGACTCCTTTATGTACTGGGCTATAGTCGGGGTAGAATATTGGGCTTCATCACTACACAAGACATTAGAGAATGTGGGCTAACATTAGTATGTTCAAGAGGTTGGGTAGGTATAGTGGAAGTCGTGGCATGGGTGGTTGTGTTAGATGAAGGTGTGTCAGTAAAAGGAAAATCATGTTCATCGAAACGAGCATTTTGGGTTACATAAATTCAAGAGGTGATTGGATCAAAGAATCGATAGCCTTTGTATTGAGAATAATATCCAAGGAAAATGCATGGAAGACTTCTCGGAGCAAGCTTGTGTTCTGCATAATCTCCAAGGTACGGGTACACTTGGCATGCAAATGGATGAATATGATCATATGAGGGGACATGAGAAAATAACACCTCAAATGGTTGATAATGTAGACTATGGAGCTAAAAGCATGAACCTTTTCACTAAGTTGAAGGGACATGTCCATTAAATAGTATGGCTAATCCAGTCTCAACAATGTGCCTGTGTATACATTCTACACAACCGTTCTATTCATGTTTATACGGGCATGACAAGTGGTGTAAGGTACGATTATCATCAAGCAATTTACAAACATTGTAGTTTACGAATTCACCACCGCCATCACTTTGAAGAATTTTGATTTCGTACAAAGTTTATAAAATCTTCTAATACATCAAAGAAGCCAGATTTAGTTTTAAGCGGATAAAACCATGTAAATCTTGAAAAATCATCAACAAAAGTCACCTAGTAACGATAATTATCATCCACTGAAACCGGTGAGGGTCCCCACTAGTCACAGTGTATTAAATCAAGTGGATTAGAGGATAGCTTTTCGTTTATGTCAAAAGACAGACGATGGGCTTTAGACAATTGACAAGGTGTACATGTAATACGTTTGGGTAAAAATGATGTAACCGACAATCTACCCAATTTATTTATAGTTTAAATAGTATTACAAGCCACATGTCCAAGCTTGGGTGCTAAAGTTCATAAGATGCTTTTGGCTTTGATGTATGAGCAGTAGTAAGGGCTTAAGGAGTGTTATTATGGAGGATGTATAGGCTATCTTTACACCTTCCTTGAGCTAGAAGCATCTTAGTTTTGCGATCCTGAATATAAAAGTTAGATTAAGAATATATCACATCTATGTTATTGTCATTTGTGAGTTTACATAGAGATAATAGATTTTTAGTCAAGTGTGGGATGACTAAGACATCCCGCAACTAAATATGATTATTAACTATTGAAGAACCCACATGCAAGATCGGCAGAATGTTACCATTACCAAACGTGACCTTGGCGTTACCTATGTAAGGAGCAGGTTGAGACATTGTCCGTGGAGGAAGTCATGTGGTCCATGGCTCCGGAGTCGACAAACAAGTCGGGATGCAAGGTGTTTACATGACATTGTGCATGAAATGCTTCGCTAAATCAAAATTAGTCCTAGGAGTATGAGTAGCATATGTAGATAAATAAGGACAAGCATTTGAATAGTGACCGGATTGGCGACAAAGTTGGCAGTGAGGAGATCTATGACCCCGACCTCGCCCACCACGAAAGGTCTAGTTACCACGACCATGATTTGTGCAAGATGTCTGTACATTGAATGCTATAGGTGGGGTGCTAGAACCATGCAAGGATCAAAAGAAGAGCTCGTGCCCCTCGGTTTGAGAAATAAGGCCACAAAGGTTAGGAGCCGGTTTGGAAGCCCATATAGCAGTGGAGAATGTCTCGAAAGAAGATCCGAGATCACACAAGAACCAATGAAGTTTTTCTTGGTCATCAACCGGGTGGCCTATGGCGAATAATTGATCACACATAGCTTCAAATCGACGACCATAATCTAAAACAGAAGTAGTACCTTTAGAGAGTTGTCGTAGTTGATCTCGAAGATTTTGGATACGTTCCACAGAAGAGTTACAATAGGCATATTCAAGAGCAACCCAAATCTGTCTTGTAGTTGGGAGTCCTAGGATCTCGGACACTACTGCTTCAGATAAAGAGGCCTGAATGATGATGACAGCATGGCGATCCAAAGACAGCCATTATGCCGCCTTGTCCGAGGTTTTGCTATCTTTGATGATTTCTGCAACAGGAGGTAAAGAAGACCCATCAATAGGTTCAACAGGTTTTGATAAGCTAATAAACGAAGCAGTTGATTCTTCCAAAGTAAGTAATTTGATGAAGATAATTTTATAATGATCATATGCATAATAGTGTTCATAGAGAGGGTGGAATCGGCTGAAGAAGATGAAGCAGCCATGGAAGGAGAAGGGAGAGAGAAGTGGAGATGGGAAGAGGAAAAAGAAATCATGTTGAGGAATGAAAGGGTCGGGAGGATCAAGAGGCTGATATGTTAAGGCCCCTTGATCGAGGATCAGTCATGGATGAACAAATCATAATGAGTATGCATAAAGATGTGCAGGGACTCGATGGAAGAACATGTCAAACACGAGACATAAATCACACAAATTACTTCTGTAATTCGACATTGAGAATGTTATACAAGATGGGTATTTATAGCCTTACAATAGGCTGTTACAAACTAACAAAACTAACATAACTCTTCTAAAGTTCATGCTAATTATAATAAGTTGGACTTTTCTATTTTTGACTTTTATATTTTTACTACTAATCTCTATACTAATAAATAAATATAAATTCGAACACTTGTCACCATTGTAGGCCATCTAATAATTGGTTTTCTCGCTTCCCTCTACTCTTAATTAATAACTATCCATAATTAAAATTTCAAATATGTTAATTTCAAATTTTCAAATGTGTAATACATGGGTTTATTCAATCCATGTAATACACAATATTTAACACATAACTTTTTATATTATTAACCATTTAGCAGTAAATTTAATTAGCTCGTGTATTACACGGGATTGTAACCTAACTAGCATCAATCCATTTGTTTTAGGATTGTCTTGATTATGATCTTCCAACATGATACCATGAGATGATTTGAATTCTCCTTGTCTAATGTGAAGGAGAAAGATACAATAAATAAAAAGGTAATTTACATAAATGGTACACAATGAATTTCATAATTACAATTTAATATCTCAGTTATCTTATTCTTGTCTAATATTGATATCAAAAGGACTGTTTACAATTGAATATTCACGTACCAGATAAGCTTTTATTGATCTAGCTAGTTTGATAACAAGAAAATAGATAGCTTTGTTATTTTCTAAATGAATGGCAAAATTTTATTGTTTGATTCTCTATGATAAAGTATAAACTGTGTGCGCACAGGAGTATTAAACTCTCAACTTTTAGTAACGTTACAATACTTTAGAATTATCTCTAGACTCCATATATTGTTTCTTATCATCACCCAATTAATGGGCTGATTTTGGTGTATGTACAACTGAAATTGTTCAATGTTTTAAAAAAGTTTACACCTGATCATTCGGTTATCTCTAATATGTTTTCATTTTATTTTGACGTGGCTACTTCATATGAAATAAAGTATGGAAGTGAACACACAATATCAAAATGGATACCTTACACTTGATGAAGCCGCAGTCAAGGTTCAACCAGGTTTGATTATAGCAACCAATATTAACAAATCTTAACTATATAGCTGAAAATGTTATACTCCTACTCATCATATAGATCCTTAAGAACTTATGCATCCGTGTTCTTTGATTATTTGCTAATCTCTTTGCTTTCATTTTGTATTTTTTGTAGTGACCTCAATTGATCCCTAAATTGTTAATAATGTGTTGTTAAAATAAATAAGCACACGAATATACTCGATTGTATCAAATAAAGAAAAGTTATTATTTAATTTTATGTCTTTGTTATGTAAGTTGTTGTACTACATAAATTTTAACTTATAATCCTTTTGTTCTTAAAAAATAGAAGAATTTATTTGAAATATAATTTTTCTTTATGTGTTTATTCATGTATAATTAGGATTTACTACACTTTTACACCGTGTAGAATTAAATCGGGTTATTGCAAGGCGTAGAAGGCTAAACATCAAAATATGGAACTTTATTTGTAAATGTAACACTAAGAGACTCCGGGTAAGTGTACTGTCTCACATGCAATCATTGATTGTTGTAACATAAAAGACTATACTTTTTTTAACACTTTTAAGCAATAAACAATATACTATCACATGATTGCTCCTAACAAATAGATTCAACAGCAATATACCATTGAAGGTGAGTCACACCCGTCACAAAACATGAGAGGACTCTAACTAGTTAATGTCATACCCTCGTTTATAGCGGAAACACGATGATGTAATGGACGGGATTATCATAACACAATGTTAGTTAATAGAGATGCATTTAATGAATTAAGTCAACGTATCATGACGTCACATGATACTTTGGAGACTTGTGTCGTGGTTAGCCAATTCCATGAGAAGCATAGCGAAACAAAATATACAATTTGAATCCCACAACCTGGGACAAATAAAAGAGGCAAAACACACTCGAATGTAACCATGCATAAATTAAAAAAAATATTGTTTAAAAGCATTATTGTATGCGTATATCAAAATCCTTAGGGGTCATCTCTAAGAAACCAGCTTTTGCTATCGTTTACGATTATTGTTACTTGAAAAGATATGTTCAAAAAATGTCAACGGATGGTTAGTGAGTTCACAGGTTTAAATAATAAATAAAATGATGTTGTGTAGAAGTTTTAGGACATATGTGTAAACAGTTATAAGTAAGTAATATCACATGTAAACATGAGCCTCACAACAAAGCCTCGACGTTTGTGACCAATGTCAGTCCCAACTAGTATAACCTCAAACAAGAGTGCGGGTGTCAATCCAATAGTACTATAATACCTGTATGTCGGCTTTGGTACCGGAGTTAATAGGTTTGAATTAAGAATCACATATAATACATGCGTGTTGGTTTCAAATGAAAACCAAGAGAAATTACGTAAACCAAAAAACTAAATCTCCACCTTTAATGTTTAAAATTAATTGCTCAGATTTGTTTGACTTTTTCAACACATGGTACTACAAAAGTATGAATTTTTGAATTTTTTATTCAAAAAAATCTAAGCCATTGATCTTAATAAATCAAAAGTGAAGATTTGATTTATTAGTTTACATAATTTCTCTTGATTTTCATTTGAATCCAACCCTATATATATATATATATATACATATATATGGGGGAGGGTTCCTTAGAAAACCAATAGTTATGTGAAAAATAACGAAAACCACAGAAACCAATAACATAATTCAAAACTTTTTTGTTTTTTTAATTGTTAAAATATTATTTAAGTATTTGGTACATATATGTTGAGCATACATACAAGAATGAAGAATCTTACATATACGTAACACTATGTCGAATGAAAATGGTTACGTATACGTAATCTATGTGTGACGTATATGTAAAACCATGCTATGGTTTTCATTTGATCCATACTCTTATTTATATATACTCACACATATATATAGAGGGTAGTGATAAAAAATTTACAAATTATGTGACCGGTTTCATTGGTTTTCTCTAGTTTTTTTATTATATTGTGGTTTTATTAGGATCCCTCTTCTATATGTATATATATATATATAATAATTTGGTTACTAGTATAATTACACACGAGTATATATATAGGGTTGAGTTGAAATGAAAATCGGGATAAATTCTAAAAACCAATAAACTAAATTTCTACCTTTGATATATATATATAATTAGTTCGTACGTACACACTAAAGTGTATATACAACCCGATAATCACCACGATGGTATTTTTATACTTATTCCACCCATATAAATTAATGTACTCGTACTATTACGCACACCTACAATGTATAAATGCACTTATTCGTAACCAACATACATCCTTCACTCCACCAACATTCACACACATACACTATATGTATATTGTCACACCCCGACAAAAAGGGGTTGACGTGATTACTGAATATCACCAAACAAATCGAAAATCATGTATGTAAAAAAGTGAGACATTGATTTACATGGATAATAATAAAATAAGTATATTCTATTATAACTTGCCATGTGTAACTAAACTAAAAGAAAAGGTCATAGTGCTACTTCTGTCTACTTCTCAAAGTACTGTTCTTTTATAGCTCGTCTAGGTTCTTGTATAGTTTTTCTAAAGTAAGTTTTGTAAGGGAAGGCAATCATGTTTTCAAAGTTGTAAATCCAATGCTTTGGGAGCCTAATCAAGACTCTTCCTTAATCAAATAAATACATGAAATACATAAAAAATATGTTAACATAAAGTTGGTGAGCTCATGTTTTAATGTAATACAATTCAAAATCATATATAAATATAAGTAAGTAAATCATAGTTGTTGGTGCATGACAGAATGAATCACACTCAAGTCTGACCCAAACTTACCCGCTCGAGTGCTAAAATATCCCCTAACTCTTTACCACTAGAATGTTGGGTTTAATTGTGCCCTAATATGCCCAGTTAAGTTATATTAATTTATGACACAACAAATATTAAATCTCAATAGGGGTTTCCTGAAAGGGCCCATTTGTGCGAGGGATTCCCCAAATAGTACTATCCATAAATCACGCGGCTCCTAATGGACTTAATGGTTGTGCTCACAAAGAGGACTAGAGTAGTTAATATTGCCATAAAATTAGTTTTGAAGAGCATGTATTCAAGCCCAAAAGCTTTAAGTTACAATAAAAGTTCATGAGAGTCACTAATGCGGTATTCTTGAAATAGATGCTCCGGATCTAGAGTGCTATCTACCAAGAACGTTTCTAAGTTCATTTCATATGTATTAGAATATCATTAAGTAGTATTATATGTCCACCCCATGCATTTTAAGTTTACATTACTTGTTTTGTTGTTTCTTGTTACATATGTGTAAATAAACTCATCCAATGGCAAATGAGTATCGTAACTCCCACCAAAATCAATCAGAGATGTCCTTAGCATGTCTTCAAGGGTCTGAATCGAATGTTCGCTAAGACGATCCTTTTGTGGGTGATAAGCGGTACTCAGATTGTGTCCGTTACTTTCTTAAGAGTCTGGCTAAACAGAGACGTGAACCAACTATCATGATTCTATATGATTGAAATAGGTACCACATGCCTACTCGCATTATCATTTGCATATAATCTTGCTAATTTCTTCATCCTATAATCCTCGTAAATTGGTAAGTAATGAGCGGATTTTGTCATTTGTTCCACTACGACCCAAATCGAATCATGTTTGCTACTTGTCCTTGGCAACTTAGTGATAAAATCCATTCCTATGTATCCCATTTCCATTTGGGAATTTTTGGTTATTGAAGTAATCTCAATGACTTTTGATGTTCCGCTTTAACCTCGGAGCAAGTCAAGCATTCACTCACATAAGTAGTAATATCCTTATGAAAGGTGTAAGTTACATTTACAGCTCTATATATTTGTCAGGTGTGATCATAACTTTTTTTCCCTTATAAATTTACACATATACATAAAACAACATAGCATTGTATATGTGTATTGATGTTATTGCAACAAAAAGTTGATTTTGATTGATCTTGATAAAGTTAACACCGCTATCTCAATAAATGACGGCTAGCATTTGTTTCGCATCCTATATGTATATTTATACTATCTATAAAGCACATGAGAAAGGTAGTTTAAGATACCTTAAAATTAAGAATAGTTACTTTATTCAATGCATAAGGTACAGCCACTTTTGATTGTAAAATAGTACTTATAAATTATGTATAGATTACCCTCTTACAATTAGTTATATTTACTAACACTTGCATTAAAGTTTACATTGTCTACCCATAAACCAAAAATATAATTTTTTTATGATTCCTGTATATATTTTAATCTATCATGTTTATAGACTTTTTGAGATTACAATTGTAACCTGCGTTTCCTTAACATTTTTATGTAAACCTTTAGCTAAACCAATTTGTATTTTATCGTGTACAATAAGTTAATGGGTAAATATACAATTACTTATGCAAAACTATTTATTTGGTGTTTTAAATTTCAGTTGGTACAAATTGTTTTTAAATTGTTAAAAACAACACACATCTACTTTCCAGGTCATTTATACAGTTCACATCTACACAAACAAACAAAACAAATGTGTGAATAACAAAATTATATATTTTATGAAAATCTAATATGTATTTTATTTTACATAGGTGGTCAAGTTTTTTAATGATAAATAAATTGTTGCTTTTCCTATTAATTAATTAGATTTTTATTAATTTGAATTCTTAGCTCAAAATATGGATAAACATGCACTCTTTTCATAAGTTATTGTATTAATTCTAAATTAACATTTTGAATAAATAGTAAACTAATCATCCTATCTTAAAGGGTGATGTTTTATTAAAATTTAAATTATTAGCTCAAGATGTAGAAAAACATGCATAATTTTCATAGGTTTTTATATTAATTCATAATTAATAATCTAAATAAGTGGTAAACTAATCATCATATCTTGAATGGGTGATTTAAATTCATAAATAACCATGCGGGAGAACTTTTTCAAACTTAAAGCCTTTTTAAAACCGTCTACAAATAGAATAAGTACCGGATATTTTATTTCCAATCAACAATTAGATATGAAACAAATTTTTAGGATGTTGAAAGACCAATCATTCAAGGTTAGTTAGGCTTCTCAAGTTTAAGTATTATAATATAATATTTGTTTACTTTGTAGCATATTTTACTAATAACAGTTACTAATTTTTTCAAAATAATTTAAACAAAGCAAAAGTTGACTGGTCTTGTTACTTGAATCAAATAAAAGTTGATGCTTCAAAGGTTTGTTTGTTAAACCTTATGTTTACATTTCTGTTTACACAAATATGTGTTCAAATACACATATACATATTCTTATCTTTTACTTGTGTTTTAATGCAGGTTGATGCTCGTAGTAGTGTTGAGATAATTTATTATGATTCAATGTTCAGTCCATACAAATCTCGTCTTCACCGCGAATTTAGTTAAGAGCCTCATAGGTTTGCTCGTAATGACGAATGATGGTTGGCCAACATAGATGAGATCATTCGGATGTGTAAACCTTTTAATTAAATTGATATCAGCATGATGAGAATACTTCACCACTTAGTAAAATGAGTACTAGATATTTTTGCTTCAACTTTTATGTTTAAAACTTATATTTGTTTATACGTGTATTACTTATTGCTTTAATGGTTTCTTGAACTTTTTGATAATTTAATGCTTACTTATTACATGCTAAACATGTGTAATGCTTATAATGTATATCCACCACAATGATGCTACTGACCTAAAAGCTTAAAAATCATAATAGACTTTTGTAAAAGTACTACAGGAATAATAAAATATCTGAATCGCATGTTGGGTGTAAGATATTGTCCCATCACATTATGCCCGCTGCATCACGTGTGCACACTCCTAGTGTATGCATATATGTATATATAGATTATATATGTATATATATATATGTATATACAGGATTAGGTTTAAATGAAAAACAAGAGAGATTGTGAAAACCAATAAACCAAATCTCCACATTAGATGTATTATAAAGTCAATTACTCATATTTTTTTGAATAAAAAACTAGAAGTTAGTACTCTTGTGGGACCATATGTACAAAAAGTCAAACAAATATGAGACATTGATCTTAACTCATCAAAACTGAAAATTTGATTTATTCGTTTTCATAATTTACTTTGGTTTTTAATTGAACCCAACCCTATACATACATACATATATAATGTGTATATATACATATAGGGTAAGGATCTTTTTAGTATTTTTAAATATTACGAAAACTACGACAACTTATCATAACCATTGATTAGTATACAATTTATTTTTAATTTAATTAAGTAATCAAGGGTATTATGGTACTTTTATATTATGTATTAAATGAGTTCTTTATTGTTTCCATTTAATTATGCATGTTTCAAAATTTCTAATATTCAACCAATATTACACGGATATTTTAATACATTTGATTAGTATACTATCTTTCCTCTCCTTTGTTCATCAATATCCATAATATTCCTAAAAAAAATAAGAAATTCACTTGCAGTTTTCATCTTATTCGAATACTTACTCCTAGAGCTCGCGATTCAACGTTGATTTTCAAAATCAGCTTCAAGTTTTCATAACTTTATCATTTTAGGTAGGATTGCGGTCTATGATTTAAAGATATCTACCATTTAGTTTTGTGATTTTATTCAATATTTCTTAAAGTATTATATGTTTGTTTATGTAAAAATCATATACATTCAGCTTTGAAACGTCTCACACCAAGGTTCTTATTTAATTTCTTTCATTTCCCAGTGACATGTCGAATCGTGACGATATTAGTACAACTATTCCAGTTGATATTTCAATCCAAAACCAATCGGAGCAAATGGGTAATGAAGTTGATGTCGATGAGGGAGGTTATACCGCACATCTTCAAGTATTTGTGTTGTAATCTATGATAATTTATACAATTGTATTAGTCTAATCATTATCTATATATGTTGAATAATGAATTATACCTGTTGATACAATTTTATTTTGATTAATTTTGTTATATATTACACGTACGTAACATAGGAAAAACTAGAATTCATGTTTGGTTAATATCAATCAATTTTGTTTTTATCAATACAACTTTTATTCAACATATTTACATATAGGTATACGAATATTTTTGTTCTAAATTTGATTCAACTTTTAGATTGGTCTGATTAATCTTTTGAAAATGATTCTCACATAACACAATATAAATATTTAAACTTGTGTACTTTATAAATTGTTATATTACAAGATACTACTCGTTTGTTTTTTATTATAATACATAATATACTCATTAATAAAATTAAAGGAGGAATGTTATTTATTTGTAATTTTTTATTTATTTATAGATATGCTAGCTATTTTACTTATTTGTAAGCCTGTTGTCAAAAAAGAGCTATTGTAGTTGAATATCTTGATGGACAATCTTAGCGTTAAGAAAGAGAAAATTATCCACCACAATGGATTCGGAACAAAAGTTGTGGAACAAAAAAACGTTTGATTGGTTCCGAAGAAAAACCTATTTCCAAAAGTCAAAAACCCAAAAGTTTATGCTAGACATGCTATCAATTCACTAATGAGCATGATTCTTGTAATTTTCCTCAAAAGAAAATATCATTGAAGAGCAACAACAAGAGGAGCAACGTCGTTATAAAAAAAACAATAACCATAATTTTTTATGATTCGTTTTCTCATGTTGGATTGTGTTTGTTTCGTAAAACAATGTACCCGTGTTCGTTTTTATTTAACAATACGTATGATTGCATCTACTTTACTTAAATTTTAAGTCTTAGCGATTTTATGTTTTAAGTATGTCATGATTAAAATTATTGTAACAATTGTATTAGTAAATTAGTACTTTTACACATATTTTAATGTACTAAAAAATTTTCATGTTTTCCATAGACAATGTAAAGTGCAAAATTTTCAAATGAGACGAATATTATATGCATATTAATGTATAGGTGAATATTATACACAAATTAGTTTCTTGAGTATGTTTTTAACCGATGTGTATGTGCACATAGACATGAACTAATTTTTGTTTTATATCTATGTATGACATTAGTTGATTGAATATATTTACCCATATGTGAAACACAAATAATTATAAACACCAAAAATACCCAATTATATTTCACTGAACAAAAACATGTTCAAGTACTAGCTCAAAATAAGCTTGTCCAAAAGACAAACCATAGGATTCATCCATAACACAAATTAAATGCCAAAAAAAGCTCCACTAACCAATATATTACTCAAATTATTCACCATTTAACATATCATTTAACTCATTGATTACCCTCATCCTGTGCTTGTTTTGCTCTAATAACAGTAGATGATAAGTATAGTTGACCCTTAGCCTTTTTAACTAAACAACTTGTCTTGGTCCGTCTTTGAAGAACCCGCATCTCTAGTTCTTAACTTTACTACCCATATGCATCTCCATATGCCTCATTACAAACGCTCCACGGTTAAAAGGATTATTCTTTGTCGACCATTTGAGTGGTTTTCTAACTAGGATGCATTCTGATGTCGCCTTGGTACTTTCAGGTGCCCATTTGGTTTTAAATATTCCACAAATATATGCTTCTACACAATAATTAATTCGTAAATTAATTTTCACTTCATATAATGCAATCACATATTCAGTTAGACACACATATAAGGAAAAGAACAATATTTTTTCATGTCTACACATATATATTATTATTACTATACTTATTTTAACTACTTATATATACTACGATCATGACTCTATTTTTACTTTTATGTATACAAGGCATATGTCTAACTGTTAGACAACACTTGAATCACTTTATATTTATGTATATTAGGTGCAAATCCATAAGAAATACAAGAAAACTATTTTCATGTATTTACATGTGCGTATGACACCTATATATGCATACACATTTAATAACCAGACTACTCATCATTTTTTAGTTCAATGCTAAATCTATCAGGCATACATTCATATACCACAATCCTTTCAAGTATGCATGTATGTATAATAGCTATATATACATACTAACTTCATGACACGTATTTTACATATATGTATAACATGCATAACCTAAACTTATAGACAACACAAGAATAAGTTTACATTTATGACTACCAGGTTCAAATCTATACAAAATGCATAATTCCATGCTTTCATTTAAGATGTATGTAAAATTGCTACATATGCATGCACATATAACCATCAGACTACTCATTACTTCTCATCCAAATATTAAATTCATCAGGCACACATGCAAATAAATACAATATTGTTAAATATACATATACTTATACTGTATATACATAATAAAATCATGAAACTTATTTTTCATATATGTATAACAGCTATATGTCAATCTAATAGACTAAAGTAGAATTAGATTACATTTGTGTATATTAGGTGCAAATCCATATTATTTTACATAAGTTTACTTATATCTATTTACATCTATTCTAAAACGGGTTTTTTAGAAACATTACTTTACATGTGTATCTATTCGTTGTATAAGAAGTCTTATTTTTGCTATTTCATATATCATATGCACATACAGAAGAACATAATACTTAGTTTGAATACATGTATATTAGTAAAGTATAAATATAAATATCAGACTATTATATATACACAACATAATACTTAGTTTACAGACATGTTATACATTTATTTATGTATATTAGTTTACATATATTTGTTAACATCTATTCCAAAACGTTATTTAAATGTATAAACGTAGCACTTAACTTTACTCTTAACCATTTAGATATATGTAAAATAGTAAACAATTACATTGCTCATCATACATAATATATTTCAAGCAGAACTCATAACTAATCATCTGTAACACATGTAACGCCCAGGAATGTCGAAGCAAGCAACATAGTAATAATGGTTTATGTTGGGGGTTATATTTATAATAAAAAAAAAGAAAAAGATGAGGCCAAATTACCTTATAGGCTAAGGGCTTGATGGGTTTAAGGGCTATAACCACCCATTAAACACCCATAATCAGCCACATTCTTCCCTACTTGCAACCCAAGCTAACAACATTCTAGAGAGAGAAAGTAGAAAGAGAAAGTGGAGAAAAATCAAAGATTTGAAGCTGTATTGTGTCAAGGATTGAAGATCTGAGTATTGGTGAATCAACCATCAAGGAAAGATCAAGAAATTCATGTAAGAATCACCATCCAAACACCTCTTTAGAACAGATCTAGATTTCAGGGTTTTGGGTTTTGAAAAGTTGCAAAGAATCACATAAAGGTCACATGTTTGCGTATGAAATCATATAAAAGCTCAGATATAGTTTCATGGATGAAAAACTAAGGGTTTGGACGTAAAAAGTTGAGATTTTGGGTTAAAAACGAGTTGCATCGTCATCTTTATACGTCTAGCAAAACTGCCGGTTCTTCCTGCGAAACTGAGTTCTTCTTTCGAAACTATGAGTTCTTCCTACAAAACTAAAACAATCTCCTTACAGTGAAACTATAGTTTCGCTGGTAATTTCGCAAGTGCATAGGTAGACTAGTAGATTTAGTGGATCTAGAAAATTCCAAAGAAAGTTGGGCGATTCTGGCAGCGAAACTGCCGTGCGAAGCCGGCAGCGAAGCTGCGTGCGAAGCTGGCAGCAAATCTGCATGCAAACCTGCTGCCGAAACTGTGTAGAAAATGACCTATTTGTGCGTTAACTTTATGCAGACCATGTGCCACGATCCTAGCTTAGAAAACTTAGATGTGAAGTTGCTTATTGAGCAGGTGAGTTCTAGATTCCCCTTATTTACATGTTTTCAATATTTTGGGGGCGATATGCATACTGAATATACAATTTTTATGGCAAAGATTTCAAGAGGTTTTAACAAGAAAATAGAATTTTCTATAATAAATCATGCTATATAAGTTATACTAAATAGAAATTTCCAGGGGCGTTGCCCCTTGGACCCCACTAGGGGCTGCTACCCCTAGACCCCCGCTATTAGGGGCTGTCGCCCCCGAACCCCAGTTGTCCCGCGAAGGGTCGGTTATAGTGTTTATATTCTTTTGTTGAAGAATGTGCATATATGTAAAATGAGTTGATTCTTAGCATGTATAAGTATATGTATAACTAAAGATGAAAGTGAAACCTAAAGAGATGTTATTGAGCTCATAACAATGTACCATTGCTAAAGTAAAGTCTTGCAAGCAAAGGATAAAGGAGAGTTGCATTTGTTGCGCTCTCATGGATAAGGTAAAGCCTTGTGTTCATCACAAGAGGGTCTGGCCCTTGGGCAGATCCCTAGACATAGTAACTAGGAATTGACGGATAAAGGAGGGTAATAGATAATAAATAAGTTAAAGTATTAATCATAAAGTATTGATAAAGTGACAGTGTGTGTATAGTAATTATTTGTTCTTGTGATGACTACTTTGGAATGATAAAATTAACATATCTCACTAAAAGATTATCGAATAAAGTAAACCTAGAACTCACTCAGTGCAGCTGACTTTTGTATGTATATTAGTTTAACTGGTGAGCTGTTGGGCTTAGAAGGATGGGGGCATGGATCCAAAGCTTCTTGGCAACTGAAGACTCACATCCTAAATCTTAAAAGATTGTTAAACACTCGTTTAAGACTTGTTTGATGTATTTAATAAATGTTAATGTTTTCTTTGAATTATGTCATGACGAGTTTGAATTAAAGTAATTTCCACTGCAATGTTTACTTGAATAAATGCTTTAAATCTTTGATATGCTGTGAATGACCAACTGTGAGGCTTCCTGGAATCAGAGCCTTACAACACATTACACTCTTCTTTTACCAAAAAAATCTAAAATATTTACACATAAACCCTAATTTACACTGTTTATAACTCAAGACCTGTTCTTTTAAATGTAAAAAATCACCTGATAACTTCTTGAAATTCAAATAACACATTCATACCCCGATCTCAAAATACATTTGAAATTAATAATAAATGAGTATGGTCTTTCAGTTCATTGTAAATTAATATATTTTCCCTTTCACACAACCATACCAGATCACCCATGTAATCAACAAAATCAGTATTACATAATCATCAAGTATAGGTTAAACACTTACATTAGTAGCTTCCATAAGTGTTAAACCGCATATCACAATACATCAGGAGCCTACTACTCGATTTCTCTGAATTTGATTTTGAAGGAGACGATGAAACTATTTTAGTTTAAATTTAGTGAAGATTTTACAGAATCCCCCAAGTCTTTAGCAAGTTTCCTAAACAATGAATATGCAATTTTACTATTCTGCCTTTTAATTTTAGTTTCTTATTAATAAAATTATTTTTCAATTACATTAATACCCTTTTTAATCTCATCCCTTTGTTATACTAATCAATAGTTCATAATGGTTCTCACAGTTCTTAATTTACAGGAGTTCTACAAAGAACCTGACCCTATACATATATAATGTGTATATATACGCATACATATAATGTGTATATATACATATATGAATATATTATACATGTATGTATACATATATATACATGTATATACATGTATGTATACATATATATATGTATATCAGTGTTGTAAAACTTGGCTAACTTGGCTAACTTGGCCGGTACTTGTGATGTACTTAGGATTTGGTCATTTAGTGAAGCGACTTTTTTCAACTCAGTCGCAAAATTCAGAATCAGTTAAACTTCGTTGAACTTGGAGCTAGGAGGTCCAATTTGACCGAACTAGGAGCTAGGGGTTCCAACTTGGCACAACTCGGAATTATTAATATGTCTATGTCATTAAAAATTAAATATTAACATTTGAATTATCTTAGCATTTGAACATATATCCTTTTAATATATAATGATATTCACATATTTTTTTATAAATATTAGTAAACTTACAATATTTAATATATATAGTTTGAAAAAAAATATTTTATTATTTACCTTTTCCGAGTGTTACCCGCCTAGACCAAGTACTCGTAACTTCTCAGTCGATCAACCTGAAACATTGATACATATATATATTTATATATATATATACATATAGGGGAGGGATCCCTTGAAAATCATATTATAATTAAAAACCATAAAAACCAATATCTAACCATTAATCACATTTAATCAATAGCGTATATTAATAGTGGCATTATTGTAAATATAGTGAAGCCTAAATGGTAAGATTTTAATAATTAGGGGCATTTTAGGCAAAATAAAATTTATATTTCTCTCTTATCTTTCCTAATTAATTATTCACTCTTCTTTCTTCTAATCATCTCTTCTATCTCATCTCTCCTATTTACTATAAAAAATTAATACAAGTTGTGTTATTTATATAAGACTTAATAGTTACGTACACGAGAATATAAATTTGAAAAAAATAAAGAGTGTTACATATCTATATGTTACAACGTAACAAGAGATGTTACGCATAGGCAACAGCATATGTTACGTATACGGAACACTTATACATAACAACACTTGTTAGTTATACATAACAACAATTGTTACGTATATGTAACAACACTTGTTACATATACCATTACCGAGCCCACCATATATGTCACAGCAAATGTTACGTATACGTAACAGGAGATGTTACATATACCATATACCTTTACACAACAGCATATGTTACGTATATGCAATAGCTATACGTAACAATATTTGTTAATTATACGTAACAGCACATGTTACGTATACGTAACATTCTCAAGATAAACTACACTTATTGAATCCATCTTATAATCAAGAATTTAAAAATAAAACGATAAAAAAATGAATATATAAATCAGATTAAAAGTAAAAAAAATGATTTGTGAATTAATTAGTGAAATATGGTTACAAATGTAAATAAAGATACAGAAGTCAAATAAGGAAATGAGTTATATCAATAATAATAGTTTTGTAAATTAATTATGTGTATGTTTGCTATCTTGCCATTTGAAAAAATTAGAAAATAAAAAAATAAAAATTATTTGATTGGTTGAAAGTAGTTTTCATGGTTTTCAATTATAAATGTGGTTTTCATTTGATCTCTCCCCCAGACATATATGTATACATATATATGTGTGTTCATATATATATATGTATATATAGGAGACTTTTCATGAGAAAACCAATACTTATACTAAAACAAAGAAAACCATAGAAATCACTAAGATAAGTCATAATTTTTTTTTTCTTTTATATGGTAAATGGGTTATTCAAGTACTTCTTACATATATGTTGAACATATAAATAGGAATGAAGAATGTTACGTACATGTAGCACTATCTCAAAATTGTTACTTATACGTAACCTGTCTCAAAATTACCCTTATCTATACACACACGCACGCACGCACACGCGCGAGCGCGCACACACACATATATGTATATATATGGTGGTGATAAATAAATCTATAAATTATGTTATTGGTTTATTAATTTTCTCTAGTTTTTACAAAACTATATGGTTTTCTTGTGACCCTCTATTCTCTCTCTCTCTCTCTCTCTCTATATATATATATATATATATATATATATATCGATATATTTGGGTAGGGTTATTGTAAGAAAAAGGTACTTAATAAAAAAAATCTAAGAATGATTGTGAGCTTGACATGGGTCCTTGTATTGTTTTAAAAAAAAGAGCATTTTGATCATTGTGTCAAATATGTTAGCTTATTGTACCTTATACGTTTATTGTGGCAAATATCAGTATATTGTGTCGTATATTTCATATTATTTGTTATATGTATTAATTATTGTGTTTTATGTTTTAGATCATTTTGTATTATTTTTGTCATTGTTTCTATAGATTATATAAAATTGTTAACTATAATTGTGTTTTACTATTAGAAGTATATAATGATATACTTTCACTATTGTATTTTTCAAAACTCACGGTGATGAAGATAACATAAATGTGTTATTTTTGTTATTGTTTTTTATAGTTTATATAAACTTTTTTATTTATTATTATGTTTTATGATTAAAAGCATACAATGATGTTATTTCAACAATGTATTTTTCAAAACTCTTATTGTTTAAGATAACATAATGACAATCAAAAGACACAATGAGACATTGTGTTATTTTGTCATTGTTTTTAATATATTAAATTAGTTTGTTGTTAATTTATTATTATGTTTTACATATTAGAGATATACAAAAATGTTATTCTACCATTTTATTTAAATTCACCATTTTATAAAAACACAGTATGATTCATAAACACACAATAACTAACAAAAAGACATAATTAACTGCACTAAATAAATAATAAGGAGATATGAGCTAAAAAAAAGTCTAAAATTTATTATCATTTTATATAAAAATATTATACTCCTTTTAATGATAAATATGTGATTGTTTTTATGGTTTAATTTTTATAAAAAAATTATGTTGTACATAAAAGTTATCTTTTATGAACTTTTAAAAAAATGGGAGAGAGGCTTGGAAAAAGTCAACAAAAATAGTTATTTTTAAAATAACACCCTAATAAACTTTTTCCTACAATTTGAGCTCACCTGAGCTTAGATTATAAGAAGCTGAGGGTTGAAGGTTCCAAGGGAAAAAATGGAAATAAAAACGGTAAGGAAGACAAGAGGGCTAAGGCCAGAGCCTTCACTATGACAAGGGAGGAGGCTAGGGTAGACCTCGACATTGTGTTAGGTACATTGCTAGTAATTCACGTTTGTGCCTCTATACTCTTCGATCTGGTGCTAGTAGGAGTTTTATTTATGCTACATTTTGTAACAATTGAGTTATAGAAGAAGAAGGAATGATGAGCCCTTTGATGTAGAAACTATCATTGGTAAGTCCACTAGGATGTTTAATGTTATAGATGACTGAGGCATAGAGCTGGAAGACGTTAGGTTCTCAGTTAAATTATTAGTAATGACCTTAGAAGGATTTGATGTAGTCCAAGGGATGGATTCGTTAGCCGCTTACGAGGCTAATATCATATGTCACAAGAAGATGATTCGATTGATTGCAACCAATGGTACTTCTATTACGATTTATAGGGTTAGAGTTTATTCGGTTCCAAAGGTGATTTTGATGATTACGGATGAGAAGTGCCTGAGGCGTGGATGTGTTGTCTACCTAACATGTGTGAAGGATGTGAATGTCTCAGAACCATAATTGTCTAAAGTATTGGTCGTGTGGGAATCCTAACATCTTCCATGAGGATCTGAAAGTGTGCCACCTAACCGTGACATTGAATTCCAAATTGATCCATTACTAGGAGCTCAGGCTATTGCCATAGCCCTGTACTATCCAACTCCTTCCATGATGAAGGAGATGATCTAGTTGCAGGATCTATTCGATAGAGGTTTCATTCGGTCGAGTATCCCTCTTTGGGGTGCTCTAGTTATGTTTGTAAAAAAAGAATGATGGTAGCATGTGGATGTGCATTGAGTATCATGAGCTGAACAAGTTGACTGTGTAGAACTAGTACCCATAATCGAGTGTTGATGATTTGTTTGATTAGCTTAAACGTGCCAATTAGTTTTTGAGGATAAATATTCGATCTAGCTATCATCAGCTGAAAGTGAAAGAACAACATATACCTAAGACAGCTTTTCATACAAGTTCAACATGCCAATTAGTTTGCCAACTAATGTTGCATAAATCAGTGATTGTATTCATCAATGACATCTTGATTTACTCAAGAAGTAAGGAGGAACATGCCAGTCATATAAAAAAAGTATCGGAGACACTTAGAAATGAGAAGTTGTATGCGAAGTTCTCTAAGCGTGCATTCTGGTTACGTGTAGTCCAATTTCTTGGCCATGTGGTTATTCCGATGTGATTATTGTGGACCTTACGAAAGTGGAAGCAGTGATGCAATGGAAGTCTCCAAAGACACCATCCGAGATCCGTAGTTTCTTGGGTTTGGCGGGTTATTACAGGAGATGTATTCAAGATTTCTCCAAAGTAGCTTCTCCTTTGACCAAGCTGACTCGAAAGGACGTGAAGTTCGAGTGGGCTTCGGAATAGGAGAATGCATTTCAATAATTGAAGTTGAGATAAGCTCAAGCTCTCGTATTGACGTTACAGGAAGTGAGTGATGATTTGGTGGTTTAGTCAGACACATCATATTCTTGCTTGGGTTGTGTTTTGATATAACATGGAAGGGTTATAGCCTATGCTTCTAGGAAGTTAAAGATTCACGAAGTCAACTATCCTATTGATGATTTGGAATTGGCAGCCATGGTTGTTTATTAAAGATTTGGAAGCATTAGTTGTATGGAACCAAGTGCACCATCTTCGCATATCACAAGAGTTTGAAGTACTTCTTCGAACAAAAGGATCTTAACATGAGACAGAGGAGGTGGTTGGTGTTGATTAAGGATTATGACTACGAAATTCATTACTACCCGGGTAAGCTAATGTGGTGCTGATGCTCATACTCCTAAGGAAATATTTGAACCAATTCGGGTGAATGCTTATCGCTTGATTATGACACCTGATGTTATGAGGCAAATTAAGGAATCTCAAGATGAGGTATTGAAGGAAGATAGGATTAATTCCGAAAGAACGAAAGGACATATTTCAAATTTAGTAGAAAATACCCTAGGTGTTTGAACCAGATCTGGGCGGATATGGATCCCTTGTTATGGTGATCTAACAGGAAAGACTATGGATGAAACTCACAAGACTTGATATTCCATTCATCCCGATGCTACAAAAATGTATCATGACTTGAAGAAAGATTACTAGTGGCCGGGAAAGAAGCATGATGTGATGGAGTATGTGAGTAAGTGCCTAACTTATTTGCACGTGAAGGTTGCACATTAAAAGGCATATGAGTAAATTCAACCTTTTGATATCCGCAAGTGAATATGGGAGCACATTACGATGGACTTCATTACAAAGTTGTCTCACACTACAAGAGGGTTTGATGCAATTTGGGTGATTGTAGACCGTTTGACGAAGAATGCTAACTTTACATCCAAGTTCTAGAAGAGGTTTCATTATGCAAAGGGAACGAGTTTAAACATTAGTATGAAAGTTTTTATACAAAATTTATACAAAATTTACACTTAATATAAGTTACTTAGCGACTTACTAGGAAGAAAAATAATAAAAATATATAAAAGTTTTTAAACAAAGAAAGTTAATATTTTTCAGTAAATTATGACCCAAAAACTTAAATAGCAATAAAAAATTTATTGAAGCTAATGAACTTAAGAATATGTTATATTGCGCACCCAAAACGCGACCCGATACGCACTTAAAAACATTATAATCAACTCACTGACTGTATGAACATAACCTTACAATTACAGAGACTAAGTTACACTCAAAATAAGTTATCAATGAAATTTAAACACTATTTTGACCACATAACAACTTTAAACTAGAAAATTCAATTATAACCGACACAAAGCGACAACCTCAAAAATATGTCTTTACAACTACTAAAAATGGTCAATTAACAATGATATCAATATATTCTAGTAGCCAAACTTACTTAAAATAATAAAATCAACCATAAGTAATCAAAATGCAAAATTCCAAATATTAGGGTAAAAAATATCAATTTAGCAAAGTTGAGTGACCAAATTTGCCAACTAATGAAAACTTACTGTTTTGGAACCAAATCATGCTTTCAAGCACTATTATAATCTTAATTCATTATATACTAACCCAAACATAATCAAAGACCACATCAAGACTTCAAACCTTATGACTTAAAGTAAATTGCACAAACGTAATGAAAATCACCAAAACACGTAAGATAAATCTGAACTTAAGGGTTGGGCTTAGATAAATGATGCAAATTAAGCTAATACATATGAAATGAACCTACAAACCTTCATGCTCGGTAGCATACTAAATCCAGAACACTTATTTCTAGAACAAGCTAAGGTAAGTCTCATGAACCCTTTTTACTTAAACTTTTGGGTAAAATACATACTCTTTAAAACTTATTTTATGATTCAATATTACGTGCTCTTGTCCCCAAATATGAGCATAATTATTAAATCCATGAGGAGTCACGTGATTTGTGGATAGTCCGGTTTGGGAAATCCCCCACACACAATGGGCCCTTAGGATAGGGAGATCCGCCATTGAGATTCAATAATTGATGTGTCACAAATCAGTGCAGACTAACTGTGCTTAGTAGGGCACATTTAAGCCCATAGAAATAATGGGTATGGGTTAAGGGATGCTCTATCACTCGAGAGGGTCACCGGGTCCAGGTTTGATTGTGATACATTCTTTAGTGTACGAATATTATTGTTAGCTTATTTTTAATTGTAATATGTCATGTGTCTTCAACTTATGAGATCACCAACATTATGTTGCATATATTGAGTGTGTATTTCAATAGAAAATAATTTGAACAGGCGATCAAGGATAGGAGTTGACCTCCTCAGATTCATGGAGTTAGCCACCACCCTATCTATTTGTTAACATTGGAGACAATTTATTTAAAATGATGTACATGGGTTTTAGACAATATTTAACTAGTATTTGTATTGGTGTGGATGCCACGTAGCCAATGGATCATTCGACTTAATTTATTAAGTAATGTTTGTTATTTCATTGTATTGTGTTGATATCAGTCAGTCATAGCCAGCCCCGTTTAATGGGGTGTGATAATTAGGTTGTGTAATGTGTTATCGTCTTATGTTGTCATCAGTTTACAAAATTATAATGGGGTTATGAATACCTTACTTGGAATGTTTATGTACTAATATAAGTATTATGTAATAAAAGTGAAAGATATCATGAGCGAGTAGTGAAACGTAATGAATGAAGGAAAGTTTTGCAAGCAAAATGAATGGAAGTGCACAACCGTGTATTGTTAGCTCAACTATTGTGTGGTTAGGTTAGTCCATGAGGATGCACATAAGGGTTTAATCCATGTGATTGACAATGAATGAAAGGGGATTTTTGTCGCTTGACATCACTACTGTAATCAGTTTTGCGCACAATGTTGGGGGTTTATTTATAAGCCTCTGTATGATAATAGTTTCATGCATAATGTTGTGTAACACCCCAAATTTTCTCAAGGATAATAAAGTTCTCGCGAGAAGAGAAGTTCTCGCGCGACTTGTAGTTCTCGCACGAGAACACCTGCAACAGGAAGGAAACCTTATAAATAGGCAAGAACATCCCCTTTGATCTCACTTCATGCGACAAGTTTATCTGTTGTGTAAGAAAAAGAAAGAGGTGAAGTTAAGAGAGAGAAAGCGGGGCTAAGTGGTGTTTAAGGTATGTATTCGTCGATGTTTGATGTAATTATACTTCTATGGATGCCTTATAATGATATTAGTGTACGATTATATAGTTCCTGATCAAAAAGCGCTTGGTTGGTGTAAGGCTCTCGTGCAAGTATCATAAGGTGACTTTTAGACCCTTTTTTATATGTTTTCCATGATTTGGGGCTAGTATGCTTACGTTAATGAATGTTTTGATAAAGTATGATTGCTTTGATGGTTATAGAATGCTTTTGATTGTAACAATAGTTTGAGAATCGATGACGACTGAAGTTTTGGGTAGAACCATAGTTTTTGTGCGTATGGCTAAGTTCTCGCGTATAGAGGTTATTGGGTTAGTTTTCGCGCGAAAGGGAAACTTGCATGGCAAGTTTTCGCTCAAAGGACAGTTCTAGCGCAATATGTTATGTTGTTCGGTATGTTTTCGCGTGATAGGTAGTTCTCGCATAGTAAGTTGGATTCCCATAGGTATTCAGCTGAGCATTCTTATAAGTATCCCTGTATTGTGTGTAATTAAAGCCTATACATATCTATGCATAGCTAAAGAAAGTAGAAAAGCTATATATATTTTTGTATTTAAAGATAAAGTGAATGAAAGAGAATTAATAGTAATTATAGTAAAGTTCACATATGAAATCTTAAAAAACTTGAATAATAAATTCAAGAATAGTTACCTGATAAAGTACAGCTATGAAAATGTCAAAGTGTGATAAAGGAGTCTTGAAAGCATGGAGGTCTTGACATATTTCAAGACTCGACACAGGAGTCTTGCGTAATGGCAAGCGACAGGAGTCTTGCATGTGTTGCAAGCGACACGAGTCTTGCGTAATGACAAGCGACAGTAAAGTCTCGTCTCACCATAAAGTAAAGATAAATCAAAGTTAAAGTAAAGCTAAAGTAAGCATAAAGTAAAGGTAAAGTAAAAAATAAAGTAAACCTTAAAGAAATCTTTCTAATTGGAAGCATAAAGATAAAATGGTAAAGTATAAAGTATAGTAATGTATAAAGTATCGTTATAGTGTTGTTGATAAAGCGTGTAAATGTTTTAGAATCGGATGTAGATTTTGTTAAAAAAAACCTAAAGCTCACTCAACATCGCTGACTTTTGTTTGCATATTAATTTGACCGGTATGCTGTAGAGGTAGAATGTGAGCTTGGCATGAATTCAGAAGCTACCTGGCATTCGATCGAGACTCGCATCCTAGCATAGTTGGGAATTTATAGTTATAGTGGTTTTATGTGATGTAATTATTGAATCGTCAGATGTTTAAATCTTTCGTTGTTATTTTAATTGAAACTTGAGTTCGAGAACTTGTGTTCTGATGTTGAAAGTGCAACTGTAAGGTAGCCTGGTAACAAGGGCCTTACAAGTTAGTATCAGAGCCATAGTTTGAGAGATTTAGGCACTTCGATGTCTAGACTCGAACTGAGAATGGGATCTTTTAAGGGATGCCAGCGCCAGTAGCTTCATGCCATTAAGGAAAAGTTAAAGGTTAAAGTTAAGTATAAATATGTTAGAGATTCATAGTGATTAATGTGCTCTTAGTAGGGTTAGGAACTGATGTGACTCATGATAGGGAATGTTTAGGACATGAAAAATAGAGTAAGTAGCCAATTACAACTGGCCGCTTTCATTAGAAACTTATAGTACTTGACATGATCTAAACTATTACCTGGAATGACAACGTTGGTTTTCATATCTTATTTAAGGTTATGGCTGGAAGAAAAGCTACTCGTGGTGGTGCTCATGGTGGCGGCAGGGGTAGGCCACCGGTCACAAGAAGCTGAAAGTCAATGGCTGAGGAAATGCATATGGACTCTATTCATATTGTTACTGAAGAAAACTCTCATCACTCAGAGGAGAGGATTACCCCTGGAGCCTGTTGTTAGAGAGGCTATCGCTGAAGAGGTCCACAAAATTCTCCATGACATCATGCACTTGATCATGACTGAAGCTCTAAAGGAGGTGACCAAGGAATGGACACTCAAGGCGAAGAACAAAGCTAGCAAGAAAGACAGTGAGGGTACTGAGGAAGGCTTGGGGAAGGATGGGAAGGATGAGGAGGATGTGACCGATGAGGAGTTAGCTAAAGGATGTTCATACCGTATTTTCAAGGGGTGCAATCCTCCATCCTTGGATGGCAAGAGTGGTGCTATTGCCACACTATAGAGGGTGTCTGAGATGGAAGCGGTGATTGAGATCAGTCATTTGTTGATGAAGCTATTCATTGGTGGAACACCATCAAGCAAATAACGGACCCCCGTGAGTTTAGGAGTTTAAAGTGGAACGACTTGAAGGAATTGATGATTGAGGAAGTTTTATCCATAGAACGAGATTGATCAAGTGGAGAGTGAGTTCTTAGGAATCAAGGCAGACAGCATGACCCATAGGCAGTACATATCTCGTTTTAATGAGATGGCAAGGCTGGTGCCTCATTTGGTGAATACTTAAAAAAAAAGGATGAAGTGCTACATGCAGGGTTTGCCTTCAAAGGTCAGGACATATATTAAGGCAAGTGGGCCGAAGAATTCTGAATCTGTGGTATAGTTGAGTGGGATAATCTACAATGATGTAGCTACTGATGAGCCTGTAGATGAGGTAAAGAAGAAGAGTTGGTCGGGAGGCATAAAGAGAGGGGGAAGTGAGAGGTCTGTTCATAGGACCAAGAGGATGAAGGTGGAATCTTCCGCTGAGTGCCAAAAATGTGGAAGGAAGGAAGCTACAGGTGTGGGAATACTTAACACTTCTCTAGAGAATAACCTAACTTGATAAAGTGTTATAACTGTGGCAAAATGGGGCATTACGGCAGAGAGTGTAAAGAGGCGAAGATGGTCGACTCGAGTAAAGGGAAGGAGTTAGAGAAAGAAAGGAGGGTTGGTGAAAAGCCCAAGACCAAGGCTAGAGCATTCATGATGACACAAGAAGAGGCCAGAGTTGAGCCTGATGTGGTGTCAGGTGTTGATGCAAGTGAAAGGTATACATATTTTGATAAAGCTTTTTCGCACAAATTTAGCTTTAATTGGTTATTACTAATACTAAACTACACACACAAAAGGCAAGTGTACGTGTCGTGTGGTAATATAGTGTTGGTAAGAACTGAGTATCAATCCATGGACACACCGAGCTTACTCAACAACCATTTTGATTGACTACCTGATTTGATTTTGTTTTGGGGAAATGATAAGTTGCATAGATTTTTTTTTTTGGTTTAAAAACAATAATTAAAATGAAAATAAATGTTGAGACTTTTAGGGTTTTAAAATAGGGAATTAAGGCTATCATCCTAATTCGATTACACTTATGTAACTGCGATAAATATCATGGTGTGAGTAAAGATATAGGTTTAAGTAGTTATGTTAATGTTTATCAACATGAGCCAACGCGGATTTCTCATCTTGCGACTCCGTAGTGACGAGGACACCAGCATGAGTAACTTACAATACTAATCAATCAAAGCCACTAGTAATGTAGGTAGACCCAGTGTAATCTTTTAACATACGATTTCTGAAAACATAACTTAATGTTAGAAAGAGAGTTGATCAAGTTCCTTTTCAACATACCATTAATTTTAGAAAACCATAACAATTACCGTAGATTGCTCAGACTAATAAAAGGGAACCCGCAAATGATCAGAAAGCTAAAGTTATATGATTTTTAATAACCATTTCTAGCTCATTAGCCATAGATTTGTTATGAAGACCGGTTTCACGAATAAAAGTTAGTTCATACGTTTTTATATCTTGTATGTCATTTACAATTACAATTCATAAGTTTATAACTTCCCATTCAAATGTAGATGCTACCAATCAAAAGCATACCCATGATTATCATAACATTAAAATAACATAAATCACACCATTAGTTCATCACAAATTACATAAGTTTCATCCAATTAGGATGATAAAGAGAGTTTAGCTCATAATGAGCTTGAACATAACAACAAGTAACATAGAAGATATATATGAAATCATCGGTGAAATGGAACAATCAAACCGATGATCCACAATGGATAATGTTTAGACCATCCCGAGCTTTTTCCAAGTGTTGTATGCACCTCCTGAGCCTCCAAATGGTCTTCAAGACATGATGCCCGAGAGAATTCAGCAAAGTAACTCCCCCACCAAAAGCTCTTACAAATGATGGACTTAGGCATCTATTTATAGGCTTTCTTGAGTGTTTAAGCACGACCCTATTTTAATACAATGCTTATGATAGTTGATCAGTTCATACGTGTAAGAAGTGTCGGGCATGGCCCCGTGTTAAATGGGGCACGGCCCCATTTTTTGAGGTGGGGCACGGCCCCCTCGTGTTTACTTTAGGGAACAGTACTTTTTGTCCTGTGAGATATCCAAATACAATGGTGTGCTAATTTAAGCACGGGGTGTGTTTCAAAGCTCGGTTTTCTTCAAATTCTTGTTAAATATGCTTCCTTTGTACATCTTGCCCATTTGAACACCTGAAAACATAATTTAACATTTTTAAGTACATTTTAATCATTAAAAGGAAGATATTAAGAAATAATTGATGTGCTTTTGATAGGATTTTTATGTATAATTTAGAGCATATCAAACATCCCCACACTTGAACTTTGTTTGTCCTCAAGCGAAATCACTTAAAATGACAATTCCACCAAAAACCAAATAAATCAAATGATAAATATGTCTTTCAAGAAATACGCAAGTAAACTTATTTTCCCTAAATGTAAACCTTTTAAGCATATGTAGAATGATATCCTAGCAAGCAATAGATTAGTTGGTAAAGATTATTAACATGTAAAAATCCACACTTCTCACAAGATGCACTCACACTCGGCTAACTAGATGGAGTCTTAGTCAAGGTTAACTATTACTAATACGCTCAATTGCCTAGTATGAATATGTGTGAAATCATATGCTTGTTAAGGGATCAAATCTCCACCTACTTAGATATTTACTTGCGTAAATCATTAGGTCTTTGATGGGTTGTAACTTGACTCGGGCTCGGGTATGGATTTTGTGGAAAAAGTGGCTAAATGCTAAAGAAAATGGTCTTGGCTTATTTTTCTAACATAAACTACAAGGAAAGAAATAAAAGGTTCCCTATACAATACTTCAAGCTAGAATGGATATGCTAACTTGAGGACTCGTTTAAGGTCAAATTATCAAGACCATACTTTACTTTCAAAAACCTTACTTCATATTTCACCCGAAGATACACGAAACTCTCCTATCGTAAGGATCGTTCAGCTTGAAGCCTAATATCACCTAATCGAATCAGTTCCATATATTCGTATCGGGACTCGGTCTGGTTCTTTTTGCATTTTCCATCGTGGGACCAGTTCCCACTGTTCGGGCATCTTTTGTACGTTTTTGCTCGACTCTTTATAGCGCTTTTTGAAATTTCACAAAATGAAGGGAGTTGTTTCTTTTTTCGCCATTTTTTCTTGCATCGAACGTGAGATTTTGAATTTGTTTGCGGATTTCCGGGGGAAGTCCTGATTTTGCGTGCTGAAGGGAACAAAATAAATTAAATTCAATAGAATGCATTCTATTTATTTTAGGTCTGCCGGTAAAAGACCAATTTCTTTTAATAAGCCAAAAACATGTCTTTAACGAAAAACGGGCTTTGTTGAAGGCTTTTTGGTTAAGTGACTTAGTTGTTTGGGTAATCGAGAAATAAAAACGTTTAAGCTCAACGGGGCTAACTAGGGTTAACGTTCGGGTAAGGAAAATTACAATTAAAATGGTTAGGGCTTAAATGGTTAAAGTTTCCTAATGCTTAAATTATTTTATGCAATAAATACTAATTAAGGTCTTTAATTGTATACCCAAATCATGTTCTAATCACATGTATCATAAGGCACCCTCAATTAAATCCAGAATAAAAGTAGAATTGCATAAATGCAAAAGCTATTTACGACTCAAAAATAAACTCACGTACGGATGGAATTGGATAAAAGTGTTTCATTTTATATGTACAAATATTTTTACTAAATCATTTCTTTTAAGGATATCACAAAAAAAAAACATTTTCTAAGTTTATTTGGATTTTATTTATTTACTTATTTATTTCCCGAAAACGTATATTTATAACTTGTTTTATCAAAAATTGTTCAAATTTTTGGAGTTTTGCCACGAAAATTAATGGTTAAGTGATTTTTATAAAAATTTTAAGTTTGGACCTTTTTTAGCAGAGTGTCAAATGTGTAAAATACCTCATCGCTACACTTAAAATTCACATTGTGCTCAATGTGATTAATAATTTAAAATAAGGAATGATAATGAAATAGCTCCCCTAAAAATGATTAATTTGACACTTGTGCTCGGTATCCATAGCCGCCTTTAAATGTAAGAATCCTCAGGATCACCTGAAATATCATCAATTTATTAAAAACATTAAAATTTTAAGCAAAACAAAATAAAATAAAATGACATAAATTAAAAGATAGATTGGCACGAAATAGCTGTGTCCCCAGCCCTCAAACGTGATACGGTTTTCAAGGGCTTTGCGGCGGGATATTCCCCCACTCGTGATACATTCGGTTCCTGATATACGTGACATCGTTGCTCATGTCATCGACTCGGGAGTGCAGACTTTTGACTATGTTGAATGTTTGTTGTGCGTATTCAAATGATCACCTTGCATGGTCGGTGGTAGTTTGGATTGCCTCATAAAGGTCTAACATACTCGAGAATTCACTAGTGTGTGAGCTGGAAGCCCCGGCTTCTTCATGCTAAGCCGGCATATCGAGGTCCATGATGATTTCTTCGGGATCTGCCAGATCCTAGATTTGTCCCTTTTTGTCCATAAACCTCGGCTGTCCATTTGGTAGGTTTGTGATCATGTATATGCTCATGTAAATGCTCAATTCCAACAATCCCGGCATCACTCCTTCAATTCCCTTCGTGTTACACCCATATCTCTCGTATAAGTTCAGAATCCAGATTCCTCCAAACATAGGTGTCAGAGCACCTGCAAACACATTCCAATACAAACAAATTACAAAACAAATACCCAACATTCCATGGTAAATGATTCACCATACAATATAAAATGAATAAGTCTCTCAAACTAACAACTCCCTTGCTCTGACCACGAGTTGTTATCGAATGGCTAAGGAGACGGTGTATGTAACATAGCAGCGGGCCCCATATCTGATTGATTTTGGTTATACTAGAGTTGAACACCCATGTTCCAATTCTCCCCCAGAATTCCTTTCGCATGGCACTACTCTCTACGTCTTTACTTTCCTCGTCTAGAAAGGTATGGTATGCTCGCATTCCTGAATTGCTTCCTCCTCCATTTCTTGTTCTATATAAATATCAAGATATACACCGAACAAAGCAATGAATATTTTTCACCAACGTCCCCCAAGTCTAAATGAAACTATTAGATCATCCAACGGGTCAGAGTCTTTAATGCTGAATCTAAAAGATGCCAAAAATTTAAGAGTCAGTTCATAAACTGAAGGTTTGTTTTGTGAAAACAGACATTTCCACTGAACACTCAATAAATTATTGTATCTTTCTAGCTGTCCAACAGCCGTCAAGGTTTCTAAATCGACTTGTAGGTGTGATCTTTTGGTTCCCTTTAACAGTCTTCGTAACGTGTGATGACACCATCTTTCACGGCTTCCCTCAAATTGTAGATATGGATGATTCATGTCCTTGAAATTTTAAACAAATAAGTTAAACTACACAAAACGAATTTCTGGAACAGCTTCATTATGTCAGGAAACAGGCACGGGTTTGATGAGACATCACACCACATTTGTTGGATTCATGTTTAAACCAGTTAAACTTTTGACAATTAAGAGAAACTGTAAACATGGGGTTGTGCCTTGTGAAACATGGGGTGCGATCAACATTTTGAGTTGTGAAATTTTGACTCGAGCACGCGTGGTTTTGTTTGTAAACCTTTGATTAACCATGGGTTTGACGTTTTCTTGCTTGAAAAATCAAAGATTACATATGTATCATTTTAATCTCTTGTTAACAATTCATGTTACTCAAAATATAAAGTCTTAACACCACTTGTTTGACAAATTAAACCCTTGTAACTTGAATGTACTTAACAATGATTCAACCATAATTTATGAATATAGTCATATAACAACCTAAGGAAAAGCATAAATAAAAATAAACTAACTAAACACAAACATTAGCATACTAATAAGCTACTAAAATAAACATGAACAAGAAGGCTTATATTATTCATCATTCCATATAACACTGATTAAAAGGTTTTACATATAATGGCTAGGAACAAGAAGGCTTACGTTTTTAAGTAGGATTTGGGGTGATTAAAGCCTGGAACAAGTGTGGTATTTATATACAAGTCGGGAAAGTTGATCACGGGGGCGTGCTTGGTTAGGCACGGCCCCGTGTTTGTTAGATTTCTTCTTAAATCCGACCTGCAACGTTCCAGAGTAGTAAGCTGAGATCATGGAAAATTTTTGTCAGAGGCACGAGGGCGTTCTTCATGGGGCACAGCCCCATGATTGGCTTGAGAGATCCTACAAAAAGTTAAAAATCTTAAGAAAAACCCATGTACGGGTGTCGTTTTTCAATTTCGGATCTTCGACGCGACCCTTCCCCACACTTAGTCTTCGTTGGGGCGGAGATGCAATTCCTCCAAGAAGATCTTGATTGGTCCATCAGTATACGGTTTTAAACGATGACCATTTAACTTGAAACTTAAACTGTCGCAGTTTTCAATTTTGATATCACCATTTGGAAAAACATCTTTAATTGTGTAAGGCCCGGACCAACGCGATTTCAGCTTTCCAGGTAACAAACGTAGACGAGAGTTATACAATGAGACACGTTCTCCCACATGAAATAGTTTAGTGTTATTTAATCGAGAATAGTGGAATTCACTTGTCTTTTCCTTGTAAACCGTAGCGTTCTCGTACGCTTGTTCTCTTGGTTCCTCGAGTTTGTGGATTTGTAGAAATCGATTATTACCCATAACGTTTTGGTCTAGGTTTGCTTCTTTGAGTGCCCAGTAGGCTTTGTGTTCGAGTTCCACAAGTAGATAACATGACTTCCCATATACAAGTTTAAACAGTGTTATGTCGATGGGAGTTTTATAGGCTATTTTAAAAGCCCATAATGCATCATCTAGTTTGGTAGACCAATCCTTGTCATTTTGACCTATGGTTTTCTTGAGGATTCATTTTGATGCCATTGTTAGTGACTTCAGCTTGCCCATTCGCTTCTGATACCAGTTTAAACGGTGTTATGTCGATGGGAGTTTTATAGGCTGTTTTAAAAACCCATAATGCATCATCTAGTTTGGTAGACCATTCCTTGTCATTTTGACCTACGGTTTTCTTGAGGATTCGTTTGATGCCATGATAAGTGACTGTAGCTTGCCCATTCGCTTCTGGATGATAAGCAGTTGTAAAGCAATAGTGCACACCATAACAAGCCATTGCTCTTTTGAGCTGGTTGTTAAAGAAATGCATTCCACAGTCACTAATTAAAGCTTTGGGGGCACCAAAATGAGAGAATAGTTTCCTAAGGAATCTGGCAACATTTCTTGCATCATTGGTAGGTAGGGCTTGAGCTTTGGCCCATTTTAGGACATAATCGACTACTACCAAGATGTAACGATTAGCAAAAGACACCAGGAAGAGCCCCATGAAATCAATACCCCATATATCAAATACCTCGCATACTTGAATGGGTTTCTGAGGCATATCATCCTATGTTGAGATATTGGTTGCTTTTTGACATGCATCACAGGTGCGTACTATGTTGTGAGCATCTTTGAAGATCATAGGCTAGTAGAGTCTAGAGTCAAAAACTTTCTTGGCTTTTAGGGTTGCTCCATGGTGTACTCTTATGGGTCCATGATAGTGCCTTAGAATTTATTGTGCTTCACTTCCGTATACGCATCTTCAGATAAGCTCGTCTGCATCAATTCTTAACAGATGCGGATCTTCCTAATAGTAATGCTAATGTCAACAAAGAATTTCCTCTTTTGCTGATAAGTCATTCCTTTGAGGAGAATTCCGCTTGCCAAGTAATTAGCGAAATCATCAAACCAAGGATGTTTATCGATTGAGGATTGGATGTGCATAAGGAATTCGTGAGGAAAATTGTTGTTTATCTTGGATTCCTCGGATTGTGAAGGAATTGAATCTTCAGGAGGCGAGAGATGATCGGCTGCTAGATTTTCTGCTCCTTTCTTATCGTGATTTTCAATGTCAAATTCTTAAATTAGAAATAACCAACGAATCAGTCTCAGCTTTGCATCTTGTTTGTTGAACAGATAACGAAGGGCTGCATGATCGGTGTAAACGATTGTTTTTGGAAGGATGAGGTACGAGTGGAATTTGTCAATTGCAAAATGGCAAGAAGCTCTATCTCGGTGGTGGTGTAGTTTTCTTGCGCATCGTTTAGGGTTTTGCTCGTGTAGTAAATTGGGTGGAATTGCTTGTCTTTCCGTTGGCCTAACACGGCTCCTACCGCGAAATCATTTACGTCACACATGAGTTCAAATTGTGGTGTCCAATAAGGGGAAACCATGAGCGGAGCTGTTACCAATCTCTCCTTCAGCAAATTGAGTGCACTAATGCATTCATTAGAAAATACGAATTGTGCGTCTTTCTCGATGAGTTGAGTCATTGCTCGTGCGATTTTTGAGAAATCTTTAATGAAACATTGATAGAATCCTGGTTGACCTAGGAGGAAACTTCTGATTGCTCTCATGGTTGTGGGATGTTGAAGTTTGGAAATAGTGTCGACTTTGCCTTGATCGACCTCAAGCCCTGCTCGAGAGATTTTATGTCCTAACATAATTCCTTCAGTAACCATGAAGTGGCACTTTTCCTAATTCAAGACAAGGTTATAATCTTCACATCTAACTAACATCTTTTCCAGATTTTCAAGAGATTGTTCAAAAAAGTTCCCAAAGATGGAAAAGTCATCCATGAAAACTTCCATAGAATGTTAGATCATGTGCCGATAAGCAAACTTGCCATATGGACATGTAAATGTTGTTTTCTCTTGATCTTCAGGAGCAATTGAAATTTAGAAATAACCTGAGAAACCATTGAAGAAACAATAGAACATTTTTTCAAATAATCATTCAAGCATTTGGTCGATGAAGGGCATAGGGAAATGATCTTTCCTTGTGGCAGCATTGAGTTTGTGATAGTCGATGCAAACTCTCCATCCTGTAACCATATGAGTTGGAATAAGCTCATTCTTCTCATTAGTTACAACAGTTATTCCTCCTTTCTTTGGAACAACTTGGACGGGACTGACCCAATGTGAATAAGAAATAGGGTAAATCAAACCGACATCTAGCAGTTTGATTAATTATTCCATCACAACCTCTTGCATGCTCGAATTTAAACATCCTTGAGGTTGAATGATAGATTTGAAATTTTCCTCCATCAGCATTTTGTGAGTGCAAAAGGATGGATTGATTCCCTTGATGTCCATGATCTTTCAAGCAATTGCTCGTTTATGTGCCTTAAGCACATTGAGCAACTTGTTCTTCTCATCATTTGATAAGGTGAATGAGATGATGATAGGAAGTTGAGATGTGTTTTCAAGAAAGGCGTATTCGAGGTGAGACGAAGGTTCTTTGAGTTCTAAAACCAAAGGATCTTCGATACATGGTTTAGCTTTAGGTTCCAGTTTTTGTTCGATGATCTCGAATGCTTCTTGATGAGATGATGTTTCATTAACTTCTGGTTCTGAAATGATGGGTTCGATGTTTAGACTTATATTAATTGATTGTTACAAACTTTATTTTCAAGGGATTCCCTTAAATGACATCTTATGATCGAATCGCAAACATCAATGTAATAGAGTGAGTCATCATGATGTTAAGGATGTTTCATGGATCGTCCTATGTTAAATGTCACTTCCTCCTTATCCACTCAAAGTGTAAGTCTGCCGGAGCTCGAGCGATTGCTAAGAAAGGCCGACCTAGGATAAGAGAAACATTCTTGTCCTCATCCATGTCAAGGATCAGAAAATCAACGGAAAATACAAATTTGTCAATTTTAACTAAAATGTTTTCAACGATGCCCTTCGGATATTTGACGGAACGATCAGCTAACTGGATGCTCATACGAGTAGGTCTTGGTTCACCTAAGTTTAACTTTTTGAAAGCCGCATAAGGCATAAGGTTAATGCTAGCACCTAAGTCAGCTAACGCGTTACTAACCAAAAGATTTCCTATTAGGCAAGGTATGGTAAAGCCCCCTGGATTAGTCATCTTTTGGGGTAGTTTGTTTTGAAGGACTGTAGAGCATTCCTCATTCAAAACTACATGTGATAACTCTTCCAGTTTCTTTTTGTTTGACAACACACCCTTCAAGAACTTAGAATAATTTGGCATTTGGGCTAAGGCTTCCACCAATGGCAGATTGATATGGAGTTGCTTGAACAACCCTAGGAATTTATCATATTGTTCCTCTGTTTGTTGTTGTCTCAAACAACCAGGATATGGAGGTGGTAGAACATAGGGTGGTGGTGGAACGTATTTCTTGGCTGGTTCTTCAATAGCAATAGGTTGCTTTTGTTATCACTTGCATTACTTGGAGTTTCAGTTTCTATTTCCTCAAGGATTGGTTGTAATGCATGTGCATCACCTTGAGTGGTTTTGCCACTCCTTGTGGTGGTGGCTTTCACTTGTGCATTAGGGTTTGTCACAAAGTTGCTGGGCAAAGCACCTTGGGGTCTCTCAGATAGTTGTTATGCTAACTAACCTACTTGGTGTTCAATGGTTTGCAATGATGCATTGTTGCTTTTAATGTCAGATTCGTTTCTTTGAAACCTCTTCTCATTTCTTCAATCAGATTTTTGGATGTATTCATCTATGGCTTGTGTGGTTATCAATAATTGCTGCAATAGGTCTTCCATTGATGATGCTCCACGGTCTTGGTTACTACTGTTTGGACCATGGTATGGTGGTTTTCGTTGTTTGTAGGGTGGCTGTTGGTTGAATCCAGATGATGATTGCTTGTTGCTAGATTCTTTGTTATTTGAGTTACTTCTCCAATTTAAGTTGTTTTCATATAAATTGCTTGGGCCTCCTGCGTAATCAACATATTCAACCATCATCATGCTTTGTGGGCATTCATTGGTCTTGTGTGAATTTTCGCATATGTTGCATTGTGTTGGAGTTTTCTTCAGTTCGGCTTGCAATTGTTCGAATTGTTTGGTTAGGGCTTCTAATTGGGTTGCATCTAGGGATTCGGAGCCTACTTGATGAATGCCTTTAGAACTAGGTTTTTTTTTAAGGGATTATGAGCAAAGCTCTTTTTAGCTGCTCTTTCTTGCGCTTGGTATGCTTTAGTTGGCATGACACTTCCAAAATCTCCTCCCGCACTTTGATCAACAGCTTGATCGTGTGCTCCGCTGATTGCATCGTAAAAGGTTTGACACTGCAGCCATAGATCAAGTCCGTGATGGGGCATGTCTGAAGCAGACCTTTATATCTCTCCCGTGATGTGTGTAATGATTCATCATCATCTTGGCGAAAGCTTGTGATGTTGCTTCTTAGTTTGGCAATGCGATCAGGTGGAAAGTATTTCAAAAGGAATTGTTCAGACATTTCTGCCCATGTGGTGATGGGGTCAGGCGGAAACGAATCAAGCGAGTCAATGGCTCGGCCTTGAAGTGAAAATGGAAAAAGGTCTTAGTCTAATTGCATCGTCTGAACAATTGTTAATTTTGAAAGTTGCACATATATGAAGGAATTGTGAGATGTGAGCATTAGGATCTTCATCACACAATCCGTGAACTAAAAAGAGTTTTCTACGAGTTAGATAATACTAGAATTAATCTTGAAATTGTTGGCCGCTATTACCGGTTGGACAATGCTAGACTCATAACCATCTATTGACGGTGTGGCATAGTGTCATCTTCATTTCCTCTTCTTGGTTAGCCATGTCTTCTTTGGATGGTGTACCTTCCAAAACGTCTTCTTCGATGATTGTTGTTGTTTGTCGTGGTCTTTCGCGTAGCCTTTGACAAAAAATTTATTCGGGTTCCGATAGAGGCGAAACACGTTCAGGACTAGACGATTCGGACATACACTAACATAAGGAAGCATATACTAACTAAGGCTTATATTTAAGCAGGCAAATATAACTAACTAAGGCACACTAACTAATCTAACTAAAACAAATAAAACAAGTTTGAATAAAAATATATTAACAATATATAAACAAGATAGTCAAAAATACAGATTGTCTTTCAAGACTATCATGTGTCCCTTCAACGGCGCCAAAAATTTGATGCGTGCAAAAGGTATATATATTTTGATAAAGGTTTTTCGCACAAATTCAATTTTAATTGGTTATTACTAATACTAAACTACACACACAAAAGGCAAGTGTACCTTTTGTGTGGTAATATAGTGATGGTGAGAACCGAGTATCTATCCGTGGACACACTGAGCTTACTCAACAACCTTTATGATTGACTACCAAATTTGATTTTGTTTTGGGAAAATAATAAGTTGCATTAGTGTAACCAGGATTTTTTTTGGGATTAAAACAATAATTAAAATGAAAATAAAAATTAAGACTTTTGGGGTTTTAAAACATGGAATTAAGTCTATCATTCTAATTAGATTACACTTATTTAACTATGATGAATATCATGGTGTGAGTAAGATATAGGTTTAAGTAGTTATGGTAATGTTTATAAACGTAAACCAACGTGGATTTCTTGTCTGCCGGCTCCCTAGTGACAAGGACACCGGCATGAGTAACTTACAATACTAATCAATCAAAGCCACTAGTAATGTAGGTAGACCCAGTGTAATCTTTTAACATACGATTTCTGAAAACATAACTTAATGTTAGAAAGAGAGTTGATCATGTTTCTTTTTAACATACCATTAATTTTAGAAAACCATAACAATTAATGTAGATTTCTCAGACTAATAAAAGGGAACCCGGAACAAAAAGCTAAAGTTATATGATTTCTAATAACCATTTCTAGTTCATTAGCCATAGATTTGATATGAAGGCCGGTTTTGCGAATAGAAGTTACTTCGTACGTTTTTCAACCTTGTATGACATTCAAAATTACAAATCATAAGTTTATAACTTCTCGTTCAAATATAGATGCTACCCATCAAAAGTTTACCCAAGATTATCATAACATTAACATAACATAAATCACACCATTACTTCATCACAAATTACATAAGTTTCATCCAATTAGGATGATAAAGAGAGTTTAGCTCATAATGAGCTTGAACATAACAACAAGTAACATAGAAGATAGATATGGAATCATTGGTGAAATGGAACAATCAAATCGTTGATCCATAATGGATGATGTTTAGACAATCCCGAGCTTCTTCCAAGTGTTGTATGCACCTCCCAAGCCTCCAAATGGTCTTCAACACTTGAATCCTGAGAGAATTCAGAAGACTAACTCCCCCACCAAAAGATCTGTAAAATGATGGAATTACGCCTCTATTTATAGTCTTTCTGGAGTGTTTAAGCATGGCCCCATGCCAAAAAGGCACGGCCCCGTGCTAGTATAATGCAGGAAGTGTTGGGCACTGCCCCGTGTTTAAGGCGGGGCATGGCCCGTGCCTCCTGGGGCACGGCCCCATGTTTACTTTTAGGGAATAGTACTTTTCGTCATTTCAGATTTCCAAACACGGGGGTGTGCTAATTTAAGCAGGGGGTGTGTTTCAGGCAAGTCATGGGGCCGTGCTTAATGAGGCACGGACCCATGCTTGGACTTCAAAGCTCTGTTTTCTTTAAATTCTTGTTAAATATGCTTATTTTGTCCATCTTATCCTTTTGAACACCTGAAAATACAATTTAACATTTTTAAGTACATTTTCATCATTTAAAGAAAAATATTAAGGAATAATTGATGTGCTATTGATAGGATTTTTATGTATAATGTAGAGCACATCAGGCATGTTTTTGGTTAACAACATACTTGCTTCTATTCTTTTTTATTCTGGTGCAAGTAAAAGTTTTATATCTGCTACCTTCTGTGATCCGATTAATGGTAAGGCTAAAGAAATAGATCATGAATTTGAGGTAGAAAATGCTATTGGAAAGACTGCTAAGATAACTGAGGCCTTAGAAGATTGCATTATTGAATTAGAAGATCATAGATTTCTTGTTGGTTGTTTTTTTATGATCCTAGGGGGATTTGATGTTTTGTTGGGTATGCATTGGTTAGCCGTCTATGAAGCTAACATAGTTTGTCGACGAAAGATGATTTAAATGAAAGCGCCTGATGGTAGCCTAGTCATGATATATGGTGATAAATTCTACAAAATTCCAAATGTAATATTCATGATAAAGGCAGAAAGGTTTATGAAACGGGGGTATGGAGCGTTCTTGGCATACGTTACAGATGCTAAAGCTGAAACGGTAAAGTTGGCAAATGTGCCCGTGGTGTGTGCCTTTCCAGATGTGTTCCCCAAGGACTTGACAGAAGTACCGCCCTATCGAGAGATAGAGTTTTAGATCGACCAGGTGCCAAGCGCTCAACCCGTTTCTAAAGCACCTTATCGTTAGCTTCGTCACAGATGAACAAATTACTAACCTAACTACAAGACCTTCTCGACAAAGGTTTCATCAGACTGAGCATTTCTCCTTCGGGTGCTCTGGTGCTGTTCGTAAAGAAGAAAGATGGTAGTATGAGAATGTGTATAGATTACAAGGAGTTGAATAAGCTTACGATAAAGACTAGATATTTGTTACCTAGGATCGACGATGTGTTCGACCAGTTGCAAGGTGAAAGTTGGTTCTGGAGGATCGACCTCTGGTCAGGATATCACCAGCTAAAGGTAAACGAGCAGGATATACCAAAGACAACGTTTCGGACACGGTATGGGCATTACGTGTTTCTCGTAATGTCGTTTGGTTTGACAAATGCTCTTGCAGCATTTATGGACTTGATGAATAGGGTTTGTCGGTCGATGCTCGAGTGATAGTATTTATAGACGATATCCTGATCTATTCAAAGAACGAGAGAGATCATGCTTGTCACATCCATGAAGTGTTGGAAACTCTAAGAAGGGGAAGCTGTATGCGAAGTTCTCCAAATGCGCATTTTGGTTCGCGAGGTGCAGTTTCTAGGCCATGTGATCAACCAAAAGGGGATCATGGTTGATCATGCTAAAGTGGAGGCCATAATGCGATCGAGTTCACCAAAGACGCAGTTAGAAATCCGAAGCTTCCTTAGATTGGCGGGTTATTATAAGAGGTTCATCCAGGATTTTTCCAAGATTGCCTCGCCATTGACAAGGCAGACCAAGAAAGATGTGAAGTTCGAATGGGGCGATAATTAAAAGGATGTGTTTGTAGAGTTAAAGAGAAAGTTGACACAAGCTCCGGTATTAGTGTTATCAGAAGCGAATGAGGACTTGGTTGTCTATTTCGATGCTTCTTATCAAGGGTTAGGGTGCGTGCTAATGCAAAGGGGTAAAGTCATAGCATATGCTTCCCGACAGTTGAAGATTCACGAAGTGAATTACCCCACCCATGATCCGGAGCTCGCTGCTGTGATTTTTTGCGTTAAAGATATGGTGACATTATCTATACGGTGTCAAATTGACAATTTTTACTAACCACAAAAGCTTAAAAGTACTTTTTTGAGTAGAAGGACCTCAATATGAGACAGAGAAGATGGTTACAGCTAATAAAAGACTATCACTGTGAGATTCATTATCACCAGGGTAAAGCTAATGTAGTGGCTGACGCCCTAAGCCATAAAGAAAACCGTGAACCGATTCGGGTAAGATCTTACCAGTTGATCGTGACTCCCGATTACAAAGCACAGAAAGAAGCTCTTAAACCTGAACATGTGAATGGGGAGAGAATGAAAGGGCAAGTCGCGAATCTGGAAAAAACTCAATAGTGTCAAAACCAGATTCGATCGTATATAGATCCCTAGTCATGGAGGTCTACATGAGAGGGTATTAGACGAAGCTCACAAGACTCGCTACTTAGTTCATCTAGGAACCACCAAGATGTACCAAGATTTGAAAAAGAATTATTGGTGGCCGGGATTGAAAGCAGATGTAGAAAGGTATGTAGAGAAACGCTTAACTTGTCTCCAGGGTAAGGCAAAATATCAAAAGCCATATTGGAAGATCCAACCCTTAAAGATTCTCGAATGGAAGTGGGAGCATGTTACTATGGACTTCATAACGAAGCTACCTCGTACATCTAAAGGTTATGATGCCATATGGGTTATAGTGGACAAGCTGACGAAGAGTGCCCACTTTTTACCAATTAAGGAGACGTATAACTTGGAACGACTAGCCAAGTTATTCATTAATGAAATCATTACTCGCCATGGTGTGCCGGTGTCGATCGTCTTCTATAGAGACACGTGGTTTACATCCAAGTTTTAGAATAAGTTTAATAATGCTATGGAATGAGGCTGCACATCAGTACAGCATACCACCCACAAACGGATGGCCAATCCGAAAGGACCATTCAGACATTGGAGGACATGCTTCGAGCATGTATCATAGACTTTGGTGAAAGCTGGGATAGTCACATGTCATTAGTGGAATTCTCATACAATAACAGCTACCATGCTAGTATTGGGATGCCCCCGTATGAAATGCTTTATGGTCGGAAATGTAGAAGTCCTATGTCGACAAATGCCGTAGACCAATTGAGTTTAATGTCGATGACAAAGTAATGCTAAAGGTTTCACCTTGGAAAGGAATCATTCGATTCAGAAAGAGAAGGAAACTAAGCCCTAGATTCATTGGGCCATTCAAAATATTAGCCTGTGTGGGGAAGTGGCATATAGCTTGGAACTACTAGATGAGTTAAGTGGAATTCATCCTACTTTCCACGTATCACATTTGCGCAAGTGATTAGCCGATGAAGATGCCCATATTCCACTGGATGATGAGGAGATAGATAATAGATTGAATTGCATAGAACAACATAGGGTAATAACAGACAAAAAAGATAAACAACTGAGAAATAAAGTAATTCCACTCTTTCGGGTACAGTGGATGCATAGAAAAGGATCGGAATCCACTTGGGAATCCGAAGATGAAATGAGACAGCACTAACATCGATTGTTTGAAGTGTAACAGGTTCCGGGGACGAAACCTAAATAAGGGGGATAGACTTGTAATACCCCAAATTATTTCAAGGATAATAAAGTTCTTGTGAGAAAAGAAGTTCTCACACAACTTGAAGTTCTCGCGTGAGAACACCTACAACAGGAAGGAAACTTTATAAATAGGCTAGTATATCCTATTTGATCTTATTTTGCATGAAAAATTTATCTGTTGTGTAAGAGAGAGATAGAGGCGAAGTTTAGAGAGAGAAAGCAGGGCTAAGTGGTGTTTAAGGTATGTATTCATCGATGTTTAATGTAATTATACTTCTATGGATGCCTTATAATGATATTAGTGCACGATTATGTAGTTCCTGATCAAAAAGCTCTCGGTTGGTGCAAGGCTCTCGTGCAAGTATCATAAGGTGAGTTTTAGACCCCTCTATTTATACGTTTTCCATGATTTGAGGCTAGTATGCTTACCTTAATATCTATATAGATTAAGTATGATTGTTTTGATGGTTTTAGAATGCTTTTGATCCTAACAATAGTTTGAGAATCGATGACTTGGGACTGAAGTTTCGGGTAGAACCATAGTTTTCGCGCGAATAGCTAAGTTCTTGCGTGTAACGGTCATTGGGTTAGTTTTCGTGTGAAAGTGAAGCAAGCATTACAAGCTTTCACTCAAAGGATAGTTCTCGCGCGACTTATAGTAAGCGAATGGAAAGTTCTCGCGCAATATGTAATGTTGTTCGGTAAGTTTTCGCGTGATAGGTAGTTTCGGCATAGTAAGTTGGATTCCTATAGGAATCTAGCTGAGCATTCTTGTAAGTATCCTTGTATTGTGAATAATTAAAGCCTATACATATCTATGCATAGCTAAAGAAAGTAGAAAAGTTATTTATATTGTTGTATTTAAAGATAAAGTGAATGAAAGAGAATTAACGGTAATTATAATAAAGTTCACATGTGAAATCTTAAAGAACGTTAAAGTATGCTAAAGGAATCTTGCAAGCATAGAGGTCTTGACGAACTTCAAGTCTCGACACAGGAGTATTGCGTAATGGCAAGCGATAGGAGTCTTGCATGTGTTGCAAGCGACAGGAGTCTTGCATAATGGCAAGCGATAGTAAAGTCTCGTGTTATGCATGAGCAATAGCTAAAGGAGTTCTGTGCGAAGCACAGTCTCACCATAAAGTAAACATAAATCAAACTTAAAGTAAAGCTAAAGTAAGCATAAAGTAAATGTAAAGTAACAATAAAGTAAACGTTAAAGAAATCTTTCTAATTGGATGCATAAAGATAAAATGGTAAAGTATAAAGTATATTAATGTATAAAGTATCGTTGTAGTGTTGATGATAAAGCCTGTAAATATTTTAGAATCAGATGTATTTTTTGTAAAAGAAAACCTAGAAGCTCACTTAGGGTCGCTAACTTTTGTATGCATATCTGTTTGATAGGTATGCAGTAGAGGTAGAATGTGAGCTTGGCATGAATTCAAAAGCTACCTGGCATTCGGTCAACACTGGCATCCTAGCATAGTTGGGAATTTATACATTTAGTGGTTTTATGTGATGTGATTATTTAATCATCAGATGTTTAAATCTTCTGCTGTTATTATACTTGAAATTTGAGTTCGAGAACTTGTGTTCTGATGTTGAAAGTCCAACTGTAACGTTGCCTGGTAACCAGGGCCTTACATGTTGAGGGTCTACTACATGACATTGATCCATTATAATAAAAGATAATGACAAAAGAACAGAGGAAATGAAATGATGATGAAAGATAATGAAATGAGCATTTTATTATGTATGTATTAATGTGTGCTGGCGTACACTTATGCAAAGGAATTAAAGAATGAAAACTATATTTTATTATAAAGTAGAATTCACTTACTGTCGGGTACTTTGTATGCATAACAGTTCGTAGGTAACCATTTATGTTGAGAAGGTCCAGGCACAGGCAGTGAAGCTACTAGGATAGTTCAAGTCTTACATCTAAAGTTTTGAAAACATGTTTATATTAATGCACATTTGATGTTTAAACAAAATATAATGATGTTTTAAGACAAGTAATATTATTTAAAATGTCAAATTATGATTTCCGATACAAATGTCATGTTTATCAATGTTTTATGCTATGAATGGTCAACTGTGAGTGTTCCCGGGTATGGGGCTTACACATTGAAGATAGTGAGTGGATTAAATCCACTTAGGGCAGCTTACTAGATTTATGTTCGTAATTTGAACGCATTGAATGCAAGGATTTGTGTAAAGGTTGTTAAGGTTTGAATTCAGTTTAGTTTGAAGTCTTCAATATGAGTCATTCGTTGTATTGTGTGATGCATTGTGATACAACAAGTTATGCATGGTGGAGGGGTATGACAACAACAAAGTTAAGAACTACTACTCCTCTATTTATGACTTTCCAAGTATGCCAAGTAATATGTCAAAATGTTGAAAATTTGAACATATATGGAACAAAAAATGAGCAGGGGAAGATTCTAAAGCTAAAGGTATAAGATATAATACATCTCTTTCATGGAACATGGTCTATCCAAATAATCTTTGGGAAGATATAACCTTATCATTGAGTGAAAATACAACAAACATAAAAACATATACTACATAACCAAGGCAGCTAGGAAGGTGCCATACGAAAGGAATGAATTCATATGCCTAAATAGATCTGAGTTAGGTGATCTTGCATGTCTAAAGCTACAAAGTCCTAGCAACACCACAAAAGCATTTAGCTGAGGATATCCAAAGAAGATGTTAACTCAATTAACAAGATTGAGGAGTTCAAAGCAGCAGAGCGGGCTAGAAGAGAAAAAAGAAAAGAAAAAAAAGTTCTTTCTACAAGAAAGAAAAATAAGGTAAGACTTTTGAACCCCATCAATCCCAATCAAAAGCTTCATAACTTCCTCATGATTCACAAGCTATAACAAGAAGAATGGGAGAAGCGCTTGATAAAGAACCAAGATTTTCTAACTTAATACATACCAACAATGATTTCATAAAAATAATCCAAAACTTTTATTATTGGCTTTTATGCTTTATATAAATTAGTAATGGGAATACATTCATGTAGCATCAATGAATTTATATAGACATATAAAAATACTTTTAATCTAAGCTTTTGTTATATTTTTAGTCTTATAACTACTTTGTATTATGTTACAATCAAAATCTGTTCTCTTAGACCAGAAACTATAGTAACACAAAATGTGTGGTTTAATATCACGAAACTTGTTTAACATGCAACAAAAGACACGGATTTTTATTATGACTAAGCTGCAATTGTGACTTTATAATGATCATCAGTGGAGATGGTTTTCTTTTGAAAAACTTTGGTCTCACATAAAGGAGCAAACAACTCGAGCTGCTCGCGAGCTACTTGAGATCGTCTCGATAAAAGGCATGTAACAAGTCGAGTGTTATTGAGCTCGAGCTCTAGCTTTATCATGCTCGAGCCGAGCCAAAGCCTATAAAAAGCTTATTAAATTTTTGAGCCTAAGTCCGAGCTTCACATATCGGGCTCGAGCCGGTTCATGAGCTTAAACAAGTGTTTTATTTATATATGTTTTTTGTTTATTTTATTAAATATATTTATACAAATAATTATTATACATAAAATTATAAAAAAAGAAATTAAATAATAAATTATATAACATAAAAATAAATTAATAATTAATAATTAATATTAAAAAACAAACGAGTCGAGCCCGTCAAAGGAGGAGCCGCCCCCACAAGGCAAGCGCCCACAGTCGTAAAACACTCTTCGCACAATACATCCACTATAAGGTTGACTTATTCGCTCGACTAATAGTTGGAATTTGACCCCCTAAGCTAAATTGAGAATCTAGCAAACTAAAGATAACTTTTTTAGTCATAGTCATGTCATGTTCTAGGTCAACAGAAATTGTCACTTGTATCCAAGAGCTTTTTTAGTTTTCACGACAGAGCCAAATTTGGTTATCAAAGCCATGGATGACCATTAGATCAAAATGGTTGTTGCATGCCCGTCATTATAAAATGTTCTTCTTTCATAGACTTTTAGTTTGAAATGAGCATAGTTTGAGATCGAGGTCTCTTAAGTCAAAACGAGTAAAGCTAGAGCCTAGATCGGTCTCGTGCTCACCTCGTTGGCACGGCTCGGCTTGTTTGCATGGCTTGGCGCATTTGCAGCCCAAGTCTTAGGGTAAGTAAGTGAGCAAAAAGTGGAAGAATTTGATCATAACCGTTGGCTAAGAGCCCACTATAAGACAAAGCCAACAAGCATTAACTCCCATCATGGCCTAAAACTAGTGAGAAAAAGTAATCATCTATATAGAAGATAAGAAAAATTGGTGTAGAAGAACCACAAACACTTTTAAACTAGACTAAATAATATAGAATTACCTATCGTTTCACAAAGCATGATGACCAACTGCAAAACAACAAAATACTAGTATCGTTATCTTCTAACTTTATCTCCATACCGTTAAGTGACATTAATTGCTCTGTCAATTATCATTAACATATATCTTTATGCATTGTGTGCATTTACTCGATGCCTGAATAATTTAATGAGGCCCAATCCGGTTTGATATTATGTTTATTATTATTGAATATTTAATCGTGTAATGTGTGGGGCTATTGATGTTTGGATTGTAGTTGGCCGTCATCCTTTAAGACGGATTACTTATGATCATTCTCATTTCATAACATTAATCCGGATCATAGTATATCTAGTCGTCTTGTCTACAAAGTTTATTTTGAACTTAGGATTATACCTTACATTACAAACAAAGAAAAATTATTACTCCTCATTTAAAGATACAATTAGCCATCAACATAATAACATGTAAATCAAATCTATCATTTATAATACATAAAGGGTTTGAGGTGCTACATGTCATCAATTTATAACCTCTAGGTCTATGTTTCGCTTCTAAACATTTTCCAATTATTGAATTTAATTTACTTTTTAAACTCTTAAATTGATTAAATATCATTTAAACGTTTACGCATTTCTTATCATTTTTAATTTTAAACATCTATACTAATAAAAAAGGTTTTTGAAAGTCACATGACACAATTCTAGGCCACCTAAATTTTATTTTTTCGCTTCTCTCTACTAAAAATAATTAAAATTCAAAGTTTAAAGAAATTATTAAAAATAACACTTTTTAAAAAATGGGTTTTTTTAAACAATTTGTTTAAAAACCAACTTTTTTTTTTGAGAAAAACAAAAAAAATTAACAAAAATTTAAAAAATGATATTGTCATTTTATTACTTGTACGTAATATCAATCATATCTTATATCAAAATATCGTTTTATGATTCATTAATTTTTATTAATAACTTTTAAAATTTTATTTATTCAACAGAATATTAACCTAGTTAAATATAAGACAACTTTTGATTGTCCATAACTTCTTTCTTTAAATACATTATTTATAATTTAATTTAGGGTTAATGGATTTACATACTTAAACTATTGAGAATTGGTCGCTACCACCCCCAAATATCATTTAACGAATATAACTCCCAAGTAAACACTTCGGTGTTTGTATCACCCGCCGTTTGTCAAAATACTAATGACATTAACTTTATGATGATATGACCTTAACCACGTCAGCTGCCACATAAGTGAGGTCTTATGCGTGCCACATCATCAGAAAGTTAACGTCGTTAGGGTTCTGACAAACGACAGGTGATACAGACACCAAAGTGTTTACTTGGGAGTTATATTCGGTAAAATGATACTTGTGGGTGGTAGCGGCCAATTCCAATAGTTGAAAGTATTTAAATAAATTAACTCTTTAATTTAAGTAATTCATTACAAAAGTATCTTATATTTTTTTATTAATATCAAAGTAGGATTTAATTGGCATTTGTTTAGCATAATCATTTGATAATTGTGACTCTCTAAAGTCAAATAATAATTTATTAACACATTAAGTATTTTTTTATTTTAACTTTTTTTATAATTCAACTCGTGTATTACATGAGAATCTAATCTAATGATAATGATATTTAATGGATGGTTTAAGCCTTCAAGCATTGTTGTTTGACTCCATATGAAATGGGATTCGGTTGGGCCTCTGGTTCGATCTAATCCAATTCGTTTTGTTGACAAAAAAAACTGGTCAGTTCGGACTGGTTGGCGGTTGGACCGGCAACTGGGTTCAGACCGGATTTTCAATATCTTTATTTTGTTTATAAAATTTTGGATTTTAATAGGTTAAACGGATCGTATGATAGATTAAGTGTTGAACATATATATATTCATAAAATATAAATATAAAATACTTATAATGAATAACATATATAACTAATATATAGTATACATATACATATATAGTTATGACGTTATTTGTTTTTTCAAATCCGATGATCCAGCCAGCCAGACTATTAAAATAATCGGTTTGTTTTTCGATCCGGTTGATTATAGGTGTCAAACTTTGTAATTGAATGAAGAATTGACCCGATCGGAAAAGTTCTTTTCTTTCTCTTGGACACGACAAGCAGAAGGGCAAAACCCTTTCCGACTTCCCCAAAGTCAAGAAATCGAGCGATGAAATGGCGAAGATTCGTATCGCTACCAATATTAGCAGTTTTGATACTGATGGATATTGTCTTCTACGGCACCGTTTTCATATTTCTTGATGATTGGGTGGGCTTACAGAGCTCAGCAGGTTTGACGAATGCTGTGATCTTCACCATGTTTGCATCTTTCACTCTTTTCTCCTTTCTGGTGTGTGTTTTCACTGATCCTGGTGATGTTCCTTCTGGGTATTTCCCTGATATTGAAACCAATGATGGATCGGATCAAGAATCCAGAGAAACTGTAAGATTTCCCCCATTTTTATGTTCAATTTAACTTCTTCATGTGAATCTGTTGATAGCTGTTTGGGTTTTATCTTAGAGTTATTGATTGATGTCATTGAGTTTAGTGGTTATTGGTGTTTACTTTGGACCCTGGAAAGTAATAGATTTAGTTTTGGGTATATGAAAATGGTTAGGGTTTGTTTGAAAACTGTGGAATACTCAGAATTCTAAACCTGCTGAGAATATTGTTGGTGTTTACTTGCAAACTATGATCAAAATCAGCCAAAGAATATTGTTCTAGGGTGTGTTTTGACATTTGATTTTGAAAGTGATAATGTGATATGGAATAATCAGAATTCGATAACGAGCTGTAATAAAATGGGTTGCAGAAGATTGTTTAATCAGAATCAGTTGTGAGTTTTTGAAAGATTCTGCCTTTAATAGTATTTACATGTAAAATGATCCCTAAATAATCAGATAGCCTGAATCAGTTCTTTGGCAATTACACCTACATGTTGTGTGTGGAGAAAAGTTTTGGAAAATGTTAGACCATATTACATGCACAAGAAAAAGGTTATCATATCGAAGATTTTTCATGCTATTTTGGTAACCATGAGGACCTGTTAGGGAAAATTTAGAGACCCATAAATACTTTGTGTACCAATAGGGCCTAGTAAAATATAGGTTGCATTGGAGAGGTGATCTTTAACTGGTTAAGACATGAAACTATGGGATTCCATGCTGCACCAAGTGTTTTGATCATTTGCAGTTGCAGCATTGTAAGCACTATATGAAAAAATTAGGGAAAATTCATGCTAGTGATTTAAGTTATTTAAATCTTGGAGATCTTTTCTTATCTTGCTGATACGTGTTATTTTGGTTTGTTGATATTATATAATTAACATTTCAGGAAGCACTTACCAAACGTTGTGACAAGTGTTCGGCATACAAGCCTCCAAGAGCACACCATTGTCGTGTTTGCAGAAGGTGTGTCTTGAAAATGGTGGGTATTAAAGTACAATAACAAACTTGACTTTTTACTTCAACTTCACCTTTCAAATGCAAAAACCAGTATTAATTTTGTTACACACCATTGTCGTGTTTGCAGAAGGTTGTCTTGAAAATGGTGGGTATTAAAGTACAATAACAAACTTGACTTTTTACTTCAACTTCACCTTTCAAATGCAAAAACCAGTATTAATTTTGTTACATCTTTTCCATTTTTCTGTTCTTTTGTGCAAAAAATCATCTAAGTTACTATATTTTTTCACAATAAGCTGTACCCTTTCTGTCCCAAAGTAAGTGTGGCCCATTTTCGATGTCCAAATATAAATCCTAACCTGTATTTAAAAACATCTGATAGCATTGCTTTGTGATGGAAAGAATGAGTGTTTATTGATTACAGTATCATATTAGCTCCTTTGACCAAAAAGTCAAACTATTAGTTTATGCAGCATGAGAAGCGTGTCCTGCATATTTAAGGTTATAACAAAGATATATATTTTGTGATATCTTCTCATACTTGAAGTTTTGTTAGGATCATCATTGCACGTGGATAAACAATTGTGTTGGTCAGAGGAACTATAAAGCCTTTTTTCTTCTGGTTCTGTATGCAACTATTTCATGTCTCTATTCTACGGTACGTATGACCACTCTTGGTTGGTTGATTATTATACAAGTTTAGTTTTTATAATAGTTTTGAATTATATAGGTTATAATAGTTGGTTGTGGAGATCAAAAGGATTGGGAGTCTGCTAGGTCGATTCGCCTCAAAACATTTTATGTAAGTTTATAGTTATTTGAACTTAAAAATTATATATATATGACAACTTTGCCAATGTCATTTTCAAATCTGAAAGAAATTGGTTGACCTCAAAAGTCAAAATTTGCATTTGGAGGAACAGATGAAATAACAGCTTTCGTGATATTTCTAAGTTTTTGTTATATTTAACAGATTACATCCGGGGTAGCGATTATTCTCTTATGTGTGACACTTGGAACTCTCTTGGGATGGCATATTTACTTGTTGACTCATAATATGACCACAATAGAGGTAAAAAGTCAAACTTTTGATCACAAAAGAGTAAAAAAGTCAAACATTTAGCTGTAGCTAATCAGGGATTTTTTTTTCAGTATTATGAAAGAACTAGGGCATTGGGTTGGCGAAGAAATCTGGCCAGATTTATAAACATCCGTACGATGTTGGTGTATATCGAAATCTTACCATGGTACCGTCTTTTTCTTCATTTTTTTCTATTTATATTATAATGCAAAGGTGCATCTATTAATGCGTGGTATACACGTAAGTATTCATATTTTTATTCTCGACAGATATTGGGCCCACATGGGTTGAAATGGCTATGGCCATCTGCATTGAGCCATATCAAAGATGGAACGAGCTTTCCTAGTGTTCGGGATAGCTTATAAAGTCATTCTTACATCTTGTATTTCTACAAATCTTGATATCTGTTCTTCAAATGAAACATGATCATGAAGGTAAATAGGAAAGCAGGGAGATCAATGGTGTTGTTTCTGTACATGTGTGGGTTTTTTTTTCTTTTGGTTTCTTTTAGCTTAGATCAAGATTGTTATTCTGAAATCAAAATCTTCTAAAACGTTTTTGTTTGATAAAGTCAAACAATAAAAGCAGGGAAAGGGAATTACTACAGGAAGAACAATGATTGATTATTTTTGTTGGATTTTGTTATTTTCTTTTTTTCACAGCGGATTTTATATCGTTCGGATTTTATAATGCTTAATGTGGAATTCCATCAATCATTTTTTTACTGGCTAGATGGAACTCAGCACCTAAACTACCTCTTTTACATCTTGTTGGGGTTTTGAACCCGAAACCCCCTTTCTAAAAGGCTTGTGTCTTTACTATTGGGCTAGCAGCTAGCCTCTTATGGAATTGGAATTGAAATTGAAATTTTATATAAGGAGATGATGTTTGTTCGTTAAAACTTAGACATATCATTCCCTTTTGAATTGTTCATTACAACACTAGGTTATTATTCCATTGAATTGTTCACCGAGCGTAAGACACTAGGTTATTATTTCATCGTGATGTTAGTCATGTGTTTATGTTTTTAATGTGTCACCCTTTATGTCAAGTAAGATGTGAGCTAGGAGCCACAAGTTTTTTAAACAATCTTAATGTTAAGTTAAATTGTTATGTGATTATATATTACTAATTTTTGAAAAAACTGATTCTTAAAATTTTGCTAACCTTGTTAGAAAATCGTACTCTGTTTACTATAATTTTTGTTTAAAATCATCATGTATATATAAAAAAGTGTTTTTTATTTTTATTTTTAGAAAACAAATTATGAGGGAATATAGGAGTATAAATATTTAGGGGGCGGCTACTATACAAAGAGTTTTTTTTTCGTGCGAATAGTACGAAGTTTTGGGTGGAATTATCACGCTATAACAATAATAATCACGCAATAACAAAGTGATAATTACGTAATACAAATTATACTTGCGTGAAACTATCACGTAGAGATGAAATTATCATGCAAGAATACCTTCTTGCATGATAATTCCACCTTTGCTTCATAATTTCATCTCTGTGTGATTAATTTTTACACTTGCGTTATAATTCCACCCGTAACCTTCATTCTTATGTGATAACTTCGTACGCTTCGCACGAAAAAACACTTTGTACCGTAACTTTTCTCTAGATATTTATTTGGACTTAAAATATAAATAGAGTTAATTCAAATTTAGAAGCCTTTTATTTTATGAAAATAAATTTGAAGAAAATTTAGGAGTTCGAAATTGGAGAAAAATTAGCAGTTTAAAATTGGTGCTTAATATGATAACACATGGCAATATTTGCTTAAAATTTTGAAATATGATAAATGGTGTTTAATATGATAACAAGTGTTGAAACTGTTTTTTAGAGTAAATTACTATTTTAGTCCTTGTGGTTTGACAAAAATTACGGATTCAGTCCAATATTTGTTTATTACGCTGACAGTTCAATAGTTTTACTGTTTGTTTCAATTTCAGCTCACAACACTAACACCGTTAAAACTTTCTGTTAAATTAATTTGAAATGATAATTTTACCCTTATAATTAAAATACAAAATAAAAATAAAAAAATAAAACCCCACCCCACCCCCCTTACCCACCCTAATCTGCTTTCTCTTTCTCTTCTCTCTCTTTCTCTAAAGAAAACCCGAACACATTCTACCATCATCTCCACTACCCTCTCCGCCCGCCACCTCCACTACCCATTTTAGTCGCCACCTCCACCACCATAGTGACCTCTGTCTTGCACTCTACCCTAACTCTCTTTTGAACTATAGATATCAATCAAACCTAACAACCCCTCCCTCCACCCACGTCGACTTCACCACTGATAACAACCACTGTCGTCGCCTGAAACCTGCCTGCCACCACCATGAAACCCTGATTCCATATTTGAAAAGGTTATCTTGTGTGGAAGAAAGAGATCAATTATCACTATGAAATCATTAGATCTTTCTTCTCATTAATCTCTCTCTCTTTCTCTCTCTCTTTTGTTTGTCTAATGATGGATGAAGGCACAAGCAGCGATGGTGTGCAATGGGGGTGTGGTGGCACGATTGGTGGATAGAGGGGATACGGTGGTGTGGTAGCGAGAGTGGTGGTGGTGATGACCTGGCAAGTGGGGAGGCGATGGTTTGGGGAAGAGGGTGGCTGGTGGTTTAAGGTTTTGATTTTGAGAGTGAAAGAGTGAGATAGAAAGAGGTCTTGGGGTGGGGTGGCCGAGTTCGATGTTGGCCGACGATTTTCAAGCGGTGGCGGTGAGCGATGGCGGTGGTTGTGGTCCCGGAGGTGGCGGTGATGGTGGACAAGTAGTGAGAGAGAAGAGAGAGAGAGAGAGAGAGAGAGAGAAGAAAGAGAAGAGAGAGATAGGGTGGGAGTGGGGTTTTTTACTCAATCTAGGGGTAGAAATGTCTTTTTAGATTGTTTAACAGAACAAACACTAACGTTTAGTAATGTGGACTAAAATTGAAACAAATCCTAAAACTATTGGACTGCCAGCGTAATAAACAAAATATTGGATTGAAACCGTAATTTTCATCAAACCAAAAGACTAAAACAGTAATTTACTCTTTTTTTTATTATATATAGAAATATTTATAGACAAATAAAAGGAATAAACCAAATCAACTTGGACCATTAACTGTCTAACTGTGTTGGTTAGAGAGCCTATAAAATAGTTTAACATATATACAACAAACTACATAAGATCTAACAACAAAAAGAAAAGGTTTAAAACAATATTGGTTCATTTGCAGGTTACCATAACGTTTTTTGTTTCACTTAGCACTACACTACATGAGATCAAAACTTGAACTTTGTGGAGAACATGGTCATGCTTTCACTGATGTATAGTAGACCTATTGTTAGGATAAAATTAGAAGAAAAAAAACTGCTGTGCTACGTTCTTCTCCCCTATGTCTCACTCACCATTTCCCAATGCCTCACTCAATGGAAAATTTTAAACTTTCACGCTTGTTAAAGCATCTGCACCCACCTCCCTAACGCCCTTAACGGAGCGGTTTGCCACACCCTTACTCGTAGGCCTTAATGCCCCAAGGCATTGTGGTACAACGGAGGGTGTAAGAGCCCAAGACAACCTCATTACATTTGTCACATCATGTCTATATTTTTTAAATAGACGCACGCACACTCTCTATCGATAACCTACTCTATTTTTATAATCATCATATTTACAGTCCACAAGATTTAAACCTACAAACTTTTAATTAAAGAATATATCATTTTACCATCAAAATATCGTCTTAGGAACTAGCAAGTCTACTACATCTACCTTTTCTTTAATATACTTTGTAATGCGTATTGTAATGTTAAGAACCTCAAAAACACTAAAAAACATGTATAATAATATTTCCGAACTCATAAAATCATTTCCAATAATAAGACTCAAAAACACCTAAAAACATTACCACATCACTACTACTTTTTTAATTTAAAGATTAAGTTTATAAATATGTATAAGGAGAGCAACAGTTTTTATATTTATTTTTCATTACTAATCCCCGCCCACTCCCCTCCTCTCCCATTTCTGCTACTTCTCTTGTGTTTTTCAAGTCTTTTGATTCAAAAACGAAACACTTCAATAGACGGATGCAAAAGAACAACCATATGCACTGAAAAAAATGCCCTCAAATGTATTTTTTGTGTTAGCCCATAAGAATCAGACATCCATATGTTAGGACCATACAAACCTGTTATATTATAATCTTGCTTATTCATGTTTTCCAATTTTGTAACATTCCATTAGGACAAGTAATTGTCATAATTCAAAATTAGTATCATGATATATATATTTACGAAGCCCTTGGCGAATGTGATTTTAACTAATGAAAATCATATGTAGTGTATAATGCCAATGATCTCTTGGTCTAGTGGTTCAAAGAGGGTTTGCCTATCTTTGAGGTCTTAAATTTAAATCTTGACATTAACAAATTATTAATAATTTAGTGACAAATTATTACTAATTTAGTGTAACTAAATTCTCATCACTAGCTTGCTGTTAATAAAATATGTATTATATAATAGCATTCACAGTAGGTAATCCTTGTATTATTGTGAATGTGTTTTCTATATTATTGTGAATGATTGTTAGTGGTTATGAGTGGATAAAAAAGATGAACTGTGTGTCATCTGTATTATTAGGAATGATTGTTAGTGACTATGAGTGGATAAAATAGATGTTAATGTTTATCTGTATATTTGGTGAAATACTGTTCGTTTTTATAATTTTTTTAATATATTTTGAAATTAGGTGTGTGCAGAGAAAAAAATAATAATTACATAAAAAATATTATTTAGTAAGAATATATACTAAATTAGATAACCAGTTTTGTTTCTATTTTATTTACTATTCAATAAATAAACATTTCTTTTTTTTTTTCTTTTAAAGAATATGACTTTTTTTTCTTCTAATATAAGAAGTTAAAGTTTGTGTCTAAGTATATAAAACTACTAAAATGCGCCGAAGGCGTAATATTCCACTTCGTCTTCCTCAACAACTCCGTCAACAACACAACTCCAATCCGTTCTCACGGATCTACACCAGAACCCATGTCTGACGCTGCTAGATTACTCCCAATCTCACCTCTTCAAACACCCAAATCCCCATTTCTTCCATCTAATCGTCTTCTCTTTTCACCTTTCGGATCTTCAAGGCTCCTTACAGATTCCTGTGCTTGTTTCAAAATTAAAAACAATCTAAACACAGGGAGTTTGAAGCCCTTCACTAGTTTCAGTCAGCAAGAATCGCTTTCCAGCATTGATTCTTCTTCCCCTGTTTCAATCGACCTGAAACCCATCGTAAATGAATGCCAATTTGATCGGGTGATTGCTGATGCTCAACAGCTCGAAGAATCAGTCGTTGTTTTATGGTATGTATACTTCGTTTGATCTTGAATGCATTGTATATAGATGCCATTTGTTATAACTCACAATGATATTTTGGGATTATGGGATGTATCAAGTATGATTCATCTATGTTTGCCACATATCTTTGTTTGATGGTTTATGGTGAAAGTTTAGCCCGAATCTTTAGGTGAACTGATGTTATTTGTGTTCATAGGATGGCAAACTGGTGCAGGAAATGCATATATTTGAAACCAAAATTGGAAAAATTGGCAGCTGATTATCACCCAAGGTTAATTAAAACTCACCTTAAACTGTTTATAATGATCTTGATCAGATGTTTTTAGCTTCGGGTTTGTGTTAAAACTTAAAAGCAGGGTGAGGTTTTATTGCATAGATGTGAACAATGTCCCATATCAGCTTGTGGTTCGAGCTGGGGTCACTGTAAGTGTCTCATGCCTTCACAGTTAGTTCAGTTTCATCAGCATCATTTGCAGACATTGTGATCTAACACTTGAATGTGCAATTTCATGACGATTTGACTTGTGGGTCGGGCCTATGAACCACAGAAAATGCCTACTATACAGGTGAACCAGTTGTTTTAAACCAATTACTTCATGTTTGCAAGCTATTTCCACCTGCAATACTAATGTTATTTAGCATTACAGCTATGGAAAGATGGCAAGAAGCATGGAGAGGTGATTGGCGGTCACAAAGCGTATTTAGTTGCGAACGAGGTTCGTGAAATGATAGAGGATGAAGGCCAGCCTTAATTTCTTTTCCTTTTGTTCTTGTTTTTTTTATTTTCTTTTTGTTTTTTCATCAAATGGACACATAGATTAGTACTTACTGCAGATAATATGCAATGCATACTCCAGAAGCTCATAGTTTTCAACCCTTTGTAAAAACTCTTCTTTGCTAGTGAAGAAGTCATCCATATTATTAACTCCACCAGCCTCAAGGGGCTACTTGTTAATTGTTATCACAACAAAGTGAATGTTTTCCATAAGTTCTCAGAGGCATTTCATTAAACAGTCTTTACCCATGACTCTGTGACATGATCTCAGTGATAACTACGAAAAAGGCCTTGGAATTGGGACTATTGGTTCTGGATTGAACGTCGAACCCAAAGGTGTTCTAGGGTTCAATACAATGTCTAAGGAAACACCCATCAACAATTGACGATATCATATGTGAATATCATATCAAGTTATTCTGGGCCAACCCATATCCATACTATCAAATGAAATATCAAATGGGTAAGGGTGGAGGGATGCTCATGTCCTACACCCACACTACACCATAAACCCTACCAATTAAATCTTATAATGTCATTCTATATCACATTATACTACGCAACCACATTTGAAGGGAGTACACATGCACATGTCACACTAAAAACCAACGTTTGAATTCCAAAGGTGTGTGGGCGTTGTTGTGGTCCGGCATGTATAGGTGGCGGCGGTGGTGCCTTTTAACATCATGGGCTGTGGTATGGCCACTGCGAGAGTTGTTGGATCCTGAAAGAATATACTTATGCATAAACAGAAAAAATATGACCAAAGATTACACATTTGTATTAACAAGTTGTAAAAACAAATGCGGCTGAAGACCAAAAAAAATACTTATATAGTTATTTGTACTTTTGTACTAATTTATTATTGATGATAAAGTATAAGAAAGTTAATTCGAAAGATTTGACAAAATCATTAAAAAATTCTCTAAGTGTCAAATATTCTGAATTCAAAGACCAATTCTTATAAAGCTAAAGATTAAGTCTTCCGAAACTTCAACACAAAGTCTTACGAATCCTAGGGACTGATTACTTCCGAAAACAGAGAACACATGCTTTCTCTAATATACCTTTGACAAATCAGAACTACTTTCCGCTGCCACATCTGAAAACTCACCAACTTATACAAGTTGGTGATAATTATATACTATTGTCAACTCTAAATTATGGTCAATAAATTTGTAACTTTCTAATTTGTACTTTTTATCCTTTTATATTAGATAATATAACACCCGACCTCTCATACCATCAATATTGTTCGCTTTGCCCACGAGTAGCTCACGGATTTGCTTTTGCTTGCCCGGGTGAAAACTTCACAAGAAGGTCACCCATCCCTGGATTGCTACCACCTAAGCACGATTAACAATGAAGTTCTCCTCTTATCCACAGCCAATACGCCCAAAACGTATTGTTGATATTAGAGACTAGACATTACTTATGAACCAATAATATCTCCTGTTCACGGCCGATGTGGGATTTGCATAAGGGTGTTACAATCACCCTCTCTTTGGACTCGTCGTCCTCGATGAGCCCAAGAACTCACTCATCATCCCCGATTAGGTTTGTCCCACCATCCCGAACGGCACAGGAGTAGTTATGATACCATTCTGTAACACCCGACCTCTCATATCATCAATATTGTCCGCTTTGCGCACAAGTAGCTCATAGATTTGCTTTTGGTTGCCCGGGTGAAAACTTCTCAGGTAGGCCACCCATCCCTGGATTGCTTCCACCTGAGCACGCTTAACTGTGGAGTTCGCCTCTCATACACAGCCAATACGCCCAAAACGCGTTGGTGATATTAGAGACTAGACATTACTTATAAATCAGGAATTTCTATTGTCCACGGCCGATTTGAGATTTGTATAAGGGTGTTACAGATAATGATGTGAGCTATGACATGTCATAGTCACATGTCAAAAGACAATCTGTCTTTTGACTTTACATTGATCTTATTGTCTAGATTAGTGTTCCAGCTGATGTTCAAGGTATGGCCGGCTGTAGGATAGTATAAAGTGTCTCATGTATCAATTCTAAGGGACCAAGCCTTGTAACATTGGTTAAACACTTGAGAAATAACAACATTCTTGAAAACCAATTACTTTTTTATTTCTTGTGTTCTTTACCTTTGTTCTTAGTTTCAACCTGCCGGTTCCCTATTTGATTTTATAAGTATTGTTTGTTTCTTTCCAATCTTTGCGAAACTGTTGCATTGATACTTTACCGGGTCCGAAAATATACTAAAAGTTTCAAAAGAAATGTTTCTCCAACTGACAAAAAACAAACTAAACATGAATCTTATAATCAATAATGTGCTTAATTTATTGTTCATAATAGAAATCAACGTTTTGATTATGCTCCTGACAGTTCTTAAGAGGATGAGAAAGTGAAACACAGACCATCACCATCAAAATTCATTAAACAACACAAGGTGAAATCATTTGCTGATGAGCTTCAAGCTCGGTTTTCAAAACCGGAGTTTGATAAATTTGATGTTTCAACAATTGAAGGAAATTACCATAGAATTATAGTTGTTAATAGAAATGGAAAGCCCAAAACCATCGTGGCTTGGGTTTCACATCTTACTAGTTTGTTTGAGCATGCAAGGTAATCCAAAAAGGCCTAATAACATATGGTATGTGGACAGTGGATACTCTCGACACATAACAGGAGATATTTCCCTTCTGCATAGTTTTAAGCACATTTAATGAACAATAATAGCCTTTGGAGTAGATTCTTAAGGTGAATGAATACGTGGTGAAGGAATACTGAAAAAATGTCAGCTTAGTTTTGATTAAGTCAAGTATTGTGAACAATTGAAGTTCAATTTGCTAAATGTTTCACAAATCTATAATAATAAAAATTCCACTCATTTCATAGACACCCATTGTTATATTCAAAAACCAGGATTTAAAATTTCTAAAGAATGAGTTGTCTTGAAAACACCGAGGAAGAAGAACACTTATGTCCTTAACAATAATATTTCATAAGCCTAAGCTAGTGATTAGGAGGAGAAAATGGAGAGTAAGAGGAAGGCAAGAGGAGAGAAAAGAAAAGAGACCCCTAGCTTTATGCAAGTTACAATCAGGGCTGCCCATAGGCCAAACATTTAGGTGGATTAGTTGAGGGCAACCAGATTGAATTATCTGGGGTTTAGAAACTACAACATTGATAAAATTATCTATTTTCCCTTGTATGAATTAAATGAGCTGGCTAACACAGAAGTGTCAAAAGAGAGTAAGGATGCTGAGGCTGCAAAATTGCTCCTCAAGATCAAATAAGAAAGAAAGAGAAAAAGGTTGAATAAAGCTCCTATGCTCTCTCCAGTTCAATAAAGTCCTTGAAAAGAGACTGTGGCAGTTGAGCAAGAAAGTCATGTGGGTGGGGAGCATGAAAAACAAAACATGATAATCTACCTACGTGCTACAAGTCTTTATCAGGCAGCAGCTCTACGCTCTCTATCATATGAGTACATAGAATTTGAATAACTTAAGCAGCTAGAACAAGAAGCCCAAATAGAAAGAAAAGCTACTAATAGGAATATAAGAGATGAGGCTTCTAAGTAAAGAGCCACCATTAGAGTTAATGAGAAGAAGACTACTGACTGAATGAAGATGGTGAGATTCATGAAGTTGTATGAGTTCTATGGAAGGCGACTTGGTACAATGTCTCTATCCACCATGGATAAGCACATTAAAGTGATCAAGCAGAAGATTAAAAAGGGTGAGTTGCTAGACTTGCATTCTCTACCAAGTTAGGTTGCACATGAAGATTAGATAAAGGTTAGCACTATATCACAACCAGTTTTATCTTCTAACTCATAGCAGGGTACTAAGACTTTTACTTTTGAACATATGAAGGGAAGGGACCCAACTAAGAAATATAAAGTAGGAACATCTGTTTCTCAAAACCAAACTCTCAGTTAAAATATAGAAATAGGAAGAGTATGGCCATCAGAAGGGACAAGAAAAATAAGAAGAAGTCCAAGGCATCTACCTCTACACCCCCGGATAGGTCAAAACTTCCTTATGTTGAGTCTCTTGCTGCTGAGATACCCATTGTGTACTTGGCTTTCTTAACAAACCCACACAAATGGTATGTCACTAGAGATCAAGTAGGTCAAGATATTTACTTCCAGCAGAATATGCTTGAACTTCCTTTGCATGATATCTTTGACATGAAGAAGTACTTTTAGAGTTTAAAGAATCCGGATCAACTAATTAATTAAGCAATGTTCTAGATTCTAATAAGTGCTGTAGGCAAATAAAGATCAATACTTAAATTTACTATCACGTTTTGGTACCATCCACCTAGGGGGAGTTTGTAAGAGTTAACATAGAGGCTGATGCAAAACAAAGATCTCTCAGCATGCATAGAAGTAAAAGTAAGTTATCACGGAAGATTTGACTATACTCAAAGATAAAATTATCTAAGTGTCAAATATTTCGAAACCAAAGACAGAAATATTTCGAAGTTAAAAGTGAAGTCTTTCGAAGCTTGAGGATAAAGTCTTCTGAAGCTGAAGACAGATTTAATATGAAGACAGAAAATACTAATCATTATCTGACATAATTCAAAAAAAGAAAATCTACTTTCCGCTGCCACTCTTAATACTTATCAACTTATACAAGTTGGTGATTACCTTTTTGCTTTTGTCAACTACTAAGTATGGTGTACATGTCTGTAACTTTATATTCTTATTGTGTAATACTATAACATGTGAGCTATGACATGTTATAGTCACATGTCAAAAGGCAATCTGCCTTTTAACTTTACATTGATCTTGTTGTCTAGATTAGTATACTAGCTGGCCTTTAAAGTATAACCGGTTATAGAATATAGAATAAAGTATCCCTGGTACCCGTCCTTAGAATTAAGTCTTGTAACAATTGTAAAACACTTGAGAGCAATATATATAATTCTTGAAAACCAATCTTTGTGTTCTGCTTGTGTTGTTTTACCTTTATTTTTTGTTTCACTTACCGTTTTCCTATTTGATCTACTAAATGTTGTTTGTTTTTTTCTTTCCAACCTTGTGAAACTGTTGCGTTACCCTTAACCGGTCATACAATCCTTAACCTTAATTCTGTTGAAGCTACAGAAAAAACATGTTTTTTTTTAAAGCATCATGTGATTAGTCATAACTGTGGCATAGACGTTTTGAACATACAAATTTACAAAGCATGAATAGATTGATCAAAGGAAACTATGTAATTGGTTTACTTCATAAAGAATTTAATTCAATTAACAATTGTTTAGCATGTCTAAAAGGAAAGCAACACAAAACTTTTCATAAGCCTAAGTAGTGAACACAAACAATACTCAATTGAAATTGCTTCATATGGATCATTTCGACCAAATTCACATCATGAGTATAGGTATAAAGAAATATTATTTGGTGATCATTGATGACTTTTTAAGATTCACACGGGTCTTCTTCTTACCTCATAAGAATGAAACATAAAAAAATATTAAAAACTTTATCACTAAAACTGAAAATCAATTGGATTTCAAAGTAAAATTAATTAGAATTGATAACGGGACTGAATTTAAAAATGATGATTTGGGTTCATTTTGTATAAACAAGGGTATTGCTCATCAATTTAGTGTAGCTAGAACTACGTAACAAAATAAAGTAGCTGAAAGAAAAAATAAAACATTAGTTGAAGCACCAAGGACCATGTTAGCTGATGCTAAACTACTCATTACTTCTTGGGTAGAATCTGTTAACACAACATGTTATGTACAAAATAAAATTTTTTTGGTGAAATAAAGCAACAGAACACCCTATGAACTGTTATTTCATAGAAAATATTTCATTGATTTTATCAGGTCATTTGGTGTTCTTGCTTCAATATTAAACACAAGCAAGAACACAAAGTATTTGGTTGTCAAAAATGTTGTATATTGCTCTTAGGCGTGTTACCAATTTTACAAGGCTTAATCATTAACCACTGATATATTAGACACTTTATACTACATCTTACAGCTAGCCATACTTTGAAAGCCAGCTGAAACACTAATCTAGACAACAAGATCAATGTAAAGTTAAAAGGTAGATTGCCTTTTGACTAGTGAATATGACATGGCATAAGCTCACATCCTTATCTAATACAAAAAGGATAAAAAGTACAAAACAGAAAGTTACACTTTAAGACCATAATTTACAGTTGAAAAAAGTATGAAATTATCACCAAATTGTATAAGTTGGTGAGTTTTCAAAGATGGCAGCGCAAAGTGATTCAGATTTTTTAAAAATATGTTAGAGAAAGCATGTCTTCTCTGTATTCGGAAAAATCAGTCTCTTACCTTCGTAAGACTTAGCTTGAATATTCGAAAGACTTTATCTTTGGCTTCGGAAGAATTGGTCTTTCGCTTTAAAAGATTTGACATTTAGAGAATTTTTTAGTGCTTTTATCAAATTTTTCGAAATAACTTACTTGTACTTTATAATACATGCTAAGAGATATTTGGTAAGCATCAACCTTTAAGATAACTCTTACAAACTCGCGTTAGGCTGATTATAGCAAAACTTGAGAGTATCTTTGAATCTTGATCTTTATTTGCTCACAATCCTCATTAGAATTAGGAACATCCTTTCTTTATTAGCTGATTGGGATTCTTCAGGCTCTCAAATGATCTACTCATGTCAAATAGATCATGCAGAGGAAGTTGAAGCATGTTTCGAAGGAAGTATATGTTTTGATTTTTTTGATCTCTTGTTACATACCATGTGTCTGCATTTGTAGAGAAAGCACAAGACACAATGCCCCCTCTCAGCAGTAAAGGCTTTAAATGAATTGGAGTTAATTGAGCAGGCTCTTCTTGTTCACCCTTAATATGTTCAGACCTATACTAAGGTGTAGAGGTAGATGTCTTGAACTTCTTCTTCTTTCCTTTTTCCCTTCTGATGGTCATCCTCTTTCTCTTTTTGTATTTTAACTAAGAAGGTTGGTATTGAGCACCAGATGTTTATTTGGTATCATTCTTAGTTGGATCTTTTTTCCTTCACATATTCAGAAGGAGAAGGCTCAGGAACTTACTGTTGGTTAGAAGATAAAAGTGGCATAAATACAGCTCTAGGATCAGGTTGTGTTGTTTCCTTTGATTCAACCTCCAAGTCAGCTTCAGGTGCAACTTGACTTGGTGGAGAATGCAAGTCTATTAGTTCACCCTGCTTGATATTTAGCTTGATTCTTCTGATATGCTCATCCATGGTGGATAGAGACATAGGACCAAGTTTTTTTTCGGAGAACCCATACAACTTCAAGAAGCTCACCATCTTCATTTTGTCAGCAGACTTTTTCTCACTTGCTTTGATGGTGTCTCTTAACTTAGTAGCCTACTCTCTAATTTTTCTTTTAGTAGCTTTTTTCTAGTTTGAGCTTTCTTTTACAATTGCTTAAGATATTCAAACTCTATATACTTAAACGAGAGAGGGTGAAGAGCTGCTACCTGATAGAGGCCAATGGCACTCAGGTAGGTTATCATGTTCTGTCTTTCTTGATCCCTACCCACGTGAGTTTCTTTTTCAATAGCCACACTCTTTTTCTTAAAACTTTCTTAAACCGAGACAGTACATGAACTTTGTATAGTTTTTTTCTTTTTTTCTTCTTCTTTGATTTTGATAAACAATTCTGCAGATTTAGCCTCCTTACTCTATTTTGACACTTTAGTGTCTGCCAGTTCATTTAGTTTATACAAGGGAAGAGAAATTAATTCATCAATGTTGTAGTTCCTACACCCCAGATAATTCAATCTGACTGCCCTAAACTAATCACTCTTAGTGTTTGGCCTATTGGCAGCCCTGATTGCAGCTTGCATAAAGCTGGGGGTCTCTCTTGTTTTCTCTCCCCTTGCCTTACTCTTTCTCTCCCTTTTCTCCTACTCAATCTACTCAGGAGTTATTTTTCTTATCCATTTGTAAATTGTTAGCCTGTATGACTTAGTGTATAGAGAGCTTCGTTATTCATGTATTAGTTCTGCACATGAGCTCTTGATAGGAAGAGGTTGTAAAACGCTTTTACCCGATGGTTTCTCACTGAGGGTACTGGGTGCGGAAGTAGATACCATCGCAGGTTCTAATACTGGGTGTTCAACTGAGATTAGATCCCATCTCAAGGTTCCCACCTCATGGTTCATAGGTTCACACGCTCAGTAGTGGAACCTGTGAACCTTGAGATGTGATCTACTTCTATAACCAGTACCCTTAGTGAGACATGAGCCGGTGAATATGTCTCACATCTTCTCCTTAACTAGAGCTTAAGTGCAGAACCAATTTATGAATGCCAAAACTTTTTCCACCCTGAGTTATATAGTTCAACAATTAACAAAAGAAAAAGTAAGATCACTCCTAAGTAGATTGAGTAGAAGAAAAGGGAGAGAAAGAGAAAGACAAAAGGAGAGAAAACAATAGAGACCCCAGCTTTATGCAAGCTACAATCAGGGCTGCCTATAGGCCAAACACTTAAGATGATTAGTTGAGGGCAGCCATATTGAATTATCTGGGGTTTAGAAACTACAACATATATGAATTAATCTATCTCCCCTTGGATGAACTGAATAAACTAGCAGACACTAAAGTGTCAAAAGACCGTAAGGAGGCGGAGGCTGTAGAATTGCTACTCAAAATCAAAGAAGAAAGATAAGTGAAAAGACTATACAAAGCTTTTGTTCTCTCTTCAGTTCAAGAAATTATGAGAAATAGACTGTGGTTGTTGAAAAAAAAGCTCAGGTAGATAGGTAACAAGACATATAGAATATGATAACCTACGTGAGTGCCACAGTTCTCTATTAGGAAGTAGCTCTTCACTCTCTCTCATTTAAATATATAAAATTTGATTATCTCAAGTAGCTGTAACAATAAGCTCAGACTAAAATAAAAGCTGATAAGTGGAAAATGAGATAGTAGATTGCTAATTCAAGATCCACCATCAAAGCCAATGATAAAAACGTCAGCTGACAGACTAAAAATGATGAGGTTCTTGAATCTGTATGGGTTCTATGGAAGAAGACTTGATACTATATCTTTATCCACCATAGATGAGCATATTAAAAGTATTAAGCAGAAGATCAAAGAGGGTGAGCTGCTAAATTTGCATTCTCTACCAAGTAAGGCTGCACTTAAAGCTAAGGTGAAGGTTGAACCAAAATAGACAACAAAACCTGATCTTAGAGCTGCATATTAGCCAGATTTATCTTCTGACCTACAGTAGTGTCAAGAGCCTTATTATTTTAAACATGTGGAGTAAAGGGACCCAACTGAGAAGGATACAGAAGGAACATCTGGTGCTCAAGACCAATCTTCTCAGTTAAAGTAGAGAAAGAAGAAGAGGATGATAATTAGAAGGCATAAGAGAAAAAAGAATAAGTTCAAAGCATCAACCTCCGCACCTTAGGATGGGTTAGAACATTCTGAGGGTGAACAAGAAGAGGCTTCTCAATCACTCCAATTCATGTAAAGCCTCATGCTACTGCGAGACCAATTGTGTTCTCGCCTTTCTTCACAAACCCAGACACATGTTATGTCACAAGAGATCAAAGAATTCAAAACATATACTTTCTACAGAACATGCTTAATCTTCCTCTGCATGATCTCTTTAACATGAGAAGATAGTTTAAGTGTTTGAAGAATCTGGATCAGCTAATAAATAAAGGAATATTCCTGATTCTAATGAGTACTTAAAGCAAATGAAAATCAAGACTCAAAGCTACCCTCAAGTTTTAGTAACATCAGAATAGGGAGAGTTTGTAAAAGTTAACTTAGAGACTAATTCATACCAAAGATCTCTCAGCATGCATTGTATTTTGAAGTACAAGTAAGTTATTTCGCAAGATTTGACAAAAGAACTAATAAATTCTCTAAGTGTCAAATATTCCAAATCCAAATACCCATTCTTCTGAAGCTAAAAATAAAGTATTTTGAATCTTCAAGACAAAGTTTTACGAAGCCAAGAAACTGATTTTTCTGAAAACATAGAAGGCTTGCTTTCTCAAACATATACTTTTGACAAATCTGAACCACTTTCCGCTGCTATTTCTGATTACTCATCAACTTATACAAGTTGGTGATAATTTTATACTTTTGTCAACTGTATAATCTGGTCTGCAGGATCGAAGTTGGTCTCTCAACACAAGTTTTGTCTCTCAAACTCACTTGAATAGATGAAGCAGAATCTCTTAACTAAGTTGATAATAATATACTAAGTAAATTAACATGGAAAATGGTTTTCAAGATACGTGTATATATTATTTCTCAACTTAGTGTTACAAGACTCTTACAAGCATTCACTCTTACTTGGAGAGTTACAATGAGAAATTATATATACTACTATCTACAGCCTGTTATACTTGGAAAACCAGCTAGAAATTACAACTACACAAATACTACATTGCTAGAAGCAAGGTGTCTAAGATAAACTAATATTCTAGATTAGGTAGTCATGGCATGTTCATGACTTAACTTTTGTTACTAACTAAAGCAGGTAACGGTACTAACTGATAAAGGTAAACAGTGGATTAAAGTATGGTCAACTACATGGGCATGGGAAAGCGCCATGTAGTATATCAGAGTTGGCAGCAAGTGTGAGTCGGGCCATACTTATGTCCACTGGTTCATAATTGATTCTTACAAATCTTAAATGGTTTTGGAAGAATGAGTTCTTCTAAAGCCATTTATACTTCGGAAGAATCAACTTCTTCCGAGACTTTTGCAATTTTTCATGAGTTCATTCTTCGGATGACTTTGTCTTTGATCTTCTAAGTGTTTATACTTCGGATGGAGAATTACTTAGTCTTGGAAGACTTACTTTTCCTTTGGAAGTTCTTCATACTTGTGGTTCTGAAGATCTTCAACTTATCTTCGGAACAGCAGCTTTGTCTTCAGAAGACTTCTTCAGTTGCACTTCAAAAAATCTTTTAAGTGTTGTTTTGGTTGCACCAGCCTCATATCATCCATATATGATCCAACAAACTTCCCCTAGGCTGATGCTACCAAAACTTCACTTTCTTCTGCTCCTCAAAGTCTTCAACACCAGGGATAGTACTGTGGGATTGAAGAAATTTGAGAGAGAGTGTAGAAGAAGATGGTAGAAATTTGGGGCTTTTGTAAAGGTAAGGAAATTAAGGAAGAAAAGTCTGAAGTTTTTAAATGGGGGTCGAAAGATTAAACCGATAAGGTGAAAAGACAGCTTAGGTTTGATTTGACAGTGGCAGTATGTTAAAGGATTACATAAAATATTCCGACAGTCCTTAGTAAAATCTTACTTTTTACAAAGTGGGGCCCAAAGATTTTCGTTACACAGTAACGTTTTCTTCCGAGAGTAAAATTGCTTCCGATAGAAAACGATTAGGTCTCTCAGCATTGTCTTCCGAAGCCACTTTTACTTCTAAAGGCAAATCATGTCTCAAGGACAAATTTTCTTATGAGAGTAAAATGGTCTTCCAAAAGAAGAAGTTTAATAAGCTTCAGAAGTAAATATGATCTATGATCAAGTTTTCTTCTGAGGCTCAAAACTCTTCGGAAGTAAATACTTATGTAGAGGAATTTGCCTTTGGAAGATCTATAAAGATATCTTCTTTCTTTTCGGAAGAACTTTTACTTAGAAATTTTGAAGAAAAGCCTTTTGTAACAGGGCTTAGATTATATAAAGACAACACAAACAAAGCATAAATTAAACAGGTTTTCAAAATAGATGAACTAATCAATGTTTATCATCCCAATAGCTGTGATTAAATACTTAAATCTTTGTTCATCAAAAGCTTTGGTGAACAAGTCAGCATATTGTTAATTTGAATCAACTTTGACTAGTTTGGTCAAGTCTTTCTCATGAATATCTCAAATGAAGTGGTATAAGATGTTGATTCTTTGTCTTGGAGTGCTTGACTGGATTTTCTGTTATAGAGATTGCGCTCTTGTTGTCTATGTGTATAAGAGTCTCTATGAAGTTAAAATCATGGTCTAACATCTGATTTTGAATCCATAGCAGCTGAGCACAACAACTTGTAGCAGTAATGTTGAATTAGCAGTTGATGTAGAGGCACATGATTGCTTCTTGCATTGCCAGGAGATGATCATTCCACCAAGAAATTGACATCCTCCAGTTGTGGATTTCTTGTTGATATTGCAGCCACCATAATCACTGTCAGTGTAGCCATAAAGATTGAAGTATTTATTCTTAGGATACTAGAGACCTAGCTTGGGAGCTCCTTTGAGGTATCTAAGAATTCTCTTGGCAATAATTAGGTGAGACACCTTTGGAGCAGCCTGATATCTTGCACAGATGCAAGTTGTAAACATGATATCAGGTCTTCTTGCTGTGAGATACATCAGAGATCCTATAATTGCCCTGTACTGATGCTGATCAGTATCCTCCCCCTCAGAGTTAGGACAAACTGAATGGTTCACATTACACTTAACTTCTTTTGTTTCTTTTTTATCTTGAATACATCTGGAAAATTAGTGATACCAAGACCACTTACGAGAACAGAAAAGATGCTCTAATAAATAAAATTAATGACCCATGTATCTACCATAGGATTGGGACCCAATGTTTGTTGATAAAGTTACCTTCTTTCCTGGAACTTGTACCCCAAAAGCTTCTCCCATTGCAACGCGTGAGGTAGACTCCTTAACATTCATAAAAATAGAAAGCAGTTATCATTGTGTACAACATAATTGGAAAATGTTTAAATTGATTGTTTGTTGCTCATAAAGTATAGCAAAATTGTTGTGTGAATGATTGGATTATCAAGAAGTATTGGACTGGATATTAAAGATTAAAATCTTATGCTTTTTTCATTAGCGATCGTTTCAAAGAATGGAATGGAATTTGAATTGGAAATGGAATTTGAATAGGAATTTAAAGAATCCTACCCAAATCCTATAATGTGTTTGGTTGGTATAATTATGAACGGAATTGAAATTTAAATTTGATAAATGACATAATTACCCTTTAAAATCAAGCAAGTATGTGAAATCCCAATATTGCCTCAAAATACAAAAATAAATGGTGACAACCCCGACCCCCACCCTACCCACCATACTCAACCTCCCACCCCACCCCTACTCCTACCCCATCCCCCCATCCCCACCACCCCCACCTCTCAATTTTTTTATTTTATTTTTCAAACAAATACATGTCATCACTACTTCGACCCCACCCCCACCACCCCTCAAAAAAGTTTTAAACATAACTACAAATTTTAAACATACAACATAAACATGTAGTTCAATATACGACCATAAGTAGTTCAACATACGACTAAAAGTTTTAAGCATAACTACAAATTCTTAAACCATGTTTTCTTAGATAAACTTAACTCGACGGCAAAAACCTGATCCAAGCCTCCCTTTCCTCTTCACCCAAGCTCCAAAAGGTAATCACCCTAATCTGGTCATCTTTAATCTTTTCAATTAGTTGAAACTTTTCCAATTGAGATAAAGATGTCATTTTCGATAGCTCTTCGGGCATCATTAAAGTTTTCTTTTTTATGTCAAGTTCAAACTTTATATCTTCACTTAGTTCAGCTGAAGTTTCCTTAAGGCGCTCGGCAAATAAAACAACTGCATCACTAAAACTCCGAACCAAAGGATCTACTTGCTTCGCATGTTTTCTCTTCTTTCCACGAACGCTTGAAGTTTCTTCAAGTTGAAAACTCGAATATGTACCAACGCTATGGCTAATTTCATTAAATTCCTCATTTACTAGATGCTCTTGTTCTGCCACGTTTACCTCTTCTTCCATCTCAACCACGGTTTTGGCTTTGTTACCCTGAGCTCGGTCTTTACCAATATAACACACATATCTTTATAGCGTGGAAGCTTTTTTGCTTTCCATTTACCTGCATGTCTATTCTTTAGTTTCACATGATAAGAAATATATTAAAATTATATTATTATTTAAATAATATAAATTGTAACAAGCATAACCTACAAAGTCAACACACTAGCAATTAACTACTTCATTTGTTTCTTGTTCTGGTTTTTACTCGTGAATAGTTGATTTATGAAAACAAAGATTGTTAAATCAAAGAACAAAAATTTTGTATTTACCCTTTTTAATATGGGAAGTATCATCACACATGGGTGATTGAATACATTTTTAAACTTTTAAGAAAAAAATATAAAGGAAAAAAAAACTTTTCATCATAAAGTCTCAGGGCACCCTTATGGATGGAAATTGTTTTCAAATTCTCACACCACCAATATTCAAAAGCAACCACACCATGGTAGCACACTATTGCACCCCTTTTATTACTTACCTTAACGAAATTATACCTAACAATGGCTAAACAGGCTTTATAAACTAAAACAGAATTATATATAATTAGAATATAATATAGAATCTAGTATGTACCTCAAGGTACGATTCCCATACTCTAGTATCACAAGTGACGCTATTCGTTTGTTTTTCGTACCCAAATCCGCTAGCTTTTAGCATATCACAAACAGCTGACTAGTCTTTTTTCATCGTTTTGATCCTTGACTCAATAAGGGGTTTACCCAAAATGCCCGACTCCGGAAGTGATTCTTTTAAGGACGCTTCCAAATGGTGTAAATATCTGGTTCTAAAGCCGTTATCAGATTTAAACTTTCCGGTGTTAGTCATGTTTACTAAAGCTTCAATAAGCTTATCATCTTCATTGTAGACCACACTCGATAGTTTCTATGGTTGGTCGATATTCCTGTAAACAAAAAATAAACTAAAACAACTATGTAATAATCAATGTGTTTGTAAAACATAAAATTTCGAACCAACAATAATAGCATGACCAACAACTGTGTAACAATTAATATGTTTGTAAATCACATAATATCCATCCATCAAAAAACCATAACAACATAGCAAACAATAGTTTAATAATCCATGTATTTGTAAAATATTTATGATAAGTTAATAGCACTCCAGGAATCAAACATGCTTTGGGCTAGATCATTTCTAAGCATTATCCACTCGTTTGACGTCTCAATTTGAGTTATATTATCTTCGTCTCCGTTTCCCTCTTCATCTCCGTTCCCCTCTCTGTCTCCGTTTTCGTCTTCGTCTTCGTCTTCAAATGGATCTATTGGCATTTCTCTGCTTATAAAATTATGAAGGAGACAACACGCCATTATGATCCTATATTTTTGGTCAATAGGATAGTATGAATGGTCTCTCAAAATTCCCCATCTTTTCTTCAAAATACCAAAACATCTTTCGATAACATTTCTTGCAGAAGAATGTTTCATGTTGAATAATTCTTTTGGGGTAGTGGGTTGGTGTTCATTATGCCAATCATTTAAGTGATTTGTGTATCCCGCGTCTACCAAATAATAACCTAAAAATACATTGTAGTTATATAACGACCCAAAAACTTAAATTACTAACTTGGTTGTATATGCCTGTATGATTATTTATATAAGATTTTACATTCCTGGCCTTGAAACTTTCAATCCATGTGGCCTATCAATAGCATCTCGTAGGACTCTACTATCAGCCGCTGACCGTTTCCAACCCGGTAGCACAAATATAAATTGCATATCCGGTGAACACACACCTAACACGTTTGTAGCAATCTCTCCCTTTCTTGTTCTGTATTTAGGCTTCTCTTCATTAGGCACTAAGCACTTTATGTATGTTCCATCTAGAGCTCCTAAACAATTCTACAGCCAAACAACACAAAAGTATTATAATACGTATTCCTAACCTAATTATACCATAAAAGGTTATGATGATTGTATAATACCTTGAACCATTTCCACCTTTGGTCGGTATAATTCTTGAGAATAGGCTCGGGTTTCTTGAGCAAACGCATATGCAATCTAATCACTGCATTGCAAACTCGAGAGACACACCTACTAATAGTGTCTCCTGAACGATGAAAACGACATCTCATGAGCCAATTCTTGACATTATGAGTGATAATATGAAGGAAGATGGCTACTTGTTCATCAATGTTCATATTCCTATTTGGTTTTAATCCTCCAAAATTCTTTAGCATCTCACACAAATTTATGAAACACGATCGATCCATCCTAATTTGGGATATAGCCATACTGTCACTTTCATAAACATGTCTATACAATATTGCATATCGATCTATTTTTGATGAGCGACATCGAATAAGTGGTTTATCCATTATGTATTTGATCATCAACATGTAAACCGAAAGGACAAGCAAAGAAAGTTTTGTAACAAGTTGGTTCCACCATGGCAAAATCAATGTCGTTCTCTTTCGTTTACAATTGCGAGTTGTTAAACTAACTCGGGTCATTTTCTAATAATCAACCTGAAATCAATAGCTAATGTCTCAAATTACATGTGATTGGTGTTGATAACAAATCGTATGAAGAACAAAACAACTTCCCACCAAATCCATATTCCCTAAGTAGAAGAAATAAACAAATATTGAATCTATAATGAATCCAATTGTGCAGACTATGTTTAGCCTCAATCATTATATATTTGTAATAACCTAAAGCAATTCTATATTATAAACCCTAAATGTCGATGTCTACATAGATTTTTTTGTAGGTTTTCGTAGGTGCCACTAAAGTTTGATTTATTATAAAATCTAGCATGTGTTTGATACAAACCCATTTTCCTTAGAATTTGCAAATAAAATCTGGCATGTGTTGGATCTGATGAGTTTGTTTTGGTCTTATTTCATTGTATTTTTATTTTCTTTGGTTTTTAGTGGTACAATTAGGCCCTGTTTGAGATCACCCTCATCATGTTCCCTTTTTAGAAACTTACCTTTACCTTTTAAGATTTTTACTAATGCACTTGCATTTGTGTTTTGTGACAATAAAATTTGATATGAATTTGTTTATATTTTGTGAGGTTTAAGTGTTCGAGCGTACACAACATACTGAATCATGTTGGTTTAGATTGCAAAGGTAGCAGTTTATTCATTTCATAAATGAAAAAACAACAATCCACTTTCATAAATCTTAATATCACAAGTGTTGATTAAAGAAAACTTCTTAAATAAGAGAAATTAGATTGCATAAAGATTCCCTCCTAGAAGTCAAAAGTTCATTATTTACCACGAATTAAAAAACAGAAGCTGCACTAGAGGTTGTTAATGTTTTTACTCACCTAATCCACAAGTTCATTTCTAGAGCTTAAGTCAATTTTATTATATGTAATTAACAACTACAAAACATAGAAGCATCAGCTTACCTCTTTTAGGATAACCCCCTCCCAAAATAAGATCTCCATACCATCTTCTCCCTTCATTAAATATTTGGTTTTTCATTTGAATTGGGTTACACTGTTTAATGTGTAATTTTTAAACTCATAATCATGAGGATTATTCCTACAGCTTAAACCAATTTCATTATATGTAAGCAACAACTACAAAAATACACAAAAGATTAAAAGTAGCAACTTAGCTATTCTGAGGCCCTCTAAAATCTCCATTAGTTTGTTGGATTGAAATCAAAATGAATAAATATAATGACATTTCTAATATTATATCTTAGCAGTAGAGATAATATTTTTTGAATTATTATGTCACTTTTTACTATCGGTTCATTTGGTTAACACAAGTGACACAATTAGTAGAATCGAATTGCTTAATGGTGTCATTAGTTATGTATTTCCAGTAACCTTTGAAGCTTCTGACCCATAAATGCAACAGAAAATATAGTTATGTGGGTCTAATGTACTTAATGATTTTACTACTGAGTATTGAGTGGGTTCAGGTCATAAGCAAGTTAATGGTTGATCGGTTTAGTACACGGATCCATTGAATTCATTTGTAAACATGGTTATGTTTTTAGACATCAATTAGGGTGTTTTCTTTTGTCTTTTATAATTGGTTCTGTTTAAGTTTAGCTTCTTAAAGGGGTTGGTTGTTGGACTAGTATGTTGCAGTTAATGTACATTAGACCAACAAATCATCATTTAGTTCTACCAATGCTTCAAGCCTTCAAGATGTATAGCTACTGGTTCTTTAACATTATGTGAAAATAGAAGTTATGGAAGTCAACTTTAACATACTGTATAGCTACTAGTTCTTTAATGCAAGATCCAATTAGAGCACTTTATTTAGACTATAAGCAATATGAAAGTCAACTTTAGATCGATAGATCAGGTGTCATTTTAATAACATTTCAAGCGTGAAATGACAATAAAACTAGGTGCCTTCTAACCATCATCCTCATTTATAACTAATTGATGGATTACAGATGAACTCAATTCAAAGCGTGCGATTAACCTAAGCAAATCTAATTAACCAAAGCAAAATCAGAGTGATGATTAACCTAAAGCAAATCAAATAACGATTAATTAATAGATTGATGATTGAAGAACTCACGCAAGGGAAGAACGCCGACCGACGAACCAAAACCAAAACTACGGAAGAGGAGTTAGCGACCCGGTACGGATGACAGATCAAAACTGCGATCCTCATTTAATCTTCATCCTCGTAGATACAAAGAAGGCAACGAAAATGATCATCCTCAGATCTGTGATTCTCGTTCAATTCTTATCTTCTCGTTCAATCCTCATCTTCTAGAGTTAGGGTTCAATCCTTATATGTTTATTTCACAATAAGGTTATTTGGGTAAATTGCCATGAATTCCTGATATTTTAAAACAATTTGAAAGGATTTCAAATCACATAATTTGAAGGAATTCGAAGGATTTAAATTCAATTCCAATCCTTCTATTGGTGAAACGAACAACATAAGGAATGGAATCTGCATTCCAATTCCATCAAAATTCCATTCCATTCCATGAAACGAACGCTGCCTAAAAGTGTATTAATCTTTTGTTCATGGGGTAATCTAAGGATTCAGTGATTAACTAGATCTAATGATCAAATTTTTAAACCACATGATTAAAGTCCCACATGAGTGGTTTGACTTTTAAGTTTGACTAATATTCTTTAGAAATGAATGATCTTGGTTGACTTTTATGTTTGATTAATATTTTTTAGAAATGATTGATCTTGAGCTATATGCCAGAAATACTTACCAAATTATCTTCTACTTTTTGTGTTAATCTGTTTTAGTGGAAACTGTTGAGAACATCACGAAGAAAAATTGGTAAGAGATTATAAACTTGCTGGTTATGGTTGATTTATTCTTAAGTGGACACATAAGTTATTTGTGATAATCAAGCAACCTTGAGGAAGCTATTTAGTATATCACCGAGGCAATTCTTCTTAACTTATTTTTACTATCATGCATGCCACCAAAGGGAAATTCAAGGTTTGAACTTTTACTATTGTTTATGTTATTATTGTGATTGCTTTTATTGATATCTGTGATATGCATGATATTTGAGAAGTATTGCTTGATTTTTATTTTATTTTATTTTCTTTTTTAAAGTAAAATACAAACGTATAATGCCATAATGGTAGAGGTTTGTTGTGTCGTCTTTAATGGTGAAATGATTACAAAATTTGTAGTTACTTTTAAAGTAAAATCCTTTTTAAGCTGCAAGATCATATGGAGAAAATAGATGTTTCTATAGCCAAAGTATGAGGTCTTCCTCTAGGGCTTTTTGAGGTAATGGAGATTTATGAATTTTTGGGGTTTCCTTTATTCAGGTACACTATAACTTCGTTTGATTATTGAATAATTTACAGAAACATAGGTTTGATTATAAGTGAAAACTACTCAGATAGTGGTAAAAGAAGCTGAAATTGATTTCCACTTTTTTTGACGATAAAGGTGGGGAATGTGGCAAAGCTAATTGTCGATGCATTGTTGTAATGGTTCCTTTCCCTTGCAAGGTATTGAATTAAAACAACATTAGCTTAGTCTAGGATGATTCACTTATTGGTTCACTTTTTATTTACATTTATGTTTAGTTATTTAATTGTAAGTTAAAAATTGGTTCTAAATCATAAGGTTTGTATGCTTTCATGAATATATTTGCTATTGATTCAATCAATTATAATGATGTAAATTAAAACAAAAGAATGGAAAGAAATTTCTTGAAAGAGAAAAAAAAGAAAGTTTTTGGGTTTGTATGTGTATGCTTGTGAATTGTAAACCCATTTTTTTAATATCTGCCGGTTCATGTTTACTAACTTTACTATATATTTATGTGGATTCTTGTTCGGTGTTGGATGAAGATAACAATACGTACAAAACCAAGTGGCAACAACTGCAATGGATTACACACAAATGAAGTGTAAGGATTATAGAAGAGGCTGATGCACTCAAAACAGTCAAGGTGTTTCGTGCATGCATGCACTCTGTGCATGGAAGAAGTTACTTCGGAAGTTTTACACTCTACAAGAAAATTACACAAGTGTAAAATCTTCCGAAGCCAAAGATGAAGTCTTTCGAAGCTTAGAAGGCAATCTGCCTTTTGACTTTACATTGATCTTGTTGTCTAGATTAGTGTTTCCAGCTGGCTTTCAAAGTATGGCCGGCTGTAGGATGTAGTATAAAGTATCTCAGGTTCTTGTATTTTCATGTATGCTTTGTAACACTTGTAATAGAACTTGAGAGACATATACATCTTCCTTGAAAACCAATTATCTTGTTCTTAAGCTTTCTGTCTCTTGTTTACTTGTGTTTATCTTAGTATCATCATAAACTATCCAGTTCCCTATTTGATCTGTTAAGTGTTCTAAGTCTCTCCTTATTATGAAAACTGATTTGCACCCTTCAAACGGTCCTGCAATTGGTATCAGAGCATTCCAGGCTCTTGATTGTAAGATCTCATAATCTTAGATCTTTTAGTTTTTCACAAAACACTTAACAACTCAAATGGCAGCTCTTTCAGAGGCTGATATGGAAACTGGCACTATGACAAAGTCCCCACTGATCACTCCTGAAGACTTTGACACTTAGTGTCAAAGAATGGAAGGCTTCATCAAGTCTCAAGACTCCAGGATGTGGGAATCTATTGTCTCTGGACCTTACATTCCATGCACCTCTTCAGCTGCTGCTGGAGGTGGCATGATCCCAAAAGAGGTGGCTGACTATTCTAAAGAAGATAGAAAGAAGATAGATATCGATCAGAAGGCCATGACTGCCCTCCAAACTGCTCTTCCCAACTCTATCTACAGGGGCTTTCAAGAAGTGCAAAACTGCCAAACAGTTATGGGATGCACTAAAGCTCATGTATGAGGGGTGCTCTGAAGTAAAAAAGAACAAAAAGGACCTCTTGAAGCAGCAGTTTGAGAATTTCACCTACAAGACAGGTGAAACCATGACTCAGCAATACTTCATGTATGTTGAGTTTGTGGATACTCTAATCGATGTTGGAGTAACTCTTAAGAACAGGGATATTGTGAGGAAGTTCATGTCCTCTCTTCCCAGACAGTGGACTCACTACTGTGTTGTCATCAAGAGGACTAAGAACCTTAAGACTCTCACTCTTACAGAGTTGTATGGTATTCTCAGTGGCTACCAGATGGAGATGAACATGCAAAATCCATCTGGTAACTCCAGCAATTAGCAGGGTTCAGCCCTTCATGTGGTTGAAAGGGATTGCAGAGAACCACAACATCATCTTATCTGCTACCCTGAAAACTCATAAAAGGGTCCTTTCATCACCTTCCCTGAGACACCAAGGGAGAGCTACATCCAAGAAAGTCCATTCCAAGAGACAAGCTCTTCCCATGCTTTTGTGTCTACTGATGAAAGTTCAGGTAGCTTTCTCTTCACCCTTGAAGACCTGGATTGTATCCATCTAGATGATCTAGAGTACATGGAGATAGTCCAGCAGATGGCTCTTCTCACTCATAGAGCCAAGAAGTTCTACAAGCGGACAGGGAGGAAGTTTCCTAGCAATGCAGCCAGTGGAAAGTTTGGACTGGACAAAAGTAAGGTGAAGTGTTTCAAGTACAACCAAATGGGACACTTTGCTAGGGAGTGCAAGGCACCTAGAACAAATGGTGGCCAGGCACAAGCCAGACCAAACTACACTGAAGGAGTCAACTAGAATGAGAAGCCAAAACAGCAAGCTGCAGTTGCTGTTGAAAAAGGAGGCTTTGACTGGAGCTTTCAAGTTGAGGATGGATCTCCAAACCAAGCACTGATGGCTGATCATGATGAAGCCAAGGTATTGGAACATCTTTGTACTCCTGAGTGTATTGCTAAAGTTAATAGATACAGGTCCTATAACTTAGAAATGAGATCTGATCTTGAGTCCTTGAATATCTTAAAATCTGATTTCAAAAGAGCTGAAAATAGATATAAACTAAAAATAGAAGATTTAGAGAAAACCATTTTAACTCTCAAACATGAACACACCAACTACAGGACTCAGATTAAAGATCTCATCACTAAGTTAACTGAATGCCAGGCTGAGCTTGTGATCAACAAAGCCACGGTAGAAAAATGTGTTCTTGAAGAAGAGACCTTCAAGAACATGATATCCTCATCTATGCATGCCAAAGTCTGTTATTAGAATAAGCAGGGACTAGGATCTACTGATATAGCTCCTCCACACTCCTTGCTATCAGTAAGATCTCCAAGTTATGGAACTTGTGAAGATGAGCTTCCCCTCATAGACCCTATGAGTGAAGAGGATGAAGAGGAGATAGTGAAGGATGGATCTGAGAAGAGTGAAGAAGATCATCTTAAGAAGGGTCATTATTCTCCGGAGGAGAGGAATTCTGTTGGGTTGTTAAAGTCCAAGAGGAAGAACTTGATCAGAAGAGCAAAAAGAAAGTCCAAGAAAGCTCAAGAGATGAAGTCTTCCGAAGCTTAAAAGACCAATTCTTCCGAAAATTACACAAGTGTAAAATCTTCCGAAGCCAAAAGACCAATTCTTCCGAAACCAAAGATGAAGTCTTCCGAAGCTTAGAATGCAAACTCTTCCGAAGCCTCAAAGATAGAAGACTGATTTCTTCCGAAGACAGAGAAGACATACTCTCTGTGATCAACAACTTTTCAGAAAAGCTGACCAACTTTCTGCTGCCACTCTGCAGGCTCACCAACTTTACACAAGTTGGTGAAAAGGTCCATGCTTTAGGAAGCTCTAGATTAAGATCTTGAGTCTGTAACTTTCTATTTTATGTACTTTTATACTTTTTGTATTACAATAGGATGTGAGCTATGGCATGTAACAGTCACATGTCAAAAGGCAATCTGCCTTTTGACTTTACATTGATTTTGTTGTCTAGATTAGTGTTTCCAGCTAGCTTTCAAAGTATGGCCGGCTGTAGGATGTAGTATAAAGTATCTCAGGTTCTTGTATTTTCATGTGTGCCTTGTAACACTTGTAATAGAACTTAAGAGCAATATACATCTTCCTTGAAAACCAATTATCATGTTCTTCAGCTTTCTGTCTCTTGTTTACTTGTGTTTATCTTAGTATCATCATAAAATGTCCAGTTCCCTATTTGATCTGTTAAGTGTTCTAAGTCTCTCCTCATTGTGAAAACTGATTTGCACCCTTCAAACGGTCCTGCATGAAGCTTCTACAATGTAGTCATCTGTAAAATAGAAGTGAAGAATCAATAGTTAAAAGTTATAGTTGCAACATACTTGGTATCATGTCCTCGCACATCATCATAGTTACAATATGCATGCCTATGTACAAGTACACACACAGAAGCATCTAATAACATTTGTTTTTATTTCATGCGTAATTTTGTTATTTTACTATGAAAGTCTACTTATTTGGTAATTGATTACTCTTTACATGGTTGTCTAGGATCGGTTTGTTGGTTTGAGATAAGAATTCTATAGATCAATTGATTATTATACTTTGCTACTTGTAATCATTTCTCTTTATTTCGCCTTTATTGAGTGTGATTATAATTTTATTCGACATTTTTGTTTGTGTGTTTTTGTGATGTATGACAATTGATCTAAGCTTGAGCTTGTTAATTGTCTCTTAAGTTCTCTGTAACTTTGATTTTTGTAACTTTGATTATTGTATCTGATTTGTGGATTAGAGCATGTGTAATTCAACTTGTATGGATTGGTTTTTGGGTGATTATGCAAGTTGTGGTAATATTATAAGTACAATAAATTAGTAGTTTGCAAACTACAAAGTGCAAGAAAATTCTATTATCTTTTAATATTACGTAAATTGTTCAACCCGCGGCATCGCACGGGTTTTACCACTAGTATGTATTAAATAAACATATTTTATTAGTTATATTGGTTTATAAAAGACATACCTAATGAGCTCCCATTGAAGTGCTTCACCTTCTTTGGTTCTGCTATGCGAGGCAGCACCAAAACAAGTGGTAACACCATATGTATCCCCACCTTTCTTCATGCTATTCATCACCCATTCGCTACTAGCGGTCACTCCGTCATGAGCGGATTCTAACAACTCTATTGTAAGAGTTATCTTAGAGGCTTATGCTCACCAAAGAGCTTTCAGTATGCAGACTGAAGTACAAGGAAATTACTTCAGAAGATTTGACAAAGTCACTAAGAAAATACTCTAAGTGTCAAATCTTCCGAAACCAAAGATCATTTCTTCCGAAGCCAAAGATGAAGTCTTCCGAAGCTTCAAAGACAATGTCTTCCGAAGCCAGAAGACAGATTTCTTCCGAATACAGAGAAGACATGCTTTCTCTGACATACTTTATGTTGGATTTAAATAATGTACGGGTTCAATTAATTAACGTTGCCAACCGAGTTATGACCCGTAAGAGTTACACCTTGGGCAACGAACATTAAAGTCCACTTAATTTGATTAAGTGGCGTTTACGAACTATATCGGGTTTTATAATTTATAATTGTTATAAATTATTTAGTATAAATATATTAGTTGTGGTTTTCGGTTTATATGTGGGCTAATAATTAATCTTACCGGGCCTAAGGTCTGCTTAGGTTAATAAATATATAAATATGCCAATCAGGCTAAAAGGCTAATTAACCAAAAAGAAAGCAAAAGAAACCCTACTTTTGACTTTTTTGGATGCCGTTGATTCTAAAAACAAAGAGACTTTTCTTTGTTTTTGGGTTTGATCACATATAAAAATTAGCACATCCACCGTCTGCCATTATTCTCCCGGTTATTTCCCCCGCTTGCGCCGGCAATTACCGCAATCCATTAGTTCACAATTCCTCTGCAGCTTCTATCGCATAAGCAGTAGATTTCGATCCGGTACCCGCGCCACTCGCCCGCGGCTTCTCGTGTTTGTTTGTTTCTAGCAATTGTTCACAATTCCACTGCAGCTTCTTTGAACCCTCGGTGTCTCAAACGGTTAATCATTAACCACAAAGGTATATTATATTTCATCAGTAGGTTAATTATATCCTGTATTTGTATTGTTTGTAACCTAGATCTTGTCGGGTTCAATCTGGTATTTAATTTCACTCCGCTGCGTTATAGATTATTAATCTGATTAATAATTATCAAAATTGTTTTGATAAAAATAACCTAACAAAGATACCACTAAACCCAACAATGGTATCAGAGCCACGCTTACAACATGCAAATTAGATCCGGTCTTTTAACCGGTTACAAATCACAAATTTTAAAATTGTTTAAAGTTTCTGATTTATATTATTTAGGGCAATTTATTTATTTTTGGTTAAATATTTTTAAAACCAAAAGATTGCTCGATTTCTTTTGATTGTGTTTAATATGTAAATCTGGCTAGACCTTATGGTTGAATGATCATATTTTGGTTTGATTTCGTTTATTTTTGGTTTTTATGGTTTTGGCCCATTTGATGGCTCAAAGTTGTAATAGATTAGGGTTTTCTTTTATTATGTATTTTTCTAAATAATGTAATATTTGAAGACCCGAAGTCAAAACTGGAGACGAGACGAATCAAGGAGTCAGTGGGAGCCGATCAAGACATCTAGATGCACCTAGGTTCATTATTGTGGTTGTTTTGTGTTGTGACCCGGTGACCTAGTTTGATCTTGCTACTTGGCTCTAGCAAGATCAAACAATCATAGCCATGAGATTTACATATTTACTTTGCTATTATGGTTGCTTTAGTCTTATAATTGTTATAACATGTCAACCTAATACCAAATTAATTAAAAATATTTTTTTACAATCAAAATAAATAACAAGTTCTAAACTTATTTTTACAACTTGTTAAAAGATTAAAACAAATAGTTTCTTTTATAAAAGATAATTAATTAAGTTTTCAAATTTAAAATTAGTTTAAATTTCAAAACTTGAAACTTGATAATTTTGAATTAAATTGGTTATCCATTTTAAAAGATAACTAGATAAGTTTTCAAATTTAAAATTTGTTTAAATTTCAAAACTTAAAACTTGATAATTTAAAATTATCAACTTATTTTAAAAGGATAAACAGATAAGTTTTTAAATTTAAAATAAATTTAAATTTCAAAACTTGAATCTTGATAATTTAAAATTATGAATTTAAAAATTAATTATCTATCTCGCGATAAACCTAGTTTTAATAGGGTATTAAAATCTAGTGTCCCGAGAGATGAAAGGGTTCGTCATTTGTTATCACAAACTAAATATTGTAAAATTGGATTTTACAACACACGTATGACTTAATCATTCGTTGTGTTTGACCATATTCGGTAAACACTAAAATTGGATCCCATATATAAAAATCATTAGTCTATGCCACGCTACTATTAGGAACAGTTGGAATCTTAAGCGAAACATCAGTGTTTGGAGCCACAGCAACGTACTTGATGTGTAGTTTATTCTTTCGAGGTGCAAGGGTTTCGTTGACACATCCGGCCCTTCCACACGAACCTGTTTTAGGATGACTATTACTTTTCTCTCTTGTTACGTGCCACAGCTGTCTAGAGAGAAAAGTGGGCATAGATGAGGCTAAACGTATCAATGCATTAACAAATGTTGTCATTGCGGCCTCATACCCGAGAGTTGTGCATTTTTCACAATTGACAAACGTTGTCAGTCTGTCTAATCACTTACTATTGTTGTATGCCCCAGCTGCCTTTAGTAACTGACCAAGCCAGATTCTCATTCCTTATTCAAAATTATTGTAAATGGGTCATTAATTAAAATAAGGAAATAATACATCGAAAATACTAATTAATTTATTTTTGCTTATTTAAACAGATGTCTTCAGAAACCAATAACTCCTTCATTCTCAAGTCCATACTTGAGAAAGAGAAACTTGATAACACCAACTTTCTCGCATGGCACCACAATCTAAGAATTGTTCTTAAGCTGGCGAAAAAACTCTATGTTCTAGATAGCGTTGTTCCCAACGAGCCTGAAAATAATACGACCGCTGCCCGTAAAACTTGGGAAAAATTTAAGGAGGATGCCGATGAGGTAGCCTACCTTATGTTAGCCACCGTGTCCCCTGATCTTCAGAAGAACATGGAGGACATGGCTGCATTTGACATGGTTGAGCAACTTAAAGGCATGTTTCAAAAACAAGCCCGACAAGAACGCTATGATACCATGAAGCAGTTGATATCCTGCAAAATGCAAGAAAACTCGTTTGTTAGTGCTCATGTGCTTAAAATGAAAGGGTACATCGACCAAATGGTCAAACTTGCTTATCCAATGCAAGATGAAATGGCAGCGGACTACATTTTGAACTCCCTCCCAAGCTCTTACGACCAGTTCATAATGAACTTCAATATGAATGCATGGGTAAAAACTGTGGGGTGAACTCTATTGTATGCTCAAAACTGCTGAGCAAAACATACGAGGTAAGACTAAGCAACTACTAATGGTTAATCTACTGGTGTTAAAAAGCCTAATCCCAAGAAGAGAGGTTATAAAAACAAAGGTAAAGAAAAAGTTGTTGCTACCAAGCCTGCCACCAACAACAAACAGCTTGCTACTAAAAATAAAGCAGCACCCCCTCCTGAGGAGCGTCACTGCTTTGAATGCAATAAGATGGGGCACCGGAAACATAACTGCCCTGAATATCTAGCTAAGCTGAGGGCGAAGAAGGCCAACGGTGAAGGTACTTCTTCAGGTATTCTTATTTATGTTATTGAACTTTTCACTATTTCCAGCAACACATGGGTATTTGATACTGGATGTGGTTACCATGTCATTAATGTCTTGCAGGAGTCTAAAAGGTGGAAGAAGCTAAAACAAGGCGACATGGAGCTCATCGTTGGTGATGGGAAAAGAGTGCCAGTTCTAGCAACCGGAAGTAATAATCTTTTATGCCCATCTGGCCTTGTAATTACTTTAGATAATTGTTTATTTGCTCCTGGTTTGTTTGACCAGAAACATTATTTCAGTTTCTTTATTGTTTGAATAAGGATTCAAGTATGTTTTTAATGATTCTTTTATTTCTGCTTACTTGAATGATGTCTTTTATTTTGAGGCTAAACCTCGAAATGGTATTTATGAGATTGATGTTCAAACAAACAATAACATATATAATCTTTCAAAGCGTATCAAAACTGAAATTAATGATACATATCTATGGCATTGTAGACTTGGCCACATAAGCAAGGATTGTGTGAAAAGGCTTCAGTTCGAACGGATTCTTGAATCCATAGGAAAAGAATTCTTTGATGAATGCGAATCTTGCTTAACTGGCAAACTCAAAAAGGATCCTTTCACCCATGTTGGTGAACGGGCCAAGGATCTTTTAGCAGTCATACATTCAAATGTATGTGGTCCTTTCAGAACCATGTCTAGAAATCATGAAAGATATTTCGTTACATTTATTGACGATTATAGTCGATACGCCTATGTCTACCTTATGAAGCATAGACATGAAACTTTTGAAAAGTCCAAAGAGTTTCAAAACGAAGTAGAAAACCAACTTGGTAAGACTATCAAGGTACTTCAATCAGATCGAGGTGGAGAATACCTAAGCCAAGAGTTCACTAATCATCTAAAAGAAAGTGGAATTGTTTCACAGTTCACTCCACCTGGCACACCCCAACTTAATGGCGTGAGTGAGAGGAGAAATCGAACCCTACTTAATATGGTTCGATCGATAATGTGTAGAACTAACTTACCTCACTCTTTTTGGAGTTATGCTCTTATGACCGCCGCCCGCCTTGTCAATCTGGCACCGACTAAGAAGGTAGACAAAACCCCATATGAGATATGGCATGGGTCTAAACCCAATTTGTCTTACCTTAGAGTATGGGGATGTGATGCTTATGTCACCAGCGAGTCTGATGACAAGTTAGATCCTAGAGGCGAAAAAGTTATTTTCGTCAGATACTATAATAGAAGCGGACATTACTTTTTCCATCCTGATCCAAATATGATTTCCATCAAAAGGAAGGCACATTTTCTTGAGAAAGAGTTTCTTGATTGAGGAACTGGAAGTAATATCGTGGATCTTGAAGAAATTCGAGAACCACAAATAAACGCTGATGAAGTCGGTACGTCTAAACAAAAAGAAATTGTCCCTGATTCAGACATAAACACAAGCGTTCGTAGAAGTAGCAGAACTCACAAAGAACCTAGCAGATATCTTTGGAATTCGGAGGGTCCCGAGGTTTTGGTAGTAGCTGATTCTGGTGATGAACCTACTAATTACAAGTCTGCTATCTCAGATTCGGAATCTGCGAAATGGCTAGATGCCATGAACGCCGAGATGCAATCTATGCGTGACAATCAAGTCTGGGACTTGGTTGAGCTACCCCCCGATTCTCGGGCAGTAGGGAGCAAGTGGATTTTCAAGAGAAAAACTGACATGCATGGAAATGTACACACCTATAAAGCACAGCTAGTTGCAAAGTGTTTCACTCAAACTCAAGGTGTTGACTATGATGAAACCTTCTCGCCCATTGCTATGATAAAATCAATTAGGATATTACTTGCCATAGCCACGTACTATGATTACGAGATATGGCAACTGGATGTCAAAACCGCTTTTCTAAATGGACATCTCTCTGAAGATGTCTATATGGTTCAGCCTGATGGTTTTGTTGATCCAAAATATCCAAATAGGGTGTGTAAACTGAATAAGTCTATTTATGGGCTAAAACAAGCATCTCATAGCTGGAATCTTCATTTTGATCAGAGAATCGTAGAATTTGGTTTTGTCAAAAGTGAAGATGAGCCTTGTGTTTACAAAAAGGCTAGTGGGAGCACTATATCATTCCTCATATTGTATGTGGATGATATACTGATCATTGGAAACAACATCCCTATGCTTAACGAAGTTAAACAATGGTTGGGAGCTTGTTTCGCAATGAAAGATCTTGGAGAAGCTTCTTACATTCTAGGAATCAATATCTATAGGGATAGATCTAAGCGGCTTCTAGGGCTTAGTCAAAGCACGTATATAGATAAAATGATGACACGCTTTAAGATGGAAAACTCCAAGAAAGGAGGAGTTACTATGACTAAGGGTACTGTGTTGAACAAATCACAATCTCCTTCAACGGACATTGATATTAAGCGAATGGAAAAGGTTCCATATGCTTCAGCGATTGGTTCTATCATGTATGCTATGTTGTGCACTAGACCTGACGTCTCATATGCTTTAAGCATTACCAGCCATTATCAGCAGAACCCTGGCTTTGCCCATTGGACTGCAGTTAAAAACATTCTCAAGTACTTGAGAAGAACTAAAGATATGTTCTTAATATTTGGAGGAGTTGAAGAACAGCTCACTGTAAGGTGTTACACTTATCCTAGTTTTCAAACTGACCGAGATGACTCTCGCTCACAATCTAGTTTTGTATTTACACTCAATGGTGGAGCCATCTCTTGGAAAAGTTCCAAGCAAAGTGTGGTGGCAGATTCTACTATTGAATCTGAATACATTGCAGCATCAGATGCTGCAAAGGAAGCTGCTTGGATGAAGAAGTTCATAGCCGATCTCGATGTGGTTCCAAGTATTCAGTAACCAATCAAGATATTTTGTGATAACACAGGTGCTATTGCTCAAGCCAAAGAGCCCAGATCTCATCACAGGGCTTAAGCACATTCAGAGAAAATTTCACTACATACGGGACATAGTGAAACTGGGAGACATCGTGATAAGTAAAATAGACACAGATCAAAACCTAGCAAACCCGTTCACTAAGCCCATGACTCAAGACAAGCATGATCAGCATAGGGATGCGTCTTAAATTAGCTAGTGATATGTTTTGATTTAGTATTTGGATGTACGAACATTTAACAGTTATAATTTTGAATTCATTTAGATTTACTCATTTAAATGCAACTATGAATCTTATAACTGTGTTCGATTTTAATACGTTTAATCCATGAATATTGTATTCTAAATTATCCGTAGTCGGTCAGACTTGTGGGAACAATTCTGAATTAAGACTATTCTGAATTTAGACTCAAAGAGTTGACTTCTAAATTCACAGACCTTATTATGAATGACGTTGGATGTAACTCGCCATAAACCATCTTCATTATAAGATGCTTTGATATTGGTATACTCATATACTATCCTCTTACCTGAGATGTATACTAGAACTTTCGTTTACCAAGAGTTGTTCTTTAATTACTATCAACCGCTGTCACGTAACTGCTAGTTATAAAGGCTTTGGTTGGGAATAATTCAGAAGTTTAGTGGAAGTTGTATGTAGTCAATAAAGGATTCTATACTCTTACATTATATGTAACAGTTAGACATCGTGGCGCCTTCGTTGATTCAAACCGGTGAAGTGTGAGGCCTCACCCAAACTGACTGTGTGTTTGATTGGACCATTTTGAATCTGGATCGAGAACAATAATGATTCAGCTCCATATGAGAAGTAATCTCAATGACTCAATTGATGTCTTTTACAAATAGGATAAATGACTATGATTACCATAAGTCTATAATCTTGTTATAATAAGGTGTTACTAAAACAAGATGTTTTGGTTATTGACTTTAAATTATCATACCTTGTTGGGGGCAGCTATGTGCAGCTAGAGCGCCGCTGACTGTCTACGTTAAGATTTAATCGAATACCGTCCAAGTGGGAGTCTGTTGGATTTAAATAATGTACGGGTTCAATTAATTAACGTTGCCAACCGAGTTATGACCCGTAAGAGTTACACCTTGGACAACGAACATTAAAGTCCACTTAATTTGATTAACTGGCGTTTACGAACTATATCAGGTTTTATAATTTATAATTGTTATAAATTATTTAGTATAAATATATTAGTTGTGGTTTTCGGTTTATATGTGGGCTAATAATTAATCTTACCGGGCCTAAGGTCCGCTTAGGTTAATAAATATATAAATATGGCAATTAGGCTAAAAACCTAATTAACCAAAAAAAGAGCAAAAGAAACCCTACTTTTGACTTTTTTGGCTGCCGTTGATTCTAAAAACAAAGAGACTTTTCTTTGTTTTTTGGTTTGATCACATACAAAAATTAGCACATCCACCATCTGCCATTATTCTCCCGGTTATTTCCGCCGCTTGCGCCGGCAATTACCATAATCCATTAGTTCACAATTCCACTGCAGCTTCTATCGCATAAGCAGTAGATTTCAATCCGGTACCCGCGCCACTCGCGCGCGGCTTCTCATGTTCGTTTGTTTCTAGCAATTGTTCGTTGAACCCTCAGTGTGTCAAATGATTAATCATTAACCATAAAGGTATATTATATCTCATCAGTAGGTTAATTATATCTTGTATTTGCATTGTTTGTAACATAGATCTTGTCAGGTTCACTCTAGTATTTAATTTCACTTTGCTGCGTTATAGATTATTAATCTGATTAATAATTATCAAATTTTTTTTGATAAAAATAACCTAACAAAGATATCACTGAACCCAACACTTTTGACAAAGATGAACTACTTTCCGCTGCCACCTTTGAAGACTCACCAACTTATACAAGTTGGTGACTATTCCATACTTTGTCAAATGTAGATTATGGTCTTTGACTGTAACTTTTCTACTTTTCTATCTTTTTGTATTAGATATAGATATGAGCTATGGCATGTCAAAGGCAGATGTCAAAAGGCAATCTGCCTTTTGACTTTACATTGATCATGTTATCTAGATTAGTGTTCCTGCTAGCTATCAAAGTATGGCCGGCTGTAGATTGTAGTATAAAGTTTCTCATATATCAGTCCTTAAGGACTAAGCCTTGTAACTAACATGAACACTTGAGAGAAATATACAACATACTTGAAAACCAACTGCTTTGTTCGTGCGTTCTTTAATTTTAAGTTCTTTGTTTCCAAATTGATGGATCCTTATTTGATCTTGTAAGTGTTCATCTGTTCACTCTCTAACAATCTGTGAAACTGTTGCATTGACCTCCCTAACCGGTCCTGCATCCACCCTAACATCAGTGGCATTCCTAGTAGCAACTGCTGCTACCTAAGCAATTGTCAGTGTTTCACCACCTAATCTCACTACGGGATTCCGATACTCGTCCACCATTTTCTTCACCTCATCAAGGTGGCTACCGCTTAGTGCCGTCGCAGCAACACTCCAATTCAGTGGGTCCTTATTCATGGCATTCCCAGTGCTAGACTCCAACTTATAATAAGGGTTGAATTATTGGTGACAAGTTAAAACAAATTATGTCAAGTGAAGGTGTTTAAATACATGTAGCCAAAGAACGTGGACGCACTGCCTAGAGTATGGATAGTGAGGACTCACCAACCTCATCTGGAATTGTCCAGACTCAACAACCTCCTCTATCCCACATTAGTGTGGATGCCATTCTTCAAAGCCTATTTGAGGAGGGTGTTATACCAAGGGCCATGTCACCTCCATCCAATCCTGCTTATAACCCAATCATATGACGGGGTATGATAGTGATAGAAAAGCCTTGGTACTTTCTAGATCCTAGGGTCAACAATTGGATGATTGGATACCGAGTTGGACCCTAAGATTAGTTTCGAATGGGAAACCTCAGTTGAAGGCCCAGTTGTGGACCCTGTGAACCTTGAGACTCCAGCTCCTTCTAATACAGTTACCTTAAGTCGAACACAAGTCGGTGAAGGTGTCTCATAGCCTCTCCCTTATAAGGGCTCAAAATTAGTACAAATACAAGAAGGCCAAAGCTCCCTCCTCCCTAAGTCCTACAGTCCTCTGGTTGACAAGGGTAAAAGAGTCTTAACTGCAAAGGAGGTTGAGGAAGAGAGAAGGGAAATGAAGAAAAAGCCTTGGAAAACTCAAAGAAGAGAGAGCCCTAGCTTCATGGAGGCTGTAATTAGGGCTGCCCACATGCCAAATAATCAGGAGGATGAGTTAAGGGCAGCTAGATTAAACTACCAGGGAGCTAGGGGTACAATATTGATGATCTGATCTCTCTCCCCCTAGATGAGATAATGGAATTGGCCAACACTAAGGGGTCTAAAGAAAGAAAGGAGGCTGAGGATGCCGTTATGCTCCTCAAGATCAAAGAAGGGAGAAAGAAAAGAAAAATCTATCAAGTTCCCGTCCTCTCTGCAGTTCAAGAACTGCCTAAGGAAGAGACTGTGGTTGCAGAGGAAAAAGCTCAAGTAGTCAATGAACAAGAAAAGAAAAAAATGATAGACTACTTGAGTGTCACAGGTCTTTATCAGGTAGAAGCTCTACTCCATCTATCTTATGAATACATTGAGATTAAGTATCTTAAGCAGCTAAATCAAGAAGCCAATCAACAAAAAAAAGATGCTAAGAGAAAGATGAGTGAGGAAGCTAAGAAATGAATAGCCACCATCAAAGCCAACAAGAAGAAATCTGAAGATAGACAAAAGATGGTGAAATTCTTGAAGCTATATGGATTCTCCAGAAGAAGACTTGGTCCCATGTCTCTATCCATAATGGATGAGCACATTAGGGTGATCAAGCAACAGATAAAAAAAGGTGAGCTTAAATACTTGCACTCTCCTCTAAGTTAAGTTGCACCTGAAGCAGAGGTTAAGGTTGAACCCACATAGACAACACAACCAAGACCTACTGCTGGTTCCAGCCAGCTTCATCTTTTGATCTACAGTAGTGTCCTTAACATTCTTTTGAACTTGTGAAGGGGAAGGACCCAACTGAGAAGGAAAAAGATAAACATGGTAATCACGACCAACCTTCTTAGTTGAAGTACAGAAAGAGAAAGAGGATGGCCATTAGAAGGGACAAGAAGAAAAAAGAAGTCCAGAGCATCCACCTCTACAACTCAGGATGAGTCGGAACATCCTGAGGGTCAAAAAAGATGCAGCTCAACAATTTGTATTACATGTAGAGCCTCTTGCTGCTAAGAGACCCATCTTGTCTTGGATGTATACTCCACACCCAGACAGATAGTATGTCATAAGAGATCAAGGAGGTCAGCAGATACTGTTCTTGGAAAACATTCTAAACCTGCCTGTGCATGATTTCTTGGACATGATGAGATACTATGAAAGCTTGAAAAATCCAAACCAGCAATTAAAGAGAGGTATGGTCATGATTCTAATAATGCTCAACATGTAGAAGATCTTCATTCATAGTCATCTTCATGTTTTTATAGCATCAGCCTAAGGGAGTTTATAAGGGTTTATCTTAAAAACTGATGCTAACCAAAGATCTCTCAGCATGCACAGCAAGTTAACTTGAAAGATTTGACTATGCTTAAAGATGAAATTATCTAAGTGTCAAATCTTTCGAAGCCAAAGTCTGGAAATCTTCCGAAGCCAAAAGTGAAGTCTTTCGAAACCTGAAGAAAAAAATTTTCAAAGCTGAAGACAGATTTCTTCCGAAGACAGAGAACACACAATTATTCTCTGACATACTTCGATAAAAGCAGATCTACATTCCGCTACCTCTCTGAAGACTCACCAACTTATATATGTTGGTGATTACCTTTTAGCTTTTGTTAACTGCTAAGTATTGTGTTTGTGTCTGTAACTTTCTGCTCTTTTACTTTTTTAATACATTAGGGTGTGAGCTATGGCATGGCATAGTCACATGTCAAAAGGCAATGTGCCTTTTGATTTTACATTGATCTTGTTGTCTAAATTAGTATCCAACTAGTTTCAAAGTATGGCCGGCTATATGATATAGTATAAAGTATCTCATTTAATTAGTGTAAGGACTAAGAATTCTAAGACCGGTAAACTCTTGAGAGCAATATACATTATCCTTGAAAACCAGTCTTTGTTTTCCTTGTGTGTTGGGTTCTTGAGTTTTCTTACTAGTTAAACTTTGTTTTTGTGCCTGGTTCCTGTTTGATCCGGTAAATGTTATTAGTCCTCAACTGTGAAACAGTTGTGATCCCCTAAACCGATCCTGCATAAATCAATCAAATGATAAAAGGTGGTTAAAAGTGATAAGAGGGTACTAGGGGCATAGGAGGAGGAAAGGTATATCCGACTAAGGTCTCCAAACGAAGGTGGTGAAGGAATTAGGGTGAAATCAAGGAAAAACAAAGTAAAAGGATGTGAATAGTCATGGTGGTCTGGCTCGTTGTAGGGTCCGCACATAGTTTATCAGGATTAAATACAGTGGGCAGGAAAATCCAATGCTATGGGTCCTAGGAATATACCACGTGTCCCCTATAGTTACTCATTTATTAGAATAGGTAGATACAATATATAATATATATTTTGTAATTTTCGTTACACGAGTATTTAACATAGTAATAATATTGAATTTTCATGGCTCTAATAAAAGAGTAATTAAGGGGACATGTAACAACAAAATATTTCTTTTAATAAAAATTTTCACACTTATCTCTTCTATTAAATAATTACATTGATTGCTACTAATATTATTTAAATATTTTCTAGTTCAAAAATAGGTTTTGATGAAATCAATAAACAAGACAACAAGATGAAGGTTGTTGATGATTTTCCCAAGGACCTTTTTCAAATCTCTCAATTCAACAGACAACAATCATGGTGTGAAAACCCATGATTATAGCTATGATATCAGTGTGTGTGTTAGTGTGTCTATGATTGCTAGTGATTGAATGCTTGTGTGACAATAACTGCTTGATTGTATTGATTGTTCAAAAAGCTTACAAAGGATTAGGGTAGTATGTTGTTTATAACCTATACACAAAGCTATCTACAACTACTAAACTACCCTTATGTAAACGAAAGTTACATAAAAATCCTAAGTCTATAAGTCGTCCGCTGTGGATGTTAAACTATCTGATGTGGAGGCTAAGTCATCCGCTGTGTATAAAGAATAAGCTGTCCGCTGTGTCTTGGATGTTGTCCACTCTGAACACTAGTATGTTTGTCTTGATGGTTGTCCGCTGTGGGGAGTTCATCCGTTGTGGATTCAAAATCCGCTATAGACTGTTCATTAGCTGTGGACTTTGTTCATCCGCTGTACAGTTGTTCATCCGCTATAGACACTTGGAATTTTTTATTCATCCGCTGCATAGACTTGGTCATCCGCTGTGGGTACTTCTTCATCCGCTGCCAACACTTGTCAAAATTTCATTTATCTCCAAATCTAAAAAAGAAATTTAAACAATAATTAGTGTATGTTATGAATGTTATTGGGGTTAATGTGTTAGTTAATGATTTTTTGAATGTCAGAACACATTATGGTTGATTATGGCAAGCATTATCCTTCTTAATACACTATTGATTCCAACAATACTCCCCTTAAGGATTATGTTGCCATCTATTTAATGTTTGATTTGTTTAATGTTTTGTTTGTTAGAAATAATGTGTATTTGTGTTTGATATGAATGATTATAATGGTTGTATGTATGACTTATATAGTTTGATTGCATGTTTGACTGTTTATGCATGATTAAATGATTGACTGTTTATCTGCTTTTTTGAATGATTGTTTGATTATCTAATATCATGAATGATTGATTGTTTGTTTGATTTACATGTGTGATTTTTTGATAAACTATTTACATGAATGAGTGGTTGAATGTTTGACTATTTGGATTGACTGATTTACATATTGCATATGTGTAATCAGATTACCTTGTATGATTGCATTATGAATAAATTATTTATGTCTTGTTATATATCTTGATTGATTGTTATGTATGAAGATTATGAATGATATACATGTGTGATGAATGTTATGATGTGTTTGTTGTCTGTCTTGTATGTTTGATTTGTATATTTGGTGGTATGACTTGTCATTTGTCTGATTATTTGTTATGTTTGTTGAGTATGTATGATTGAATGTATGATTGATGATCTGATGAGTTTGTTGTATGCTATGTATGTTTGACTTTTATGTTTGTTTGAAATGTAAGACATGTTTGATTGTTTGTTTTTGTCTGTTAGAAACCTTCAAGAATAAGATGGACCAGCTTCATCTACATTCTTATGAATTTCAATAGTAGCCTTCAAGGATTCTTCTACATCTTTCTTAATTGTCTGAACCTTCTCAGCTTCTTTGACTTAATCTATCAGAGGAGTGATCCTTAGTTCATTTCTACAGTTTACCATATGTTCAACAAAGTAGTTAACTGCACTCTTCTGATCATCATATTTGCTTTCTATTGTTTGATGGACCAGCTGCTCAAGTGTTGATTGATCTAGGCTTTGCACGTCAATGTTGCTAACCAGTGTGGTTACAACATGATTGCCTTTCAAAATCTCAAGATTGTTATTGTCAGATATTCTCATCCCTGTTATGCCCTCTATGTGTGTTAATGGTTGTTGTTTGGTTTCCAGTCTTTGCTTCAGAGTAGCATTTACATAGACTGTTCCTAAAATCCGAAGCATATGAATGAAGTAACAACAATCTCCCTTGCATAATACATCTTCCATGGCAGGGAATGTCTTTGTCTTCAAAAATGATACATAGAAAGGATGAAGGAGTTTGATTTCAACTGGATTAAACAACCTTATGTCGGGTGCTTGTTTCTCTTCTTACTTTCTCTCCAACACCACTTCCAAGTGGGTTTCATCATAGTACTATTTTGTAATTGGGTGGTTGTATTGATTACCATCAATCTTTTTCATAATCAATTTCAAATCAAATGGTCTCATAGGGTAACCAACCCTTTCTAAAAGTTCTGAGTCAACATTTTCAACATTCTGTTCTGCTTGTTTGTCTGAGTCTTTTTGTTCTCTTTTGAGTTTTTCTATATGAAGTTTGTCTTCTCTGTCTGCTTTTCTTTTTCATTTCATAATATTGTCTGTTCATGTATGATCTGAGAATATGAAAAAGTCTACTCCCTTGGGATTGCTAGTAGGATTGACCATCCTTAATTGCATCAGGTCCAATCTGTCTTCATAGCTCAAAGATCCCAGTTGGGATATGTATGATAAATACTGGACAAGGCCTGATATTCTTTTGATTAACACAGCATCCCATACTTTATCATATTTCCATGCAATAATCCTTCTTTCATTTGTAAAGGCAGTTAAGGTGATTCTGTCATAGAGCTTGACAAAGTTAGTGTTTTCATTGATCATCTCTCTCACCTCATTGCCTTCAGGTCATAGCCTGTGAGGCATGAATTGCCTAGGTTCTTTAATGGGATGAAGCTAAGGTGGAGCTTGTTGATATGTTGATAATGAGGATGCTGGATGTGGTCTTGAAATTTGAGGCTTTAAAGCACAGGTCAACATATTCTTATAGATTCTCTAGCCAAATCTTTCATTTGTGCAAGTGATCTACCCGCATATGATCTATAAGGCATCCTTGTGTGACTCAACCAGCTTTTCACTTGGGAGTATGTCATTTTGTCTATCTGAGGATCCTTTGGCATATTCTTTTGAAATTCTTGTTGATCCTTGATCTCTTTGTACTTCTTGTATGTTTGCTTAGACTCATTTTTCATTACCACCTGGAAGTCCTTGAGCAAGTCTTTAACCTTCGACATGTTAAGATTCATGAAAGTGTCATATGGAAAGCCTCTTGCTGCTAACTCAATTCCTGTTAAAGTTTCAGGATCATGTGGGAATAAGTCTTGAATGTTTTCCATTTCAGTTTCATCTCTTTCCTCATCTTCTTCATTAGAATCACTAATAATGACAATGGGCTCTGATTGCTGAACTTTAGTTTGATCTATTTCACCTTCTTCCAATAAAATTACCTCTGGTTCTTTTTGTTTGTGCTCCTCTTCTTCAACTCTTCTTCATTTGGTTCAGATTTAACCTTCAATAGCTTAAGAGGAGGGGATTCAGGTTGATCATGATCAATCACTTCTCTTTCCCTTTTACCAAGGCAGCCAAGTACTGTCTTTTCCTTTTTTTTTGAATAAGTTTTCAATGGAGGCTGTGATGATGATGTTGTTTTATATTTAGATGTTTCAGTTTGAAATTTCAGTGAATTAGCAAACTGTCTGATTAGCTCCTTTTGTTTTTTTGGCAGTGGATTGATAGGAACAATGCTTGTTTCTGCTGTTTGAGTGTTAGGTGTATGAAAATGTTGTCTAAGGATAAGTGAGTAATGAATATTTTCAAATGGGTTAGATTCTCCAAAGAGTTGATCCATAGAATAAGATTCTTCTGGAATAATGATTGTTTGCTCTTGTTCACTTGTACTTGTTTCATGAATTGAAGACATTTGTTGATCAAAGAATTCTTCATTAGCTTCTTGTTCTTGATCTGCTGAATGTTCTGACTCATTCAGTTGAGTGTCTGCATACACCAGTTCTCTGTTCAGCCTCTTAATCTCTTCATCCTTTTCTGAGATTAATCTTTTGAGCTCATTAATTTTTGCATCTTTTGAGTCTGTTTGATTAGTTAGATTCGTAATATCCATTTTTGCATTTTCAAGCTCTTGATCTTTCAACTTAATTTCTTGTTTTGATTGATTAAGTTGTTGTTCCAGAAATTGAACAATCAACTTTTGAGCCTTTTGATCAGTAGAGAGTTTTTTCAATCTCATTATCCTTGTTCTTGAGCTTTTCTTTCAACTTCTTTGCTCTGTTGTTTAATCCTCTCAATAAGTTTATTATACTTAATGAATAAAAAAAACTTTAGAGTACTCAGTTTCCTCTTCTGTTGGTATGTCACCAGTTTGCTCTTCATCTTATATTTGCTCATCATGAGCACTAGCTTCTTCTTGTTCTTGCTCAAACTGAGTTGATGTCCTAACTTCTTATTATTCATCAGATTGTTCTGCCAGTGATTCATCAATGTCTTTTAACATAGATGATAATGTTTGCTGATCTGACAAGTGAGGGCTTTGAGGTGGAGAGGGTATGTGCTTTTCAAAGTGAAACTGTTCTTGTTCTTGTGTTTCAACTAGTGATTGCTCTTGTTCATTGATTGGTACTTGTTCTGGTGCAATGGGATTTTGTATGATTGGTTCTGGTTGAGGAGTAGCTTGTTCTTCTTGTATGATTGGGGCTGGTTGTATGATTGGTTGTTGGTGTATGATGTTTTTGAAAAACATAAGTGGCTCTTCTTTCTTGGAATCCTTAAAAAGACATCAGGAACAGGTAGTTCATGGTTGATCATATGAGCAGGCACAGGCATTTTAGCTCCATGATACAAGCTTGACTTGATCCTTGTAAACACATGTTCATTAAAGTGAACTGGTTGAAAGATTGCACCCTCTCTTGGTATGTTTGGTAACAAATCATCAATAGTTCTCATCATACTCAATAGGAATCTGAATTGAGCACACATTTAAGACTTCTTGATTAGCTTTCTATCAATTGTACCAGAATAGCCAATATGTCTAAAGACATGGAGAACATAGTTCTCATCAAACTTAATAGGGCCGTGGGCATCTTAATCACCCAACTGAAGTACTCTCTTTATCACATCTTCTGAAATGGTGATTTGATGATCATGAATGTTAGATACAACTACTTGTTGATCTTGAGCTTGCTCCAGATGAGTATGAGTCCAAAACTGGACTATGTGATCTTCATATATTTCAGGCCTTGTAGTCATAACATGAACTAGTCTGGTCTATCTGATAGCTTGAATGATATCTCTGTAATTCTCAGCTTTGGGTGAATCAGTGTCAAGAAAAGCACAAAGATTATGATCTCTGACAAATACTAGATTTGCCATATCTGTAATGATAAAATAAATATGTTAGTTGACTTGTGGTAAGGATGTGTAATAATTGAAGTGATGTAATGTTGATCAAATGTTCACTTGACTATTATGATTGTTACGAAATGAAGATATAAGTATGCTTAACACTTGTGATTGATCCATGTGTATGTTTGAAAATTCGACATTACCAAAATGAATCAGTTTGACCTTTGAAAAATGTAAGTTTGATCAATTATGATCATGTAGAACTTGTTTGATTCAATTTGTTTTCATTCAAATAGTTTTGATTCTAATTTGTTTCATCACAATGTGCTAATTATGTTTGTTTACATACTGATTTCATTTTATAACAACATAATTTGAACATGTTGGTTTGACTTTGAAAGTCAAAACTTTCATTGAATGCACATTATATGCATGTACATTTAATGCTGTTACGATGAATGTTCTACCAAATTAACTGATTTTGTTTGTTTTCAACTTATTTTTGAGTATGTTTGAAGAGTTATAACATTTTTCATCTCATGTTAAACCATTTTAAAGATCAAAAATCAATTTTGACTGATTTTGTCAAGAACATCATGTCTGTTTATAGGTTTGATGAACACTTAATCAAATTACATCAAATAAGCAATCAATACACATTCGACTGAGGTTATCAAACAAATATTCAGTGTTTGATTTGATTTAAAAACATCACAAGATTTATGTTTGATTTTAGGTCAAACTAAGTTCGAATAAGAATCATAGAACTTGATGTTTTAAAGAATGATTGATGATTAGAAACATGTTGTTGTACCTATTTGATTGTAAATCAGAAGATAAATCAAATAGATTTGTAGTTTAGAATCGAACAGGGGTTTAAGGGTTTAGCGGAAATTTTTTTTTTAACGTTCGGAATTTTGATTTTTCTCTCTCTCACTCGTGAAAAATGAGAAATCACAAGTGTGGAACTATATATATACAACGGACAAATTGTATGTCCGCTATGTATACAGTTTGTATGTCCGCTATATAAACAGTGAACTTAAATTTTAAATTTTAAAATGTCCGTTGTGTGTTATACATGCATTGTGTGAACAGTACATCAGCTATAAAGTTTTATATTAGTATGCTGTGGATCCCTTGTATGTTGTGCTGTGTTCACAGGGGATGACCAATTTGTCATGCACTGTGCACACTTGTTTGACATTGGAAATTTACAACTGATGACTGAAGAGTCATACGCTGTGGTTGACCACTATTTCCAAAGCGCATGAACAATTATTTATACGTTGTGGACACTTTGAAAAATTGTTTTGTTGTTTACAGCGGATGAACAATTATTCATGCGCTTTGATTTGATACTGTATTCACAACGGATGTTTCATGCACTGTGAATACTTGTTTGTTCAATGAATGTTAATGAATACTGTAGCTACAGTGGATGTATGTTTGTATGTCCGCTGTATGAACAATAGACAAATTTTCTCAAATTTTTGTTTGTTTTGAAAACTTTACTCATCAGCTATGTAACTTAATACATATACTATGAACACTTTAATTTTCTAATTGACTTGAAAATTATCTTAGAATGTTCCAGTTTTGAATAAGTTTTCAATGTTTGTTAAAATTTTATAATTTTAACATAATTAATATGTGGATGATAAAATATCACTCACAAGCAATATTATGCAATAAAGACCATATGTATGTGTGTCAAACTGCTGTGTTTGAGTGCTAGCTTGACTTGGCTTTATTTAAAACTTAAATTTTAATATTTAAATTTTAAAATGTTTGAATGATCATGCATATATTCTGCTGCTTTTGATATTTCCAGGTTCAATTCTCCCCCTAAATTTTGCATATTCATAAAATCTTTATAAATAACAAAAATTTGAAATTGTTTTATTGGAAAATATCAAAGTCCAAAATGATTGATTGTATGATATCTTTTGTTAGATTGATATGACATCAACTAACATAAAGAGTATGTTTTGAATACTTGATACTTGCATCAATTAGACATGACATGAGATCATACTAGTCATAATTTCTCATTGAGTTGTTTGAATGATTTTGAGAATAGACATAGACTAGTACAATATTGATTGTAGATATTGTGGTCCACTTAAACTCATGCATGATATTAATGATTGATTAAAACAGTGAGTGATTTATCATGTTTTGGGTGTGTTGATATGATATGTATGTACCCCACATATGATTGTATGCTAATATCAATCCGCTTCAAAATATAATAGAAAGCACTTGTAATACTTATGACCTAGTTACTTAGGAGTATAAATGCTCAATTTGATTCTTGATGTTTGATCCACATTGGGATTCTTTTCTCTTCACTTTAGAAGGTAGTCTAATAGACTTTATTGATTGTTCATCAAAAGAGAATGTGTTCCCTTTGAGAATCTTTTGGGATCACAATGTAGGTCATTCAGGTTTGTGCTCAGCACAACAAAAAATGCCTGAGTGTACTCCAGGTCTATGATAATCATAACAAAGGAGACACTTGTATGATTGAGCAATTTATAAACTGTTTCACTTGCTGCATAGTAGTTACTTTACAAGCAATTTATCTTAGATAGACCAATACTTATCATAAACCAAGATGGGTGTTTGTTTACCACACAATCATAAGTCTTTAGTTCTTCACTGCTGTATATGATGTTATGTGTCCCATGCTGAGCCTATCCACACATCACACAAAGATTTGTTAGTCTTTATTGGTTCAAAATGACTCAAGTGAAGAAATAAACTAGTGTACTATCATATCTCATGTAGTGTCATGTATGAATCAACCATGTATGATATTTAGAAAACATGAAAGTTTGTTTGAAAAGACACTTGGACTTTGACAAAATCAAGCATGTTTGATGTTAATGTGTGAAAACATTACTTGTTTGATTCATAGTTGATCGTACCAAGTGACTGAACCAGGAATTCAAATCTTGTTGAATCAAATGGTTTTGTAAAAAGGTCAGCCAATTAATTGTCTGTATGAACTTTGATCAACTTTATCAGTCCCTTTTTTGAGCAATCTCTCAGAAAATGATATCTGATGTCTATGTGTTTTGTTTTAGAATGTTGAACAGGATTGTCAGTTTAAACATGGCAGTAGAATTGTCTATGTGTATGGGTGTTTTACAAAAATTAAAGCCATAATAAAGAATTTAGTTTTGAATCCAAAGCACTTGAGAACAGCATCCAGAAGCAGCTATATATTCTACTTTAACTGTTGACACAGACACATTTGTTTGTTTCTTGCACTGCCAAGAGATCAATACTGATCCAAGAAACTGACAACCTTCTGTTGTGAATTTCTTGTTTTGATTGCATCCACCATAATTACTGTCTGTGTATGCAAATAAAGAGAAGTCTCCATCCTTGAGATACCATAAACCAAGTGCTAGTTTGCCTTTTAAGTATCTAAAAATTCTCTTTACTGCATTGATGTGTGGTTCTTTTGGATCTGCTTGGTATCTAGCACACATGCAAACTGCATACATGATGTCTGGTCTGCTTGTTGTTAGGTACATCAGAGAGCCTATCATAGATCTATATAGCTTTTGATCAACTGATGTTCCTTCTGGATCTGGTCCAAACTTTAGTCCAGTTGCAAATGGTGTTTTGCTTGATGTGCAATCAGACATATTGTATTTCTTCAATATCTGGTTGACATACTTGCTCTGATTGATAAAAATTTCTTTAACAAATTGTTGAACTTGTAGACCAAGGAAAAGGTGAGCTCTCCCATTGAGCTCATGTGGAACTTTGATTGCATAAGAGTTTCAAATTCTCCGCAAAGTTGAATGTTGTGGAGCTAAATATAATGTCATCCACATAGACTTGAACTACTAACAAGTCTTGTTCTTTTCTCTTTAAAAACAATGTTTGATCAATCTTTCCTCTTATATATCCATTCTGTAGTAGAAACTTGGATAAAGTTTCATACCATTTCCTAGCTGCTTGATGAAGACCATATAGAGCTTTATCTAACTTGTAGACTCTGTGAGGAAAGTCTGGGTCTTCAAACCCTGGTGCTTGAGCAACATATACTTCTTCATCTATCTTTCCATAAAGGAACGCACATTTGACATCCATTTGGAAGACGGTGAAATTCTTGGATGAAGCATATGCAAGGAACATTCGGTTTGCTTCTAGTCTTGCTACAGGAGCAAGGACATCATCATAATCAATTCCTTCCTCTTGAGTGTATCCTTGGGCAATAAGCCTTGCTTTGTTTCTAATGACAATCCCTCTGTCATCTGCCTTGTTTCTAAATAGCCATCTTGTGCCAATGGCATATTGACCCTCTGTCATCTGCCTTGTTTCTAAATAGCCATCTTGTGCCAATGGCATATTGACCTTCAGGTAGGCCAACTAATTTCCATACCTCTTGCTTTTTAAATTGTTGTAATTCCTCTTGCATGACTTCTATCCAATTGTTGTCTTTTAAGGCTTCTATGATGTTTTTGGGTACAGTTAGAGATAAGAAGCAGGAATACGAACAAATGTTTGTCGTATCAGATTGACTTCGTGTCAATCTGACATTGAGGTCACCTATGATATTCTCTAAAGGATGATATTTGTGAGCTCTGGTGGTTTCAATCTGATCAACTTGGATAGTTGAATCAAGATTATTGATTGTTTGATCTGATGTGGATGGTTGAGCAAGGGTATTGGAAATGGTGTGATTCTCTAGTTGTGAATGATCATTGAATTATTATGGTGAATCATGAAAGAAATCTAGGATTTCATTATCATGATGTGTGTCTGGTAATGAATGATAGTCATCTTTTTCTTCAACAGTATCTTGTTGTTGTGACCTTGATTGCTTGCTTTACTAAGGGTCACCAATTGGTTGTGGTAAATTGATTATTGGAGGAGAAGATGATGGACTTGATGTTGAAGTTCCTCTTGATGTGTTTGTTTGATCTTGAGGTGGAGTAATTGTTGTACCAGCAGGAGTGATGTTTGTTCTCCTTGGAGGATCAGTAGTTAAAGGAACATCATTTGTTGGAGGGGCTACCATTGGATATTCAATGTCTTCCTTTGTACCTGTGACATCAAAGTAAGATGTGTCAAATGATTTTGTTAGTGAGTCGATATCAAACAACCAGTCTGATCCAATGATTTTCTTTGTGAAAGAATGTTCATTAAAAACAACATCAGTTGATTCTTCCACAATGTTTAGCCTTGGATTGTATACTCTGTAAGCTTTTGAGCTTCCAGAGTATCCAACAAAAAATTCTTCGTCTGCTTTTAGGGCAAACTTGGATAGATGTTCTCTGGTGTTTAATATTGATACAGAACATCCAAATGCTTTAAGAAAGCCTATGAATGGTTTTCCTTTAAACATTAACTCATAAGAAGTTTTGTTTTGCTCTTTAATAATTAATGTTCTATTTTGAATGTAGCAAGCTGTATTGATTGCTTCAACCCAAAAGGATAAGAGCAATAGAGAGTCAGCAAGCATAGATCTGGCTACTTCTATCAATGTTCTGTTTCTCCTTAAAGCTACTCCATTTTGCTGAGGAGTTCTTGCTACGCTAAATTGATGACTGATTCATTTCACTACACAAAAAGAAGAAATGAAGTCATTCTTAAATTCAGTGCCATTATCACTTTTTAAAGATTTAACTTTAAGATCCAATTGATTCTCAATTTTGGTGATAAATGACTTAATGATTTCTGATGTTTCTGACTTGTGTAATAGGAAGAAAACCCAGGTGAATCTGGAGTAATCATCGACTATGATAAGACCCTATTGCTTCTTTCCTATGCTTAGGATGTTTGTTGGACCAAATAAGTCCATATGAAGCAATTTGAGTGGTGTGTTGTTTGAGCTTACCAATTTGGACTTATGGGACACTTTATGTTGTTTGCCTTTCAGACATGCGATGCAGTGGTCTGTACAGAAAAATTCTTTTTGAGGTAGACCTAATACTAAGTCACCTTTTACAAGTTGATTCATTCTGTTATAATTAAAGTAACCCAAATGTCTATGCCATAATTGGGAAACATCTTCTGATGCTTTTGATAATAAACATGTTTCAGGGGTTGATGCTGAAACAGAATTCATATCAATAATGTATGTGTTGTTATGATGGGGTGTTTTCAAAAGGATATTTTCTTCAGGGATTTAAAAGCTCGTCTTGAGGATGTAGCAGTTGTTGGAGTCAAATAAGGTTGCATATCCCTTATCACAGATTTGAGATACACTCAGAAGATTGAATTGGAGGTTTGAACAGTAGTTGACATTTTCAAAGCTAATCAACCCATTTGATATTGTTCCTTCACCAGTTATCTTTCCTTCTGTCTTATCACCTCCGAATGCCACATTTCCTCCATGTTTGCTCTTAAAATCCCGAAGGAGGGAACAATTGCCAGTAATATGCCCGAAGCATCCACTGTCAACAGACTAGATGTTGTCAGGCCTTCTTTGATGTCCCTGCAAAATTTAAGAAGTTAGTTAGAAGATGCAACTCAAGCCAAGATGGTCTTGGGTTTTTCGTCTTTTCCCATTACATAAATTTCTTCAAGAGTGGCATTGTCTATTGGTTTAGGAAGTTTAGATACACTAGATTTCCTTTGAGTGTGTTTGGCTTTGTCGGGAGAAGCGCTTTGAGCTCTTCTCCTTAGAGTGCCAATGTCTGATTGGTCTTTGTTTTGAGACTTATGTCTCTTGTGTGCTTGTTTAAAGTTGTCATAAAATGATTTGTCATTATTTAATGCAACTTTTGTGTTAGGAGTTTGTCTTGGAGCTCCTCCTATGTTCTTGTTAGGAACAAATGCTTGTTTTTCAATTTACTTTTCAACTTGAATTTGTTTGTTTTGCTTCTTATTTTTCTTATTGAAAAAGCAATTTGCTGTGCTATGATTGTTTCTTTCACAAATTGAACAATAATTGTGAAAATGGCAAGTTTCAGTACTATGATTGTTCATATTACAATACTTGCAATATTTACCATATTTGCATTTGTCTGTGGTATGAGTGTATTGATCACACCACTCATAGTATGGTAAATTTGCATTGCCTTGTTTGTTAACAACTTTTGATTTTAGATTAGATTTTAAAGGTATATCAAAAGTTACAGTAGATTTCTTAGACTGAATAGGGATTTTTCCTTTCCCTTTGTTTAATTGTTTGTTGACATGAGTGGAAAATTCAGTTTTTCTTCCACCAGAGCAGATATTAAACCCTTTTGTCTGCTTTGTTTGCTTGATTTATGATTCAACCACACTTGAAACTTTTGTAGTTTAGTAATTGGTTGATCTGACTCATCATTCAAAAGATCAACATCATTTCATCAGTTGTTTGTTGATCAAACTCATTACTTTCACCTTGATAGAAATCTATTGGTTTTATATGAGGAGGTGCTTGACTTTTAACAAATTTTATCATGGGTGTTTTTGATATTAATGCTGATTTTGATGATGATGATGATTGTTTTGAATCATCAGTCCGGTCATGTGGGTCAAGAGACTCACTCTGTTTGTTTGTCATTGATTCAGGTAGAGGAATATAATTGTCATTGTAAGGTGGGTTAACATATTATATCCTAAACCTGAAGGGTCTTTAAATGCCCTTTGCTGAGCAAGAAGTTCTTCAAACTTCTTGTTGGTAATTTGAAATTTTTGAAGTTTCATTTCAGTTTCAGCTTGCAGTGTTTTTTACTGAGTTAAACATGCAGAGAGTTGCTCAACTTGAGCTGCAAGTGATAGTTTTTCAGACATCAACTTGTCTAAATCATTTTGTAATGAAAGAATTTTAATTCCATATTGTTTTTGTTTTGTTTTTAGACTTTCATTTAAAATGTTTGTTTCAATTACTTTATTGGAAAGTTTGTCAGCATGTTCTCTGTATCTATTGACTTTATCAATACGTGTTTGAGAGCAAAGGTTTTCCCTCTCCTCTTTCGGGATTTCTAAGATCTTATCTTCTATATTTGCCATAAGGGCATGATCTAGAGATTGGATCTCAGCTTCATACATGCTCCAATCCTACTCACCATCTTGTTTTATGATCATGGCAGAGGATTTTAAGTGTTGATTTGGGCTATACTGTGTGATTTAAGGTGGAGTTGGTGCAGCTAAAATGCTAATAGGAGGTGGAATTTGTCTGTTTGAATGATAGCTGCTTGATGCTTGTGTTTGGTTGGTGTTTTTGTCAACTCTTGGTCGTTGGCATTCTCCGGAGAAGTGTCCATATAGTTGACAATTATAGCATCTCATCTTTGTCTTGTCAAAACCAATTTTGGTTTTCTTGTCCATGCTCAACCCTCTGTTTCTTTGTAGAAACCTTTTTGATCTATAGGCAATCATTGCCATAGACCACAGAAGATCGATTTCTTCAACCATGTCTGGTGGTAATTCATCCAAGTCTTGTTGGATGATTTGTGATGGTGTGAGATTTGCACCCAAGTATGCTTTAAAGCTTGTGGAGAAGGCTGCATAGGCTGCTTTCTATTCTTCACTTTGTAGAATGATTGTGAGTGCATCCAATGGTTTCTCAAACTTATGAATGTTTTGAGTGTTTGGTTGTTGTTGTTTGTTTGAGTTGGAGATATGAGGATGATGTTGTTTGCTTTGTGGTGTAGTTTCATGGGAGGCATGAACACCAGTCTTTTTAGACTTTTGTTTGTTGTTGGATGATTCAGTAGCTGAGAAGAAGGAAGTTTCACTTGAATCCAAAAATTCTTCATCTTCATCTTCTTCAGTGCAGGTCAAAAATGCACTGTCTGTTTGTTGAATTTCCTTGAACTTGTATGATTCCACATGTCTGATTGTGCTATTATTCCTGGATCTTTCATCTAGTTCTAGTGCTTCAACTTTAGCCACTAAAGCATCTAAAGTTAATGCTTCAAGATCCAATGTTGCCTTCATCAGAAAGACTGATTGAGTCCAACTCTCTGGCAGTGTGTGCAATATCTTTTTGTTGATTTCCATAAATTTATATTTGAGACCATAAACTATCATCTCATTGACTAGTTGAACAAATCTGTGAAGTTGTTGTGAAATTGATTCTCCTTGAATGTGGTGTAAGGTTTCATATTAGGTCCTTAGCTTCTCCTTTTTAATTTCCCTGATCTCTTCACTTCTTTCACACATAGTGTGAAGTACTTTTCACAATTCATGTGCTGTTTTGAAGTTTTCAACTCTTGTCAAAATTTCAAATGACAAGGTCATTGCCAGTATGTTGTATGATTTCATGTTTGTTTTGACTCTTTTGAGATCATCACCAGCTACAATTTTCAAGCTTACTGTCTTTTATATGTTATAGTCTGGACCTAGAGTCAATGGTATGAATGGTCCCTCAGTTATGGATGTCCATAGATCCGGGTCTTGAAAAATTATTTAATTTCTGAACCTAATTTTCCATTATTTGAAATCTGCTTTCTTCTTGAGTCTTGGTGGTTTAAAACAATTGTTTGATCCTGAAATTTCATCAGACATGTTTGTTTAATTTTAACTTAATAGTTTAAGTCAAATTTGTTTAAGTATTTAGCTCGGTGCCAAATTTGTTTTTATCCTAAAGTCACTAGGATTTGTTTGTTAGTGGTTTTTGTGGTTTACCGAATAAAAGAAATTAATTAATTTTAATTTTGAATTAATTAAAGTCCAATGATGTCACTTTCAAATCTTGGTGAAAATAAATGAATATTCTGTTAGGAATGTCAACTTTTAATGATATCAGTCAATAAAAGTCAAAACCCCTAAAACCACACAAAAAATTTTAAAAAGTTAACTTTTTGGATCAAAAAGTAACTTTTTTAGGCATTCAAAAGAAGAATGTGTTTCTTCTTTGATTTTGAATGATTATCCAACACAATCACCAGAGATTATGAAGGATATGTATGAACACAAACTAGGATTTATCCTAGTGTTTTCTGGCGGCTATAACAACTTTAACAAAAACAACAAACGGTTGTTGTTTAATGATGATAAATCGCCTGAAATGAGTGTTAAACCAAGTCAACTATGAAGTTTAAATACCAAGAATAGATTCAAAATATTCAAATGAGTGTTTGTTTGATGAAATTCTGATAAAACAACACTTGTGTACTGTTTTATCCGAAAACCCTTGAAAACCGACGAGGTTTTAGAGAGTTTTGTGATGAACACGTTTAAAACCAATGTATGAATGATTGTTTGAGCTAGAACAACACAAAAACTTCTACAAAATGCACATAAACAGATTAAGAAATCCTGTTTTTAAGCATTTGATGAATGTTTAAAGTAGAATAAGGTATTTGTGATGATTTTCAGCTTGAAATGTATGTTTTGAAGCTAATGAACCACGGATATCAAGTTGTTGAATGAGAGGATCGAAAATCAGTGTATGATTTGAGCCAAGGCTCTGATACCACCTGATGAAATCAATAAACAAGACAACAAGATGAAGCTTGTTGATGATTTCCCTAAGGACCTTTTTCAAATCTCTCAATTCAATAGACAACAATCATGGTGTGGAAACCTATGATTATAGCTATGATATCAGTGTGTGTGTTAGTGTGTGTATGATTGCTAGTGATTGAATGCTTGTATGATAATAACTGCTTGATTTTATTGATTGTTCAAAAAGCTTACAAAGGATTAGGGTAGTATGCTATTTATAGCCTATACACAAAGCTATCTACAATTACTAAACTACCCTTATATAAAAGAAAGTTACAACTGTTCATCAACTGTAGACTTTGTTCATCCGCTATAGAGTTGTTCATCTGCAATAGACACTTGGAAGTTTTTCTTCATCCGCTGCATAGACTTGGTCATCTGCTGTGGGCAATTATTCATCCGCTGCCGACACTTGTCAAAATTTCATTTATCTTCAAATCTGAAAAAAAAAAAATTTAAACAATAATTAGTGTATGCTATGAATGTTATTGGTGTTAATGTGTTAGTTAATGATTGTTTGAAGGTTAGAACATATTATGGTTGATTATGGCAAGCACTATCCTTCTTAATACACTTTATTGATTCCAACAGGTTTTAATAAATTCAGAAAAATATTTTTTTATTAATATTATTCTAGACAAAAATAATTTTTTATAGAATTAGAAATTTCTCTAAAACATTAAACTTCTTTTAAAATTATAAAATATTTTAAAATTAGTGTTTTTAAAAAGTAAATTTTTTTATAAACCAAAATATATTAATATTAAGAGTTATAATAAAAAATATAAAATTGATATTTTAAAAACGGTTTGCTTTGAAACAAACCAATTATTATTTTTTTGAAAAAAAAAAACAAAAAAGTCTAAATTTTCTTAAAAAAATGTGATATCAGTGTTTTATTACTTATAGTTTTTTAACAATATGTAATTTCAATCATATATTATTTTAGAATATTATTTAACAACCAATAAATTTTTATTTAATTTAATATTTTATTTATTTAATTTGATTATATAGGACCAATATATAGTTACTTGAGTTAAAAAAAAAAAAAAAACCCTTGCCGTTAGACATGAAATTCGATTACCATTTGGAGTGACTGAGTGAGGATTCAAACTTGCATGATACGACTCGAGCGCAAGGAAAATATCCAAAAATCACCCACCTTCCTTTCAAATTGATTCTCTGTGAATTCAGTTTCATTCTTGTTGGTTCTGAAAAAATTTAAAAAAAAACAATCAAATGGATGAAAGAATGCAGGGTTGGCTGTATCTCATTCGATTCAATCGATTCGGATTACAATACGCTCGACGAAGGTATTTTGTTCTCCAAAATCACTGCCTCAAAAGCTTCAAATCAATTCCCTCATCCGACGCTCGGTGCATTCTTCATCTTCTCCATTATTCTGAATTCATCATCTCCTATTTCCATTGCAATGTGCCATAATCCTGTGTCTGTAATCATTCATCCCCTTTTGTCAGTACTGATGGTTTCATACTATGAATTCAACAATTGGGTTCATTCATTTTAGCCCCTTTTGAATTATCTTCTTGATTATGATTTTGTTTGAGTACCCTAGTGTCATTGTCAACTTTATGATTCATGGTTTGAATAATAGAATGTAACTCTTTTTAGGGGGTTTGGCTTTCTTGCTATTTTTGCTCCTGTTTATGCCCCTTTCTTTTTGATGTTTTTTTTGTTCATTTCTGCTTGTTTGTTTGTTTGTCATCCTTATTAAAAGCACATGTCAATTATGAAGCACTTAAAAGTAGATATAAATTATATTCACTTTCTAATGTGTGTGTGTATATATACAAAACAAACACATATACATATACACCTCTTGGCTCTTGCAAATAATTTTGGGTGACCCACCTCACATATAGCATGGCTATATGCTCCTATAAGATGCTAAACAATATTCATAACTATATCTTTAAACTTGGGTGTGATTTAAAAACAGTGTTAACATTTATAGTTTCATGTGGCATGAAGTTTGATCACATAAATTATAGGGCCCTATCAAGATTTCAATTTTTGTTTTCAGGAGCCACTAAGAAGTGCTGTTGTAGACTCCTGCATACTAGTCACAGACGAAGGTCGCGAGCGTTTTAATAGAAAAGTATGCATTATATTATAACTGTCTTTTGTTATTATAAATTTTGTGCTATTATATGTTTTCAATACACAGGTCTTTTTCAGTTTCACCATTTACAATACTGCTAATCACAAAGATCACCTCAAGGTATGCGGGTATTCTCTTGAATTAAATTTCAGCTTATCGTTCTTAAGTTATTTAATTTGGTTTTCTAAAACTTTGATTATAAAGTTAGGAGCAAGCAGTCCAGAAGAAGCTGCTAGGTGGATACATTCATTACAGGATGTTGTGATGGAAACAGGAATGAACACAAAAAGAAGAAGGCAGCATTTTAAGTAAGACAAAATATATATTTATTTAATAAAAATGTATGAAAATTTTCAATGAAATCATACCCTTGACAATATCAAGAAATTGTATTCACAGATTATATGATTCTAAAAGTGCAATGCATACAAGTTCTGTTGACTGCACCTTATCTACAACAATGCATGTGGATGCTATCATGCCAGATGTGATAGAACCTTCCCAATGGAAAATCATTGGATGTCAAAATGGTATGAACATTAATTACTATCTTGATCTGGATGTATAGAACTGATGATCGTTTTATTTCCATTTTCGCAGGGCTTCGCCTATTTAAAGAAACAAAAGATTATAATTCAAGTGAGAGAGTAAGTTTTCTTGTTGTTTATAAATACCGAAAATGACTCGCAAACTTATCTTTTGAGTTATATTTTTATTATTTTCAGCAGCAGGCTGTTCAACCAACTATAATGGCGGTTGGTGTGGTTGAGGAAGCTTCAGAGGCCGTTTTCAAAATCCTCATGTCGATTGGTCCCTCCCGATACGAGTAAGTATGCACAAAAAGTTAAAATTTTTGCTGCTTCTAAACTTGTGTAAATATATATAAAACAATTCCATGAGTTAACAACTTTGCAGATGGGACTTTTGTTTCAATGGTGGCACTGTGGTTGAGCATCTTGATGGTCATACAGATATAATACACATGCAACTATGTAGAGATTGGCTACCATGGTTTAACTTTAAACTCTACACTTAATAACAATTAGAAATAAAATTATTGATGCATCCTACTTTTCAGGGGAATTAAACGAAGAGATTTACTCTTGAGGCGCTACTGGAGAAGGGAAGATGATGGGACTTATGGTATTTAATATTTATTCACAAATCACAATCAGGGGTTCTTCAACTAAGTATATTGAATCTTATGCTTTTGTTGTAACTTAAGTTTTTTTTTCAACAGTTATACTCTATCACTCAGTGATACATAGCAAGTGTCCACCACAAAATAGTTATGTGCGAGCTTACATTCATAGTAAGTATATGCTTCCAATATGAGGTGGCAAGATGCCCAGGTCAAACATTTGAGTAATATGTTGAAATGGATTCGGTCTTACATGGGTCATTTGTAGTATGGACTGGACTGGGTCTGAGGGTGTATTTTTGTGGCTCTCTTTTGCCCCAACCAGTATTCATATATGATTGGACATGCATGTGAATTAATTATGTGGTTCTTGTATTTTTTCTGGTTCTCAATATACTACATGCACACATTATACAAATATATACATATATATATATATATATAGAGAGAGAGAGAGAAAGAGAGAGGAGTTCTAATAGGAACCTAAAATTTTTTTATGCAAATAATATTTATCTCAAAGTTCATAATATTTATCACTTCTTTGAAGTGCTTGACGTGTTTCTTCTTGTAGCTAAATTTTTTCATTTGACCCATTTATAAATAAATGCGTTGGAACAATTAGCTTAGTGTTTTATGATTATTATTACTCAGATGGAGGCTTTGTTGTTAGCCCTGTGAGGTGTGGAAAAGAATCTGTTGTTAAACACATGCTTTCTGTTGATTGGAAGTTATGGAAATCCTATTTTTCAAAAACATCTGCAAGATCCTTGACAATCCGTATGCTTGGTAGAGTTTCAGGTACTCCTGAAAAAATTAATCCTGCTATTATTATCCTTTTCTTGAAGATACATGGATAACGAATGCAGTTATCATTCTTGTAACACAAAATAAATATGTTAATCAATATATTCAATTGTGGTGTAATATTTATTACCTCCATTGTAGGAACTGTTACTTATTTTAGTAAAATGCTTCACAATTATATTAAACGGAAGACTACAAAAATTTGAAGCTTCATTAATGGTTAAATCCTTTTTGTCTTGATTAGCATTGAGAGAACTGTTTAGAGCCAGAGCAGGGGAGGTATGCAGTGATGAGTTTTTATCAAGAGAATTCGTGTCACATCATACAGATGAACAGCAGCAGGTCAAACCAGAAGCTGGCCAAATAGAGTCAATGGTTGACCACATGGAGGAAGTCAAAGAAGCACCTGTGTCAAGTTCATCAAATGTCTCTGATGAGTTTTTTGATTTCCCTGAATCTTCAGATGATGAACATGACTGGACTTCTGAAAGCTCACAACATTGCTATTTGGTATTGGTTAAAAACATAATAATTTGGTTTCCTTTTATATCCTTTTTTTGGAAAAATATTGCTCTTTTAAGCTTTGGTTACTATAATTTAGAGGTGAAATTGGGTTTATTGTCAAAACTCAAAACAAGTCATTTGCTTACAGATTGAAATGGGTCAGCCGGTCAGGTTGGACTGAAACACCTTTGCCTGAAATTCTTGATCTACTTGAAAATGAGTAGTGCCTCATATATGAAACGAACAAATAATAATATTCAAGTTTTCTTTAGCTATTTTTTATAAATCTTAGCTAACCTGAATTGACCCATTCATAATTATATTGGTCAAAAAAGCAATCTCTAATTATTTCAAGTAAAACATGATACTATTGTTTTTTTTAAAAAGAGCTCCTCTCACCTTTTTCAAGAAGACATATCTTTAGTTACGTTTTCATCCTTTTTTGATAAAAAAATCACCTTTAAGCCATCATTAACATTCAGTTTCTGTCTATGCAGGAAAATTGTCAGCATAAACTGTCATCAGCTGCTGGATTTGTGAAAAAACTGCATGAAGTTGCAGTTCAAAAAAAGGGTTATAAGGATTTACAAGAAGTATTATGGGAATCAAATCCATCATCTTATGATTATGGATCAACATTTGCAAAGGACCCGAATTGTATTCTGCCTTGCAGTTGGGCAACTTCTGATCCTTCCACATTTCTTATTCGTGGTGATAATTATCTCAAAGATCAACGAAAGGTAGCGTTTTGATTTTTTTATCTTATTTATACATAAATATGAACCAACCACTAATTTAATGAATTACATGTAGTACAAGGCAAAAGGAACCTTAATGCAGTTGGTTGCTGCTGATTGGCTAAAATCTAATAAGCGTGAAGATGACCTTGCTGGTCGTTTTGGTGGAATTGTTCAGGTTTGATCCATGTTTAATGATACACTAATTAGTTTAAGACCCGAGTGATTGAATAAGAAATAAATTTATCTACATGGATGTTGCAGAAATATGCAGCGCATGGTGGTCCTGAGTTCTTCTTCGTCATTAACATACAGGTGCATACTATTCAAGTATTCCGAGGTTGCAAGATGAGCGAGTTGGATAACGGGTCAAAAGGGGTTCGGGTTGAAACGGGTCCTTTTTCTAGTATGTTCAGAAAAGAACTGGTTGGATGTGCTGACCAGCAAACTTCTTTTTCTGCATTTCTGTAACTACTGTGTATGTATGTTATGTCTAGAAAAACATTATTACAGTAGAAAATTACAAATTAACTTTTTCCTATGTCACAATTTTGGAGGCTCTTGTATGTACTAAAAAAGACTTCTGGAGACTTTCAAGCCGTTTGACCCCTCTGGCTAACTGCCTTGTTCTCTTTTTTACTAATTTTTTATTTGACCTGTTTGAGATAAAACACAATCCAAATACAGGTTCCAGGAACGACTACATATAGTCTTGCTTTGTATTACATAATGAAAACTCCTTTGGGATCTTGTTCATTGCTGGAACGTTTTGTCAAAGGTGATGATGCATTCAGAAACTCAAGATTTAAGCTCATACCATACATATCTAAGGTTAATACTTGGTACCCAGCATTATAATATTATTGAATATGCTTCAAAATGAAAAGCAAAATGTTGACTTTGACGTTGATCGTGCTTTGACTTGCAGGGATCATGGTTGGTCAAGCAAAGTGTGGGGATAAAAGCTTGTTTATTAGGTCAAGCACTTGATATAAATTATTTTCATGGGAAGAATTACATAGAGGTAACTGTAACTGTTCCAAGAACAGAAGTTTCTTTTGAAAGTCAAACAATCTGCTTTTGGGTTTCAAAGTTCAAATAAACTTGATTTTGTTTTTTTAGAGTTTATATAAACCTCAAGCTATATAACAGTTACAGTATATAAATAAATAAAAACTGATGGTAAATCTTTAGAGATCAAACATGATAGTTGCATCTAGAAAGTACTATCTTTGATTTTGACTCTATATACAATCCATTGCAGCTTGGCATTGATGTGGGTTCATCAACGGTGGCAAGAGGAGTAGTTGGTCTTGTTCTTGGTTACCTGAACAATTTGGTTATAGAAATGGCTTTCTTGATACAGGTGCATAGAGCACCACCTACCAAAGCATGACTTACAACCATTTGTGCAAAAACAACCTTCAAAGCATGACTAATATTCTTCTGTCATTTGCAGGCCAACACACAAGAGGAGCTACCCGAAACCCTTTTGGGAACATGCCGATTGAATCACATGGATGCATCCAAATCGATACCCATCGATTCCATGAACATCTAGATTTCAGATTCTGATTTCAGGTATAGGTGATTTTTCAAAGTCAAGTCAAATAGATGCATTATGTTGCAGAATGAAAACACATTTTCGAGTTGGTACCTCTTTGTTGCAAGTATATATATAATCATTCACTTCAATTCCTTCTGCATCAGTTCAATGTATTAGCTTCATAGCCTCTCTACATAACCTACCTGTTTTTCGCTATCAAATACTTCGATAGCCTCGTCGACATACCTGCATTTTGAATGCATATTAATCAGAGCACTACACACGAACACATTAGGCAAGGCAGGCAGTTTTGTAATGGATGAATGTATTAATTTCATGTGCTAATGAAAATGTGAAGGGGTTTGGACACCCATCAGATTTTCAAAATTTGAATATCTTAATCACAGGCACCCTGAGATCGCCGCGGTTGAAGAAACCACTTTTAAATGCTATAGCAGTTGTCTCCCAAGTTAAAAATCGCATTCAAAAGACACTCAAGTCCTTGAATTTGCTTTAACAAAATCCGTAAACAATTAACAACCTTGATGGGGTATCACCTCAAATACAACACAAATCATTGTTAAAAAGATTAAACATGGTATGATAGTGTGATTACACTGAGCAAAGGAAGCTTGGTAGAACAAGCCAACCTTAGTTGTGGCCCAAGAGGGTAACTTAGCTGTTGCTCATAATCCAACACTTGCCTAAGGAATATCTTCTTAGCCATTTATCTCCAAGATGTAGCTTGCATGACTCCTCTCAACCATGGCTTTATTTAGAATGATCGAACGACCAACCACAACCTGAAACCCAAGCCGCAGCTTGAAGGAATAACTCCCCAAAGCTAGTCATGACTCATAACCCATTAGTTCTAACTTAGTCGTAAAAACCCATCGACATGTTGAGATTAAGTGTGGAGCCATTAATGACAAGATATGCCTACCTCAAATGGGAGAGGAAGATGATCTCTCAACCGCAACTGATACAAGGTCACAACCCCAAGCGAAAGAAACAAGAAGCTTAATCAGTAAGAAAGACTTTCATTGGTTATTGGTGGAACATAGTTTTTATTCTTTCTCTTATACATATTGCTAATATTTCATACATCACATACGCATACTGACTTGAGCGTCGGAGTGCCCTCGGAGCTCAAGTTCCGGGGCCTTCTAACGAGTTTTCTGTGATTGCAGCTCACATGCTTAGCAAATGAGAAATAAACCTTCACCACCTATGAGAAGAATCCAAACCGGATGAGTCACACACTTGCACTGCTCTTTCTTTAGCTTGCCTCTAGGCGAGGAATTTGGAGCAACAAACCTCAACGCCTCTGTCTTCCAACTTTATACTCTCCGACCATACTTGAAAAAGAAACAATGTCTCATGTCACATCATTGTCTACAATTACTAACACGGTAACACCGAAAAACTTGTTACGTAAAAAAATAAAAACTAAATAAAAAGTAGATTTAAAAATATTAAGCTACATTAAAAACAATAACTAAGTCGATTTAAAACTCGCGCGCTGTGACGGGGCCGTTAAAATAGAAAAATAGGCTTAAAAACGTTGAACCAAATTAAAAACAATAACTAGATCGATATAAGACCTGTGCGTTGTGATGGGGTCGTTAAAGGGAAAAATAGGTTTAAAACGTTGAACCACACGCGCACGTTATGACGTGTTAACACGTAAAATTAGATTGAAACGTAACTCGAAAAATTTGTGAAAAATGAAAAGTATAGGGAAGCAAAGTTAAAAGTAAAAATTATAAGAATCATATTATAAAAAATATAAAAAGTATTATGATTAAAAGTAAAAAAATTATAGATAAAAAAATTGAAAACGATCATCCACTAAAGCCAAAAGACAGATCATGATGCACAATTAAGTTACTAATTAGTAATATAAAATTATTTCTTTTATTATTATTACCTTTCTAAATTTCATTATTATCATTAATTTTTTCCCATCTTTAAGTTTTATAGTTTTGTAAATAATAAATCTTTAAATATAAGATATCACTATTCATCAATTTATATATTTTTTATGAGTATCTAAAAAGAGTAAAATAATTATTTGTGAGTAAAATAAAGATAAAAATAAAAAATAAGAAGTAAAAGGCTAAACAAAATATAGAAATAAAATTTAGAGATAGATAATATTTAACTAAATTGAAATGAAGATAAAAATATGCCATGAATGCTCTTAGAGCATTCACAGCCCGTATCCTATTTTTATATGAGTGGGTGCCCTATATTATACGGGATGGTTATGAGTGGTTGTGAGTGAAGGAGAAATAAAATTTATGGGGGTTGTACCATGATTTCCCATATTTGGGGAATTACGGTGCAACCCCCATAAATTTTTTAATATTTTAAAAGTGGTTGTGAGTAGATGAGAGAAAAAAAGTAATAATAAAAGTATGAAAAAATGTTATTTAATTGAAAAATAGAGAAAAAAATAAATGTTTTTAATGTAATTATATGGATGGGGAATGGATTGTGAATGCTCTTACGCGTAAGCACCTAGTTAAAAGCAAATGAAATAAATTGTTTAACTTCTTAGAGCATTCACAATTCATTCCTTATTTTTATTCATATAATTACACTAAAAGCATTATTTTTTCTCTGATCTTTTAAATTAAATAATATTTTTTATACATTTATCATTACCTTTTTCTCTTTTCTTCACTCACAACAACTTTTAAAAATTTAAAAAAAATTATAAAAGTTGGATAGTATTTATTTAAATTTACAGATTGAAGAATACAATTTTTCTCTCATCCACTTACAAACATTTCATATTAATATAAAAACTATACAGCTACACTCACATAAATATAAAGAACGGGCTGTGAATGGATAATAGAGTATATAGTTTTAATATACCGGATCGAACTGTTTTATGGATATTAGGCCACATACATCCAGCCCAAAGTCTTCTCTTTTAGTCTCCGTTTCTTTTAAGTTTACGGAATAACTTCATTTACTTTCACACCCACCAAAGGCCCAATATGCTTATCAAGAGTTAGTATCCCCTATTAAAAATTGTTTGCTTAACTATTTCGTACTATTTTTAGTAAATATGTGTATTATACGGGTTAAATAAATAAAATATTAAAAACATAAAAAGTTTTTAATTATAAAATTATATTGTAGGATAATATATGAAAAAAAAATTTTTTATTATAAATATAAAAAAAGTTTTGTTACAAACAAATGTATTAAGGAAAAATCATTTTTAAAAATCTTATTATAAATCTAAATTTTAATTATTTTTGTTTTTAAAAATTTAATATTCAAAAACATCATTTTTAAAATATTTTGTATGTCTAAAAAAGTTTGATGTTTTAGAATAAAATTTTATTTTATAAAAGTTTATTTCTTTAGAAATAACATTAATAAAATAATCTCTTTCTTAATTTATTAAAAAACTATTTTAATTTAAAAAATAAATAATATTATTAGTAATTAATGTGATTATTAATAGGAGAGAGGTATAGAAAAATTTTGAAGAGAATAAATATGGTGTTTTCATGTGTCCTTCTTAGTTGTTTTTTATTAGAGTAAGAAAATTTTAAACAATAAATCTACACTACTTCACTCCTAAATTACTTTATAGTAATTTACCTCATGCTTGAATTTAAATCCAAGACTTCTCATCTAAAAAACAAAAACTTTTACTAAGTGGATTAGTTCTACTTGACAATTGCTTGTTTGTAGTAACACTTCTACCAAAAATCTAGAGGCTCGAATACGACCTTATAAATTAGAAATTAAGATTATTAACCTATATATGAAAAGAAAAACTTGAGCAGCAGTTGCTTCTTTTGAGTTGGTGGCTTGGCCACTAAAATTTCTAAACTTTGCATTTTATCCCCTATCTTCTTTTAAACTAGTATCTTGTAAGAGAGAAGGTTTGTTTGTGTCGGTGCAGATGGCAGTGCCTTTCAGAAGTGTGTCTCGATTGTTCTTGCCGGTAGAGGGGATGACGTCGCAGGTGGTATCTGCATGCAAACTTAGGTGGCGTGTGCTTCGATGACCACCGAACATACGGCCGTTCCAGATGTTTATGTTTGCCCGTGGTCTCCGTTGGCATCGGTGTTGTCCTTTATGGTGTCTCTTGGTTCGTGGGGTGGTGTTGATTTAGATCTATGTAGATCATATCGACGGATGCTCGCGATGTTTGCATTGCCGCCTCGCCGGATGTTGCCAATGGTGATTGTCCCTTAGTGGTGTTGTGGGTTCCGATGGTGGAGGTCCGGATATCACTTTGGTTATTCCACAGGTTGAGCGGCCCTAGGGGGCGTCGCTTGGATCTTTGTCTTTTTAATTTTAATTTGGTGGTGGCAGTGGCGGTGGAGCTTGTTGTCACTCTACATCCCCTTTGTGGTTGAGGTGGAGCAGGTGGCGCTCTTGTCATCGTTGATGATGTCAATGGTAGTGGTGTGACCATCTTTGTTGCTCCCTTATCTCTATGTTTCTATTAGCCCTTTTAGGGTTTAAGATTATATATTATGGTGTTTTGGTTGTTGGCTGTTGATTCCGGTGATTGGGTCTCATTGCATGGTCGATGGGTGCGAGGTACTTTGGAACCCTGGCAATCGTTGGGTAGATTTTTAGTATCTGACCAGTGGTTGCTTGGTATTACCTTTTTGGAATGGCTGTGTGGTGGTGGAAATGTTGTGGTGTTCGTGGTAGTTTAAACCGCCATTGTCGCATAGTCATGGTTAGGGTTTGCTTGCTGCCGGACTTGCGTTACCTACATCGTTTGGTTGTCGTTGGCATTGTGGTTGTTGTAGCCTTGTTTTGGGTCAATGTTTCATTGTCTTCATACTGATTGAGGATGGATTTGCACATCTGTTTCTTTATTGTTCCTCGATAGAGTTTTTTGGGCTTCGTGGGGTAACAAAAACAGGTATAAACTTTAATTTGTCTAATGTTGGTTGGGTGCATATGAGACTAATATGATGTTTTTGAATGTTTTATATGGCTCCCTTTCTGTTTATTATTAGGCCGGTGATGGTGAGTAGTAGATCGTCTAAGGCATCACTGTGATCTCGATCTTCTTGTAGTTAAGAATTGTTGGTTGGGCTTTATTGCATGGCTGTGATGACGTTAAACGTAATAGATACAATTTGAAGTAGGTGCATTCTTGAGGGGGTAGATCTCGAGGATTGTGGGTTGTTACCCACAACCCTGTGCAGTCATGATGCCCTCATTCCGTTTATGTTTCTAAGCCTAACGATTTGTGGTATAAGCCTTTCCACGTTCCTTTTTTAATACAATGTTGAAGATGTGATGATAACGCATTAATAGTGAGATGTTATAATCGTTGGATTACTTGCGTTTGTCTGAGCTTTGCTTCAACCTGTTTACCAGCGCGCAATGCGCACAGAGTAAAAACACTAATTAATGTGAAAAGTACAACATTTTTTCCATGTTAAATATGAAAGCTTCGCACTATTTTTAACCAACATAAACGAAGATACCTTTATAACCCCCATAATCTTGTAGGCTAAGAATGTTTTGTTGTTAAACATTGCAGGATCGGTTTTTGTCACTCAACACAAGTATTATCTCTCAAACTCACTCAGTCACTCGGTTAGATGATGTAGAATCCTTTAGAGTTGATAGTAATATACTAAGTGAACAAAACCCAAGAACATAGTTTTTCAAGATACTTGTATATATTACTTCTCAACTCAAAGTGTTACAAGACTCTTACAAGCATGTTTACAGAGTTATAATGAGTTACTATATATACTACTATCTACAGCCGGTTATACTTTGATACCAGCTGGAAACTTACAACTAAAGCAAATACTACATTGCTAAAAGTAAGGTATCCTAGATAAAATACTATCTAAGATTTGGTAGTCATGACATGTCCATGACTTACCTTTTGTCACCAACTAAAGTTGGTAACTGTACTAACTAATAAGGAATGAACAGTGGAATAAAGTATGGTCAACTACATGGGCGTGGGAAAACGCCATGCAGTATATCAGAGATTGCAGCGGATCTGTTAGAAGGACCATACTTATGTCCACTGGTTCATAGTAGGTTCTTCCGAAGGTTAACTGGCTTCGGAAGAACAAGTTCGTTTGAAGCCACTTATACTTCGAAAGAGTCTACTTCTTCCGAGACTTGATGATCTTTAGGACTTCATACTTCGGAAGTCTTTGTCTTGAAATTTTCTAAGTGTTGAACTTCGGAAGAAGGAAGACTTTATCTTCGAAAGTTAGAGTTCCTCTTCGGAAGCTCTTTCAGCCTTGACCTTCGAAAGTTCACCTTTTGCCTTCGGAAGTTCTTCATCAATTGGACCAAAAATGTTCTAAGTGTTTGTTTTGGTTGCAGCAGCCTTACTTGATCCAACAAACTCCCCCTAGGCTGATGCTACCAAAACCTCACTTGTTTCTACTTCTCAAAACTTTCAGCACTAAGGATAGAAGATGTTTATCTGTCTCTTTGTTCTTTCCAGTTTTAGTGCTGAGAAGTTTGTACAAATCCTTCGTAGAAAGCAGATCAAGTCTGCCACTCTGAATGATATGTACCCTTTGTTGTGACCCTCTAAAGAGAGTTAGTTGATGGGAGTTGTAGTCATACTCCCATCAAACTATAGATTCCAATTCAGGACCTTCAACCATTTGAAGAAAGGCTTTGCGTTTGATTGCTGATCCTTCCTTTCCATCCTTCTCTCTCAGCTTCAACTCTTCTTCAATCTTCGCCCTTGCAGTTAGTTCAGCCAGATGAAGACTGCTCAAATGATTTCTGATGTGAGCAGCTACCTCAGAGTTGGAGGGATTGGAGAATGGTTTCTCTGCTAACTCAGCAATATCAAATCTGCTTAAGTGTAGCAGAGAGGAGGCATTAAGCTTGTTGATCTCACCATTCTCTCTTTCCACAACAAAGTTGTGAGAAGAGTCTTCGAACCTCTACTGGACTATTTTCTTCCTAGGAACAAGAGGTTGGGATGGTAATTTGTCTTCCTTCCTAGTGTCCAGTAGAGTCACCAGCTTTCTTTTTAGCTTCTTCTCTTCTTCTTCAAGAGAGTCAGAGTTAGTTACCAAGAGTTTGAGAGCCTGGTCCAGTGTTCCTCTAGGCAGATCAAGGAATTGTTCTCTTGTAAGGGAACATGAGGAGCCATCAATGAAGGTTAGCTTGATGGACCCCTTCTGGGTAGTGTTTTGGGTTTAAGGATAAGTAGTGGAGGTGGTTGTTTTGATGGAATTGGTGTGGGAGAGGGTATGGATGATGGTGTGGGCTCGGGAGTGTAAGGTTCAGTGGTTGGTTCGGTTTTGATGGGGAAAGGAAGAGGAGTTGGTTCTGGTTGAGGTTGTGGTTGTGGTATGGGTTTAGAAGTCATCCCCTGCATTCTCCTATACATCTCCTTCCTTCTTCCTGAGCGAATGTCAGCCTTGATGTCACTGACATGTCGCTGTAGGGTCTTCTCGGACATGGGGCCAACTTGCCTGCCAGAGAAGCCATGGGCCCTGAGATAATCCTTCATCCAGGCTTTATCTCCCATCTTCTTGACAACTGCAAATTGAGCTTCTTCTTCCTTCTTCTTCCTCTCCTTCAGCTTTTCCCTGGGAGCCCTCTTTCTCTCTTTGTTCATTTGGTCTTGTTCCTTTTTGACAAACCACAAGACCGTATCATTATCGTGAGGAGCAAGTTCCTTAAGAGAGAATCCCCTGGAGCTTAGAAAAGCTATCCTTTCATCCCTAAGCTGTTGCTCAGCTTCCTCCTTCTTTCTCTGTTCTTCCTCTTCTTAGGCCAACCTTGCTGCTTCTTCTTGTTCTATCCGCAGCAGGGTTGCCTTCTCTAACTCCACCAACTCCTCAAGTGGTAGGAGGAGAACATCTTCACTAGTTGCACCCAGATTGACAAGTCTATCAATAATCTCCACCCTTCTCTGATTGTTGATAGCCTCCTGATTGACTACAGCTGCTTTGCTACTTGCAGCTAATAGTTTCTCAGAGGGAAGCCTACCTTTTCTTCTAAGCTTTTCCAACCTTTCTTCCTCTTGCAGTTCTTCCACAGTCAACTTTCTTTTACCCTTAATGTCTTCGGAAGCTTTAGACTTTGGAGGTTCTTGCGTAGAGATTTCAGGTTGGTGGGTGGTGATTTGAGTCTGTGATGATGATGATGTTTGAGTGAGAGGTGTTTTGAGAAAGTCTTCACTATTTACCTCAGATGCTAATTCAAGAATTGCATCTATGATAATTAGATCATCAGACAGAGAGTATAGTCCTTTCGCAGCTTGGATCTCAGCTTCGGAAGTTTGAAATACTTCTTCCGCTGCTTTGACTTTAGCTTCGAAAGTTAGTGGCATTTCACTATCTGTCCCAACTGCTTCAGTTGCTGGGCATCAGTCCCCATATCCCCTTCGAATTCAATCTCAGGTTCAATGTGGACCTTAGGTTGACCAACTTCCTTGACAATGGTAGATGGTGTATTCCACCTTTGAAGCCCTTCAACTCCAAAATATGCCTAAGCAACATCTGGGCTTGGCTGTTCAAGGGAGGAGCGCATCAAAAATTTGGTTAGGAATCTATTCAAATCAATGAGCATCCTTGGATCCACTTGAAGGATGACAGGAGGAGGCTCGGGGAAAACAGTTGATTGCTGAACAGGATATCTTGAAGGGAGAGTAGAGAGAACTAAGCTTTGCTGCTCCATGTGTGTTTCACTCTGAACATTCTCCCCCTTTTTGGTAGCATCATCTTGAGAGGTAGATGAGCTAGAGGAGAAAGCCAGAGAGACTTGTACAGATACATGCCTAACGGATCTCTCAATCTGTTTCTCAGCTAGTTGAGCCTTGAGATTTTCAATCTCAAGTTGCTGAGTGGCAGACCTATCCTCTAAAGTCTTAACCCTGGATTCAAGGTTTTAGACTTTCGAAAGTAGGTCTTGAAGGGTGAGTTGCATACTTCCCTCATCTTCTTTAGAAGAATCACAGGGAGATGAGGTAACACACCTAGTATGTTCATCCTCACCACCAGATGTGGTTTCTTGGCGCCCTGGTTTCCCTTGCTTAATGATATCTCTTTCAGAGTCATCAAAAGGCACGTTGCCATAGATTCAGTCTCAGATATGTTACCATTGTCCTGAGGGTCCATTAAGGCACCTTCAGTAGTGGCAGCTGAATCTACATGAGTCCCTTCCACACCAGTGGGACTCACCTCAATTTGGGTTAGCTGATGGGGGCTAGAAATTAGAGATTTCTCTAGTCTCAGTTGATCTTTAGAGAGGTGTTGTGGATCAACTTCATTGCCTTGAAAAGACATGATTTCTTCATCAGTACCTATAAAAAGGTCAGTAAAGGATATGGAAGTTAAGCCTAATGACCCGGGACTTTGATCAATGTCTAATGGCATTGAGCCTATGGGGGCTGTCCTTTTTGGCGCTCAGGAGAGTATAGAGACTCATCTGAGGTTTTCAGCTTGGGTTTGGGGCTCATGGGATTGAGACTGAGGAGACTCAATACCCATGTTGAGGTCAATTGTAAAGGAAGGTGGGACCTCAGACTGAGTGGGAGCCAATGTTTCCACTCTAGCCTCTTTGGATAGAACAGGGGGAACTTGTTCAATCAGAGGAGATTGAACAAGGGTTCGCTTGGAGCGTCTCTGGTATGTAATCTTGATGGGGTGAGAAGGAAGAGTTGGCAATGTGGTGGTTATTGCTGGTGTGGGTTCATCACCTGTGGGGTTAACAGGGATGTCACCAAGAGCCATTGGCTCAATCATACCTGGAAGTAGCTAAGTGTGTCTTCCAGCGAAGTTGGTGGATACCCTCTTCAACAGCTTGAAGATGGCCGGCCTCATGTGAGGGACAGTAAGAGCAGCTGCACAAACAAGCTTACTCTGATCCAGCTCACAGTTGATTATGTGCTGAATAAACCTAAAATTCATGTAAAATGTATCCCTCTGAAGGTTTCCCGTAAGATTGGTCAGCACAAATCTTGAGTATTTGAAGCGGAGGCCTTTTACCAACCCATGAACTAGGCATCCTAGTTCATAAGGAATTTGATCCCAGCCTCCAAACTTATTTGACAGGCAGTGAAGGACTATGCGAAGCAGGAATTTCCAGTTATATGAGAAATTGAACTTGTACACCGTGGATCTACTCATATCACCACCATATCCCATCTGGGTATATGTGTCATCTAGGTCTGATTTGGGAAATTCCATAGGAGAGCCTTCATCATGAAGCTCGAGATGCTCCCTGATGATTTGTTCAGATATGATCAATTCCTGGCTACAAATGCTCGAGATGCTCCCTGATGATTTGTTCAGATATGATCAATTCCTGGCTACAAATGCTTGACCTAATCACCCTAACTTCGTTCAGGGTTTCCCGTAAGATTGGTCAGCACAAATCTTAAGTAAACAGTGGGGTTGACAGTTAGGGCAGTGTAGTAGGTCGATTGGGTAAGGAAGTGGATGATTTCGGCAAAGTCAACATCCTTAGAAGAGTCAAGGAGTGCGACTTGGTTGTGCTGAGGGTTTAGTGCCATTGTTTGAGAAAGTTACAGAGGAAATGAGGTTGATTTTAGGAGTAAAACCGAAGATGAAGGAAACTTAGGGCTGTGAAATAAGTGAAAAGATTAAAAGGATAGGTCGGAAGTATTTAAATGGGTGAAATGGTGGATGGATAAGGTGAAATGACAGTTTGGGGTATGATGTGACAATGGCGGTAAGGTTAAATCCATTTAAAATATTCCGACATCATTAACAAAATCTTTGCCTTTTTCAGAGTGGGGCCCAAAAGATTTCCGTTACACAGTAAACCTTTCTTTCGAGTGTAAAAGCTTTTCCAAAGGTAATCTTCTTCCGAAGCTAAACTTACTTCCGAAGGTAAATCTATCCAATTTACTTCCGAAAGTAAGAAGGCCTTCCGAGTGGAGAAGCTTATTAAGTTTCAGAAGTAGATTTGATATCTTATCAAATGCTTCTTTCGAGACTAAAAACACTTCGGAAGATAGGATTAGCCTTGGAGGAATTATCCTTCAGAAGAGATGTATGACATCTTCTGGGGGTTAATTTCTCTTCGGAAGAACTTTCATTTAGTAAAAATTTGAAGAAAAACCTTTTGTAACATGGCTTAAATTGTATTGACAAGAACAAGACACAAATTTGAAAAGGTTTTTCAAATGAGATAGACTAATCAATGTTTATCATCCCAATAGCCATAATAAGATACTTAAATCTTTGTTCATCAAATGCCTTGGTGAACAAATCAGCATATTGTTCATTTGAATCAACTTTGACTAGTTTGATCAGGTTTTTCTCATGAATATCTCTAATGAAATGGTACCTGATATCAATGTGCTTTGTCTTGGAGTGCTTAACTGGATTTTCTATAATAGAAATGGCACTCTTGTTGTCAATGTGGATATGAGTCTCCATGAAATTGAATCCATAATCTAACATCTGATTTTGAATCCACAGCAGCTGAGCACAGCAACTAGTAGCAGCAACGTATTCAGCTTCAGCAGTAGATGTTGAGACACAGGATTGCTTCTTGCATTGCCATGAGATTATCCTTCCACCAAGAAATTGACATCCTCCTGATGTTGATTTCTTGTTGATGTTGCAGCCATCATAGTCATTATCAGTGTAGCCATAGAGATTGAAGTTATTGTTCCTTAGATACCAGAGACCTAGTTTAGGTGCTCCTTTGAGATATCTGAGTATTCTCTTGGCAGCAACTAGATGAGACACCTTTGGAGCAGTTTGATATCTTGCACAGATGCAGGTTGCAAACATGATATCAGGTCTACTTGCTGTGAGATACATCAGAGATCCAATGTACTGATATTGATCAGTATCCTCCCCCTCAGAGTCAGGACAAAGATTGTGATTTCTGGGTATAGGAGTCTTTGCTGGCTTACAATCTTTCATATCAAATCTTTCTAAGATGTCTTGAACATACTTAGATTGATTGATAAAGAACCCTTCTTTCATCTGTTTTACCTGAACTCCCAGGAAAAAGTCCATTTTTCCCATAGAACTCATTTCAAATTTCTTCTTCATAATGCTCTCAAAGTCTTTACACATTTGGTCATTTGATGAACCAAATATGATGTCATCAACATAGACTTGCACGAGCAAAATATCTTTCCCAGACTTTCGTATGAATAAAGTCTTGTCAATGGTAGCTCTAGTGTAACCATTCTTCAGGATAAACTAAGACAAAGTCTCGTACCACAACCTAGGTGCTTGGTGCAACCCATAGAGAGCTTTATCTAATTTGCACACATAAGTGGGGTGCTGTGGGTCTTCAAATCCTGGAGGCTGGCACACATAAACTTCCCTATATAGAAAGGCACACTTGACATCAAGCTCGTAGACTGTAAAGTTCTTGGATGCTTCATAAGCAAGAAAGATCCTCACTGCCTCAAGTCTTGCAACAGGTGCAAAGACATCAGGTAATAATTCCCTCTTCTTGCGTGTACCCTTGAACTACCAGTCTTGCCTTGTTCTTGATGATCAGGCCTCTATCATCTCTCTTGTTCCTAAATACCCATTTAGTGCCTATTGGTACTTGACCAGATGGTAGAGGACATAGGTTCCAAACCTTTTGTCTTTTGCATTGAAGCAATTCCTCTTGCATTGATTCACCCAGCTACTATCTTTCAAGGCTTCATCTACCTTCTTTGGCTCCATCTGTGATAAGAAACATGAATACAAACAGTCATTCCCATTATGAGTTTGTCCCCTTGTTCTCACGCCTTCAGAAACATCTCCAATGATGTTCTCAGCTGGATGAGTGTTATGAATCCTGAGCCTAGGAATTACATCCAATTGCATGGATAGATCCAAAGGACATGTCTTGCACAGGAACTTGAACCTTGGTCTAGCTGATGTCTCACATTCATTCAATGAGGACTAATTGAATGAGTACCATAACCTAGGTGCTTGGTGCACCCATAGAGAGCTTTATCTAATTTGCACACATAAGTGGGGTGCTGTGGGTCTTCAAATCCTGGAGGCTGGCACACATAAACTTCCCTATATAGAAAGGCACACTTGACATCAAGCTCGTAGACTGTAAAGTTCTTGGATGCTTCATAAGCAAGAAAGATCCTCACTGCCTCAAGTCTTGCAACAGGTGCAAAGACATCAGTGTAATCAATTCCCTCTTCTTGCGTGTACCCTTGAACTACCAGTCTTGCCTTGTTCTTGATGATCAGGCCTCTATCATCTCTCTTGTTCCTAAATACCCATTTAGTGCCTATTGGTACTTGACCATTGTTCTTGATGATCAGGCCTCTATCATCTCTCTTGTTCCTAAATACCCATTTAGTGCCTATTGGTACTTGACCAGATGGTAGAGGACATAGGTTCCAAACCTTTTGTCTTTTGCATTGAAGCAATTCCTCTTGCATTGATTCAACCCAGCTACTATCTTTCAAGGCTTCATCTACCTTCTTTGGCTCCATCTGTGATAAGAAACATGAATACAAACAGACATTCCCATTATGAGTTTGTCCCCTTGTTCTCACGCCTTCAGAAACATCTCCAATGATGTTCTCAGCTGGATGAGTGTTATGAATCCTGAGCCTAGGAATTACATCCAATTGCATGGATAGATCCAAATTGGACATGTCTTGCACAGGAACTTGAACACTTGGTCTAGCTGATGTCTCACATTCATTCAATGAGGACTGATTGAATGAAGGATAGACAGCATCAGTATTAGTTGGGAACAGCATTAATAGTTGCTTGTTCCTTCAAAATGCTGCTTCCATTAACTTGGTGTTGTACATTGTCACTGGATGAGTTTTGAGGCTCACTTTGTCGACAACTTGTTGAAGCTTCACTGGTTCTTGAGATAGTTATGCTATCAGATCTTCCAATTATGGGAGCTTGATTTTCAGCATTTCTTGGAGAACTTGGAAGAGGTCTGGGTAACTCAAATAGTTGGTCATCATCAGAATCACTTTGAGTACCTATTCCAGCTGAAACATTCTCACAAGAAGGTTTAGAAAAGTTTGGAAACAATTCTAAATCAAAGATATGATCTGGTCCATTCCCCTTAACACAAGGAGTGTGCTCATTAACAACAATGTTGGATGATTCCTCAAATTGTTGATTTTTAATTTTGTAAACTCTATAGGCAATAGAGTTGGAGGAATATCCAACAAAGATAGCATCATCCGACTTTTCAGCAAATTTTGCCAAATTGTCCTTTGTGTTAAGTATGGTACACCTGCTGCCAAAGGACCGGAGAAAGCCAATGAACGGTGGCCTCTTGTTCCATAGCTCATAAGGAGTCTTTCCATGTGGCTTAACAACAAGAACTCTGTTCTGCACATAGCATGCAGTGCTGACTGCCTCTGCCCAGAATGTTAGAGGCAGCTTTGAATCAGCTAACATGGTTCGAGCAGCCTCAATAAGTGTCCTATTTCTCCTCTCAGCAACACCATTTTGTTGAGGAGTTCTAGGAGCACTATACTGTCTGGCAATCCCTTTTGAGTTACAGAATGAGTCAAGAACTTGAATCTTAAACTCAGTCCTTTGATCACTTCTAATAATCTTAACCTTGTGATCAATTTGATTTTCTATTTTAAGAATAAAAAATTTTAAGGTTTTAGCAGTTTCATCTTTAGTTCTTAAAGAGAATACCCATATAAATCTAGTAAAATCATCAACTATCACAAGGCAGTATGATTTCCTTCCAATGCTCATTATACTTGTGGGACCAAATAGATCCATGTGCAATAAGTATAATGGAGTGGTGATATAGTTAACTACTTTTGATTTATGAGATACTCTGTGTTGCTTTCCTTTTAGACAAGCAACACAGTTATCTTTGCATAGAAATTCCTTTTTAGGCAAACCATGTACCAAGTTATTTTTAACCAATTTATTCATGGTTTTAAAATTTACATGACACATTCGTTTATGCCATAAAATTGACTCATCACCATCAGCTTTGGAAAGAAAGCATGATACTTCACCTAATGGGGAAGCATTGTTCATATCCAGCTTGTACATATCCCCTTTTCTGGGAGATCTAAGAAGCACCAATTCCTGAGGAATTGTCATCCCAGGTTTGAGGATAATGCACTCATGTTCTGTGAAAAGCATTTGGTGTTGTTGATCACAAAACTGAGAAACACTCAAAAGATTGTGTTCAAGCTGCTTGACAAAGTTTACTTTGTCGATTCTTAACTTGCCATTGGATACACTTCCTCTGCCAGAAATGTATCCTCCAGCCTCCCTCCAAATTAAACAGGACCTCCATCAAAATGTTGAAATTGTTGAATAAGAGATCTGTTCCCAGTCATGTGCCTGGAGCATCCACTATCTACAATCCATACATTGTCATTTTTGTCATGTGGATGTCCCTGCACATAAAGTGAAAAAGTTAGTTTTTATTGGAAACCCAAGCCTTGCTGGTCTTTGGTTTTTCCAATGATGATGATTTAATTGAACCAAAGTGTATGCATGGAGGTTCAATAGATGTTTGTGAAGAAGAGGTTTGGGCTGCAGCATCTTGTTTGATCTTCCAATCCATCTGTTGGCTGATCAATGTAGATGAGCCTGATGAAGCTTGGGCAGCATGGCATACCTCCAAGGCTTCTTTCTTCTTGGAAGAAGCTTTTCTCACCTTTTCTTCTGAAGCAGTCTTCTTTTCGGAAGGTTTCAAAGGAACTCTTTTGTTCTTTTGACTTTTCTTAGCCTTATCTTCCGAAGCTATTTTCCCTTCGGAAGAATGAGTTTCTTCCGAAAGCAACTTTGTTTCGGAAACAAGCTTTCCTTTCCTCATCACTTGTACCATGTGATAGGGTCCAAATGTGAAACCCTCCTTGACTCCTTCTTTCTTAACATTATTTGCATAATGTGTGCTTGCAGGATTATAGTAACAATCTTTTGCCATATGGTTTTGCAGACCACACATTATGCATGTAATGTTAACCTTTGTGGGATGTGAAGACTGCTGTTTCTTGCTCTTTTTGTCTTCATCAATAGTCATCTCCTTCAACTTCTGATCCTTTAGCAGGATAGGAGTGCTAGTATTACACTCCTTTCTAGGATCAGAGTTTCCAACCACCTGGAACCCGGCTGAAATGAACACACCCTTTTGTTTTGGGTTTATCTTCAGCTTGGATTCAGCCACTTTCTTGGTAGTTTTTCTGGCTGCCTTAGCCATGTTTCTTCTGGCTTTGGTGGTTAGGGGTTGATCATCACTGGTGGGAATGGGTTGATTTACCTGATCCTTCCCTGTGATGGTCTCCATAGTTGCATCACTCTTCAACTCATGAGGTGGTGGGTCAACAGTTGGAACCTCTTGCTCTTTGGTCCCACATCTTGGTTGACTGATAGACTCATAAGAATGTGGAGGAGTAATTTTATTAGTTCCCAATCCACCTTTGTTTTGATAACAAGTTTTTGAGTGGGAGGATGATGCAAGAATGGCTTGGAAGTTTTTCTCAGATATAGCGTGCTTCCTGGCTTGTGCCTCAGCTGTGACTAGCTGGGCTTGAGCCTCACTGAATTTGGAGATTAAATCTTTGATTTGAGTCCTATAGTTGGTATGTTCATGTTTTAAAAAGGATATAGTTTTCTCCAACTCTTCAATTTTCATTTTATAGTTAGATTCAGCCCTTTTAAAATCACTTTTAAGGATATTCAAAGACTCAATATTAGATTTAATTTTCATATTGTAGTCCTGATACAATTTAACTTTAGCAATGCAAGCTGGAGTACAGAGGTGTTCAAATACCTTGCTGTCATCAGTTCCAGCCATCAATGCTTAAGCATGAGTCACATCCTGCACTATGGAGCTCTAGTCCACCTCTTGAGCAACAACAGCTGTGTGTTGTTCAGTTGACTTCCCGGTGGCTTTGGGTGTGGAGGGATGTGTGGAGGCTTGAGAGGTTCTCGGATTGGATTTGGGAGCCTTGCTTTCCCTGGCAAAGTGGCCAAGTTGGTTTACAGTTGTAACATTTAGCCTTTGTCTTGTCAACCCGAACTTGCTGTTAGTTGGGTTTTGGGGGCTGGGGGGTTTTTGAGCCTTCAGCAACCATTAAAGCGTTGCTAGAGGAAGGCTTGAGGGTCTGCTCACCTGGCTGGCCTCTCTTGTTTCCATCTCTACATGGTATCCATCAAGGATGCCATATAGTTCAGTCATCGTGAGAGAGTTTAAGTTCTCTGTCCTCTTGATAGAGACACAGTAGAAAGTCCACTCGTTTGGAAGTGCACTCATGAACTTTCTTGAGAGATCTCTCATCTCAAGAGTCACTCCCACAGACTGAAATGATGAAATAAGATCCATATACCTGAAGTATTGCTGGCTAAGGGTCTCTCCAGCAATATAAGTAAAGTTTTCAAACTGTTGCTTCAGGGAATCTATCTTGGAGTCATTGGAGCTGGCATACATCTTAGACAAAGCATCAAAGAGTTCTTTGGCTGATTGGCAATGCTCAAATCCCTTGGGTATGGCAGTTATAAGAAAAGTCATTGCTTTTCTATCAATCTCTAGTCGCTTGTGGTCTTCATCAGAATAGTCTTCAATAGCCTTCTCTATCATAGCACCATTTCCAGCCGGTGCTGCAACCTTTGGCTTGTAAGGGCCATTGGTGATAGATTTCCACATCATGCTGTCTTGATACCTAATGAAACCTTCAATACGTCTGCTCAAGATCTTAATGTTTTCAAGTGGTGATGATGGGTGCTTTAGACATCGTCCCCATTTCCCTTTAGATGATTTTTGTTGAGGGCCATTTTGCGTGAGGTGAAAGTATGAGTGAAGAAAAAAGGTTGATTGGATGGTAAGATCTCACACATCAAGAGCCTAAGAAGCTCTGATACTAATCTGCAGGATCGCGGTTTTTATCACACTCCACCAAGTATTATCTCTCAAACTTACTAAGTCACTCGCGTTAGATGGCAGACATCCCTTAAGAGTTGATAGTAATATACTAAGTGAACAAAACACAAGAAGATAGTTTTCAAGATACTTGTATATATTACTTCTCAACTCAAAGTGTTACAAGACTCTTACAAGCATGTTTACAGAGTTACAATGAGAAACTCTATATACTACTATCTACAGCCGGTTATACTTTGATACCATCTGGAAACTTACAACTATAGCAAAGATGATGCAGAATCCCTTAAGAGTTGATAGTAATATACTAAGTGAACAAAACACAAGAAGATAGCTTTTCAAGATACTTGTATATATTACTTCTCAACTCAAAGTGTTACAAGACTCTTACAAGCATGTTTACAGAGTTACAATGAGAAACTATATATACTACTATCTACAGCCGGTTATACTTTGATACCATCTGGAAACTTACAACTATAGCAAATACTACATTGCTAAAGGTAAGGTATCCTAGATAAAATACTATCTAAGATTTGGTAGTCATGACATGTCCATGACTTACCTTTTGTCACCAACTAAAGTTGGTAACTGTACTGACTAATAAGGAATGAACAGTGGAATAAAGTATGATCAACTACATGGGCGTGGGAAAGCGCCATGCAGTATATCAGAGATTGCAGCGGATCTGTCAGAAGGACCATACTTATGTCCACTGGTTCATAGTAGGTTCTTCCGAAGGTTAACTGGCTTCGGAAGAACAAGTTCTTCTGAAGCCACTTATACTTCGGAAGAGTCTACTTCTTCCGAGGCTTGATGATCTTCAGGACTTCATACTTCGAAAGTCTTTGTCTTGAACTCTTCTAAGTGTTGAACTTCGGAAGAAGGAAGACTTTGTCTTCGGAAGTTAGAATTCCTCTTCGGAAGCTCTTTCAGCCTTGACCTTCGGAAGTTCACCTTTTTCCTTCGGAAGTTCTTCATCAGTTGCACCAAAAATGTTCTAAATGTTTGTTTTGTTTGCAGCAGCCTTACTTGATCCAACAAACATCATATCATTCTGTGCTCGTTGTATCTCTTTACTTTAATAAAATAGTAACTATAAATGACACATGACAATACAACATTTACTCTCATCAAATTTTTCATTCTTCTCTATATTATTAAATAATCACATTAATTACTAATATTATTATTTAATTCTTTTTTTGATCAAAATAGTCTTTTAATAAATTAAGAAAAATATCTTTTTATTAATATTATTTCTAAAGAATATATTTTATAAAATAGAAAAATTTTATGAAAAATCAAACTCTTTTTTAAATATTTTAAAATTGATGTTTTTAAAAAGTAAAATTTTTATAAAAAAAAAATAATTACAACTAGAATTTATAATAAGAAAAAATTTTAAAATGATATTCTTTTAAACCGTTTGTTTTGAAATAAAAATTTCATTCTCTTTATAAAAAAAAGATTTAATGGTATTTTATTTTAAAATATATACCCCCATACCTCTATTTCTAAGTCTACCTTCACACACAAGACACCACCACCACCCCTCCACCGCCATCACCTTCCCACCACCACCGCCACCACTCGCCCACCGCCACCGCTGGTAACATCTCCGACACCACCAACAACACCGCCACCCACCAACACCACCTTCTCCACCACCCACCACCCACCGCCTCCGCCCCACCGCCATCCAGCACCACCTCCCCCCCCACCGCCACCCCACCACCACCACTCTTCGCCTCTACTATCCAGCTCCTCCCACACCCACACCAACTCCGGTCACACCCGTCTCACCGCCACCGCCCTCCCCCCACCACCCCATCGCCTCCGCCACCATCCACCGCCCCAAAATGTTTTGCATTTCTGTTCATCCTTGAATAAAAACACAATTGGGGCCTTGGGGTTACAGAAGAGCATGAAGAGGCTCTACATGACCTCTATGATCAACATATTCAAACAAAATATATAAAATCAAGTGAACAGAACCATGAAAGCTCACCTTTGGCAATTCTTTACAATCTACATATATACAGAATCACAAATGCCAAAATATTTATGATCATTTACACCAATTAATTAACACAAAACAAACATTATTTACACTGATTTATTTACAGAAACCAAAACCAACAAAAGATGTTCATCAATCCCATCATCCTAAATACAAGTTTTCATGAGACGGAAGAATCGACAATGTGGACGCGGTGGGCGGGTGGTGGCGGTGGAGGGGTGGTGGTGGTGGTGTTTCTTGTGTGTGAGGATAGAGAGAGACAAAGAGAAGAGAGAGAGAGAGAGAGAGAGAGAGAGAGAGAGAGAAGGGTAGAGAGAAAAAGAGAAAAAGAGAGGTGTGAGGGTGGGGTAGGGTGTGAGGGTTTTAATATTCTGTTTTATATTATTAAGGGTAAAAAGACAAAACTACCCTCATGTGCAAGGCATGTGACCCGACTTAACGACTAAATTTAACATCCGTTAGGGGATAGGACGAAACGTGCAAACTTTTTAAAACATAAAGGATGTTTACTGTAATTTCTTTAGTTTTAGGACGATATCTGAAATTTACAACAAAACTAAAGAACGAAAAATGTAATTTACTCTAATTTATAATTAATAAACTTTTATTCTAGTGATACCATATAGTGGTAAAAGGATAACGCTTTTTATGTTGAGGAGAAAGTTGCATTTTACTAGGCATTGCTAAAATCATGGAGAAGAGACTATAATAAGGAATAGGATTTTACACCGGTCGAAGACCTGCATCCATATTGATATTGCTAATTCGCGTCTAACTATAAGGTAATGTGTCAACTCTAGGAGTGATCCACTTCCGTACATAATACATATCATCAACGAGATAGAACGGTTTATTGTTGGCCTCTGTATAAACCAGTTTATCTTTAACGGAATATAATTGTTTCATTTCAAAACACGACTAAAGAGTTGTTTGATAATTTTATGCTAAACCTTTAATAGGCATGATTGAATAACAGGTCTATGAATCATTCATCATTTTTTGAAATTTACTCATTAAGAGATTATATGAACCAGTAAAAGATGATTTTTAAATGAACCAAACACATCCAACTCTTACCGATTCATATGTAGTCTTTTAATATAAATTACTAATAGTGTGGGATGTGAAAGCTGTAAATAGAGTTTACATGTTTATCATTTTAAGAATACAAGAAGCAAGATAATATAGTTGAAAATCTCACATTTTTCAGCGGAGGAAGTGTGTCATGTCGGTGCCGACAATATGCACATTGACATGATGACCGGCGGCAAACGGTAACGTGTTTCTGACATCTCTCTAATCTTCCTAACCATAAATAAAATAAATAAAATATAAATAAAAAAATAAATCGTACATAATAATTGTTAACGCATCCATGAAATTTTCATGGATCATAAAAGCACTTAGTGATCCGTTACACCGACGAAGCTAGCTACTTTTCTCGTGACTCTGACATCGTGTTTCCGACGCTTTTACTTATTATTTCGTCAACCACACCACATGTCTTCTTATTTTACATTCCAAATCCCTTTTCTTTTTGCAAAAAAGTTTGAAGATTAAACCATCAAAAAGACTCAATCGGGTGTTTGATTACGCAGTAATTGTTGGGTTTATTATTGTCTTTTATAGTGGTTAAAAGTTTACTTGCTATGTTTTTTTATTTATCATATGAATACCAATTTCGTAATTATTCTAAAAGACACAAGAAATACCAATTATGTTGATAGAATTATGTAAATTTGTTAGGTATGTGACTCTTATAATATACGGGTTGAATATAAAATATATAAAAATAATTGTTTGATTTGTTTAATTTAGAAAATCATTGTCATATTAAATCATATTATATGTAAACTTTGAAAATTGAGTTGTGTTTGTTAAAAAATCAAGTTTTCGGCTGTTAGGATATTATTATCATATTAAATAAAATTTTATTTATTTATAAAATAGGCAAATTGGATTTTAATAATCCAAACTATATACCTATTGGCCGTTAATTATCATACTCTCAATTTGGCCGGTAACACTCTCAACTTTCACTTTAATTACCACAACAGTCCCAATTACATAATTTTCATTTTTTGTTTTATTGACTCGATTTCGGTTCGCAACATATTATTGACGAAATAAAGAAACAACAAGCTAAATTGAGACTAAAATAGAACAAATTGGCGTAAAAAATTGGAAATTATGTCACTGGACGTGTTGGTTATAAAAGTAAAAGTTAGAGTGTTACCGGCCAAATTAATAGTATGGATTATTATCGGCCAATAGGTAATAGTTTGGATTATTAAAATCCAATTTGCCTATAAAATATTAACAAATTATCTTTTTATTATCATATAAATACTGTTTAAAATAAAATTTAAAAATTAAAATTAAGTTTGGGAAGTTTGATATAATTGATTTTTTGTTTAAAAATAATAGTTTTATTATGGTGATAACACATGAACAAATCCTAAATGAACACCTTAGGGAAAAACCATGTGACACTCAAATTAGCTTTTTATTAATATATGTATATACTAGCTTTAGTAAACCCGTGTATTACACGGGTTGAACAAATAAAATATTAAATATAATAAAATTTATAATATAAAACGATATTTTACGATAAATATAATGAATTACGTATAGTAAAACACAATATATAATAAAGCAATTATATCAACTTTTTAAAATTTGGTTTAAAACTTTTTTTTCCAAAAAAATAATAATATTTTGTGTTTCAAAACAAACCGTATTAAAAAAATATCATTTTTAAAAATTTTCTTGTTATAAATTTCAATTTTGATTATTTCTTGTTTATAAATAATTAACTTTTTAAAAACACTAATTTTAAAAAGTTTAATGTTTTGTAAAAAATTTTTATTCTACAAAATTTAATTTTAGAAATAACATTAATAAGAAGATCTTTTCTAAATTTATTAAAAAACTATTTTTATTTTAAAAAAAGTTAAATAATACTATTGATAAATAAGGTAATTATTTAATAGAAGAGAGAAGCGGAAAAATTTTGATGAGAATAAATATGGTGCCGCCACGTGTCAACCCAAGATACTATTTTATTATAGTAGAAAGATGTAAATAAGCTTTAAAAAGAAAAGGTTTCTAACAACCACAACAATTACAAGATGCTATTAACAATATTTTAATGTTATGTTATGACATATTTGATTTCATTGCGGGCAAAATTCTATGTATTGCTTTTTTATGATTTTATTAGTATCACCTATCACCTAATATCATATTTATACGTTAATACATAAAAAAATACGGGTTACCGGATTCATTAACCGGTATGAGCTAGGTAAACATCTTTCCATTACATTGACGTTATGCTACTTACCTAGGCTTCGAACGTGTGGTCGTCGACTATGGGCTGGCAACCGCAAGATGATGCTCACAAAAAGGATCAAAATCAGGTCTCTTAGAAAACGTCCAAATGATTTTACCATAGGACCATCTATATGATGGTTATGTAGGTTAATATAAAGAATTTTTATACTTAATATCATATTGCAACCCGAGATCACCTCTGAATGAAACTTACTATAGATAACAGAAATTTTTTCTTTGTCTAATTTGAAACTTGAAACCAAAATTTTATTTTATTTTAAAAGTTTTAAAATATATCATGTTAACCACTTGAAGTACAGATTATTATCAGTCGAAATCTAAATATCTATCTTAATACCCGACCGACAAGGTTGGTTTTTGTTTTCTTTACGGATTCATGAGGTTGTATGGCGGAGATAAAGTGCAACGCGGGTCAGAAGAACTACTGTGGGGTACGAGGTTTGAATGGCTTTGATTGGTTGGGAGTTAATAAATAAGGAGCGTAGTGGGGAGGTACAGGATCACACACATGCACGTGACATCCAGCGAATACAAAATAAAGAAAAAAGGCATGATCTTGACCATTCAACGTGAAATAAGTGAGTAGTCACCCACTACAACCCCATATTTTTCAACAACTAAGAAAGATAACCCCCTTTCTTCACGTTTTAGTATCTAACAACTTGGGTTGCAAATCAAATAGCTTTTGGTTCGAATAAGATTTAGGGTTCATGTCTCGTGTTGGATGATGATATAATATTATAAATAGATTATATTGTTGTGAAAAAGAACTATAGAATTTGTGTTGCAGCGACTTGATTTTAAATAAAAATTGCATAAATAACTTTGATCTACCGATACCCATTAGTATAAAAATGGATTCTCTTCGTATATGATTAAGTGTTCCAATAACATAGTAGACAATGACTAGTATTATGTGTAGATCAAATGTTGTTCAAAAGCTAGTGCGATATGCTGCCTTGTGACGGCTCGGTTTTTTTTTTTTTTTTTTTAAATTTATATTGCAATGTAGATAAATATAAACATAACATAAAGCCAATCATATTATTTTGAAAATACACTTTAAGAAACAACAAATTCAACTTAAAGTAAAATAGTAAAAAAGATATTATATTTGATAATATTATATTAAAAGAAAAGGTGAAAAAGATATTATATTTTTGACCTTGCTAAATTACATTTAAGAATAACTATAATTGTCCCGACTCGTTTTTAAACTAAATTAACATTTAAATGTAAAGTTACTCGAATTTATATAATCGAACAAAGACATGTTATATTTGACCGACATTGTTTTCAAACAAAATCTACATCGAAACTTAGACCAACTAAAAATGTACATAATAATTAGCACGAAAGGGTTTCTGTTTAACCTAACTCGTGTCCGAACAAATACGTCAAAGCGTACATGTACTTGAATTTACACCGATACGCACATAAAAATAAGAATGTAAGAAATTATTTTTTTAAAGAAAAAATAAACAACGGGTACACCCAAGGCTTTAGAAACTCAAGGGGTCAATGATATAGTAATATGATATTTGACTCCTATTAAACCCTAAAGAGTAACTCTTTATAAAATATGAAGTACATTTTATGCTTAACTTTTATAGAAAAGCTTAGCTTCCAAAGCAAGTCTCCTAAACACATTCAACAGAATTTCTTTCCCTTGTTAGGTACGTGTTGGGTATCTACGTTTCCACTAACATTTTAATCATGATGTAGTGGCAATCTAACTAAATGTGTATGACAATTGCACCAGGGCTAAAGAGTAACTCTTTATAAAATATGAAGTACATTTTATGCTTAACTTTTATAGAAAAGCTTAGCTTCCAAAGCAAGTCTCCTAAACACATTCAACAGAATTTCTTTCCCTTGTTAGGTACGTGTTGGGTATCTACGTTTCCACTAACATTTTAATCATGAATGTAGTGGCAATCTAACTAAATGTGTATGACAATTGCACCAGGGATTTTGGGTAGAATTATAGTAAATATGATATTTAATCTAAAAAATCTAATATGAATTGTACGTTTAACATACATTCTTATATTGTTTTAAAGAGAAGTGTACAGTGTGTCAAATATATCAGCTCATTATATTATATACGTTTATCGTGTCAATATTAGTTTATTTTGTCATATACTTTATATCATGTGTTATATGTATTTATCATTATGTTTTACGTTTTAGATCATTTTATGTTATTTTGTCATTGTTTATATATATTATATAAACTTGTTATCTATCATTATGTTTTACAATTAAAAGTACATAATGATATACTTTCGCAAATTTATTTATCAAAACTTATAGTGTTGAAAATAACACAATTTGTTATTTTTATTATTGTTTATTATACATTATATAAATTTGTTATTGTCTATCATTGCTTTTGCAACTGGAATTACATAATTATGTTATTTCACTAATGTATTTTTCAAAACTCATGGAGATAACACAATTCCGATGAAAAAACACAATGAGACAATATGTTATTTTGTCATTGTTTATAATGTATTAGATTAATTAATTATTAATTTATTGTTATGCTTTACATATTATAGATAAACAACAATGTTATTTCATTATTATATATTTTTTTAAAATTCATAATCTTAGGAAAACACAATAACTAACAAAACCAATGAACTACATTAAAAAACATATGGATAAGATATGAGACTAAAAACATAAAAAATTTATTATATTTTTATATAACAATATTGTCCTCATTTTAATGATAAAAAACACTCATTTTTATATTGTAATTATTCTAAAAAAAATAATATCGTACATAAAAGTTATGAACATTTAAAAAAAATAAATAACTTGCAATCGGTCAACAAAAATAACTATTTTTAAATTACCCCTCTAAGAAACTTTTTCCCAACAAATTGATCTCAACCAATTGTGATTAAACAGATGAATGTTTGATATTACTTATTACACTTTATAGTTTTAGAGCCCTTTTTATTTAAACTTTCTCAAGGATTTTTAGCACACCCTTCGATCATTTTGACTCGCTAGTGGTAAAAATCAGGGACCTAAGTTTAGCCGTTACACTGTGTATTAAGAAATTAAGTAATCCGCTAGATAGATCAACTAATTTGCAAATTAAAATCATCAGAAGATAGACGTAAAAAAGTATACGATGATATTAACATTGTTAAAGAAGCGTAACGGCGAGTATGCGAAATTCATTACACATGTGTTGTCCAATCATTATAAAAAGTAATTTATTTAAAATAAAATATTAGAAAAAAATAACATGAATAAGAAAATATGAGATAAGTAAAAAAAATTAAAGTGATTATTTAACACCTTTTGAGTTTGTAAAAAAAGTAAACCTCGCAGATATTTCTAAATGAGTTATTATATAGTTATGTTTAAAACACTAACTTAGCAATATATAATAATTTTCAAAATGTTATATTAACAAAATAAAAGATTTTTTGGATGAGTGACATAAAAAAAATGTATGTTTTTGCATTTGAGTTAAACACATTATAGTAGATAAACGAAATAAGATAATTATGATAGTCAGAAGTTAAAACATCTTACCGAATCCTAAGGTTCAACAAAGAATACTGAAAGTCGTCTATGATTAGCTCAAACGATAAACCTTACATTTTTACGTATTCTTGCTGGATCTCGACGAGAAGACATTATTTTCTAGGGTTTATTTATAGTTTCTTTAAAGGTGAGTTCTAGATTCTTCATATTACTATATTTCTTACTGATTTATGGAATGTTATATATATGTAACATGATTAAATCATAGATCTAGCATATCAAGTTCATATATATATATATATATAACACTTAGATTTTTAATAAATACTCCTTGTCAAAGTAGAAACGTCTTTCTCAACAAAAATAAAAATAACGACGATTTCCATCGTTATTTGCTTTAAACGGTTTATAAAGTAATTTATCGTATGTTAACCTACCATACCAAAATGCAAGTAATTACATAAAATAAAATAATAAATACAAATGTATGAATATGCATGAGTCTTGTAATCATAACGTTTTCTTTAGTGATACATATATATAAACCGATTATTAGTCCAATAGTTCATATGTCTCAGGTTAGTACAAGACAACCCACTTAGTGAAGACAGTTAAGCATATAATACCATTATGTGTCTATGAGGTCAAGCACATTTGAATGTAATATATATATATATATATATATATATATATATATATATATAATATATATATATATATATATATATATATATATATATATATATGGAAGAGATCATATGTAAACTAATTGAAATTGTGTAAACTAATAAACCAAATCTCAACCACTCATTAGAGCATCTCCAATAGGGCGTTTTTAGCCCTTAAAAACGCCACATCATCCGTTTTTTAGACGAAGAACCATTGGGGGTTTGTTTTTGAAGGTAGAAGTTCATGGAGATGAACACCAAAAAACATCTGACATTTTCAGAGGTGGGCTAGGGTTGGGTTTTAATATTAAAAAAAAAGAAAATAATATATTTATATTAATAAAATATTTAGTTTTTCAATATTAATTTAAGTGTTGGGCGTTTCAGGTCAACCTCATGCACCTGAACAATGCTCATGTGCCTCAAAAGTGCGCCTGAACAGTACTCATGTGCCTGAACAGTGCGCCGGAACAGTGCTCATGCGCCTGAACAGTGCTCATGCGCTTGAACAGTGCTCATGTGCCTGAACAGTGCGCCGGAACAGTGCTCATGCGCCTGAACAGTGCTCATGCGTTTAAACAGTGATCATGCGCCTGAACAGTGCTCAGTGCGCCTGAACAGTGCGCCTGAACAGTATATTTAATTTTTAAAATTTAATTTTTATTTTTTACAATAAATTATTATTTATTAAATTTAAAGTTTAAATTTCAAATTTTAAAAATTTTAAAATTTCCCTCTAAAAAGTATTTAACTTTCTTTAAAGTTTTAAAATTTCCATCCAACAAAAGACATATAAATATTTTATATTAATATATAGGATTGATAATTAAAAATAAATATAAAAGGAGATAATGATGTGGCAATGTTGGCAATGTTTTTTAAGTTTTACTATTGGAGCGGTTTTTTGGGTTTTTGAAGAATGAGTGGTTTTCTAATGTGGCCGCTGACTAGGTATTTTTTTAGGTGTTTTTTAATTTCACTATTGGTGATGGTCTTAGATTGAAATAAATGGTCCAGATTTATTATATTAAAAAAATATATTTTGGTTTAAATTATGAGACCCACATACAAAAAGATAAAAAGGGTGATTTTGTCTTTTCTCACCCAACCTACTTTTTTACTTTTAAATTACTCAAATCACCATCATCTTCAATTGAATCTCCATCTCTCTCTATAAAAAACTTTCACCATTTTAATTTCACCACCACCATCAATGGTGATGCCGACGACAGTGACGGTGACGACTGTGGCGACGACAGTGGTGACGGTGACAGCGCCGATGGTAGTTACGACGACGACGACGGTGGTGACGGCGGCGACGATGGTGATGGCGGCGATGGCGGTGACGACAAACTGATAGGTTTTTTGTTGGTGTTCATGGTTAAATCTATGTTTTCTGTTGTTTTAAGAACTTTATATTCTCGTTCAAGTTTAGATTTATTTTTTTTTTTGTTAGTGATAATTTTTTAGATTTGGGTTGCATGTACTTTGTTTTTAATGTTCAAGTTAAGAAGAAGGCAACAATGAAGACGGTGGTTGACCACCATCTACGAAAGATGACGACGGTGACTCCAGCGTTCTAGTGGCTTTTTGTTGATGTTCAAGGTAAAATCTGGGCTTTTTGTTGGTGTTTAACGTTTAAATCTGATTTTTTTATTGTTAATGTTTTTAATGAACTACTTAGTGTTCAACGTTAGATCTGAGTGTTCAACAAGTTCTATGTTCAAGGTTGGATTTGAGTGTTCAACACTCTTGTGGTTTTTTATTGTTGTTCAAGATAAGATTTGTGTTTTTTTTTTTTGTTCATGGTAACATCTAGGTTTTTTTGTTAGTGTTCAATGTTAAATCTAAGTTTTTTATTGTTGATGTTTTTAGTGAACTATTCAGATCTCTGAGGTTATAAATGTGTATATATTTTTTATGTTGATTAAATCTATTTTTACATATGCGTACATATGTAGTTGGTGATGTTTTCTAAGGAACTACTAAAGTATTATTGTTAAAAATATTAGCTTGAAGTGTGTATATAAATTATTACACATATGTTTGTGAGATACTTAATTCTATATTTTTTATCAGATCTATTTTTACTGGTTTTTATGTAAACATGTGTAACGTGAGTTTTACACATGTGTAAAATGAGTTTTACGCATGTGTAAACTAAGTTTTACATATGTGTTAACTGAGGTTTGCACATGTGTAAACTGAATATACACATATGTAAACTTCTTGTTTTTATATTCAGATTTATATTTTTATAATTTAAATAGTTACTGATTCATGTTATGTATTGGTTTTCATTTTCAGTACATGTTGAATAGTCCAGATCAAAGATGTGAACAAGACGTAATCAACAAAGGAGCATGCGGATTTTTTTCTGATTTTATAAATATTTTTTTGGATCTTAGATATAGATTGTTTTCATATTTGTGTAAATTCTTCTACACATGTTTAATTAATTATTACACTGATGATTTTTTATTTTTACTCATGTAAAGTACTCAGAACTATATTTTATGCATGTGTTAAAGTATTGAAAAACATATGTTAAAATATTTAAAATTATCTTAGAACTATTTTTTATACATGTGTCCAAATGTTTATTAAATTCTTACACATGTGTTAAAGTATTCAGAACTATATTTTGAACATGTGTTAAGATACTGATAAAAATCATATCACTAACACAGAGGTTATTGTGTTCATATAATATTAAAAAATAGTATAAAAACATCAAATCACTAATATATTGATTATTGTGTTAATAAAATAATAAATATAGTACACATGAAAAGGAGGGAAAAAATAAAAAAAGACTAAAATACCCTCAACATTAGATTTCTTTTTTTAATGAAACATGCCACTTATCAAATTATGAGTGGTGAAAATGGTTTATTAGTTTACACAATTTCTAGTGGTTTACAATTGAACCTTCCCCTATATATATATAGAGTTCGCCCATTGATAGTGTATTGAAATGTCTTAGAACCACGACTTGCTTCCAGATTATCAATAACATATATATGAACGGTAATATACTTAGGTGCATATATATTTTTAGTTAGGAGGTAAAACCATTCATATATGATGCATGATATCACATAAAGTTATAACAATTTATATATTGTTGTTAACACTTGTCATGGTTGACATGTTGACGATAACTATTCGTATGTTTTTTTATATCATAGGACTCCAACTTGAACATGCCAGGTGTGTAACATTGTGATCATATAACTTCACGAACATAAATCCTTCAATATTAAACATGAAAGATATGAAGTGTTATGAAAAACTCCATCATACAAGTGTTATTTTATGTGATAGTAAGTATATATATGTGTGTGTGTATGTATGTATATATATATACATTGTTTGCATGAAATGAGTTAAAATAAGTATAATGCATGTATATAAACTATAATGGTGTAAATATGTATGTATTGGTGCACGTTTCCTCTTGGTCAATATATCTATTTATAGTGTAGAAAGGCTTCATTTCCACCACAAAATCCTAGTCAACTGCAATGTCACACACCCGCTCATAGTGAAAACATGAGAATGTAACGAACGAAATCGTCACAACACATTGTTAGTTAATAGAGATAAATTAAATAAAGAAAACCAATATGTCATGACGTCAGCCATCACAAAAAGAGACTTGTGCCATGATTAGTCAATTGCACGACAAAAATAGTTAAACAATAAATATCAAATTGAATCCCACAACCTGGGAATCAGTAAATGCAAAACACGCCCAAATGAGAAGCACAAGTTGAACAAATATTATTTAAAAGCACTAAAGCAAGTCTATCATATATCCTTAGGATCATCTCTAAAGCATCAGCTTTAGCTATCATCTATGATTATTGTTACTGAAAAGATATGCTCAAAAGGGTCAACACATGGTTGGTTAGTTCGTAGGTTTAGATAATATATAAAAATGATGTTGTGATGAAGTTTGTAGGACATAAGTGTTTATAGTTATAAGCTAGTAATGCCACATGAAATACCGAGTCTTACAACCAAACTTATAACGTACACATAGAACTTGTCGGAACATATTCACCCTAGGGTTCGTGCGTAACTATTGTCAGTCCCAACTAGTATACTGACAAACAACGGTGGAGGTGTCAACCCAATAGTACTATCAGTAGTTATTCCTTGGCTCCAACATCAGAGTTAGATAGTTGTGAATAAAGACCACACAGAAAAGCTCATGCATGTTTCAGATATATAATTACAAAATAGTAACACAATAGTCCCAAGAGAATAAATGATTTCATAAGCAATAAGACAAATGATAATCTTCAAGTAACGCACATGAACAAACAGTCAAACACCTATAATAATAAATGATAATTGGACTTGTAATCACAACTAATGTATGATATAATATCTTCTGTCTACCTCGAATCCACTCGAGTTTGATGCGTGCTTGTTCAAATATATATATATATATATATATATATATATATATATATATATATATGTGTACCTGTCGTGTGGTAATATAGTGTTGGTAATAAACAAGTATCAATCCGTGAACACCAAACCTACTCAACAATTTTTGTATTGACTATCATATTTAGTTTTGTCTAAGGAAAATGATAAGTTGCATTGATGTAACTAAATTTTTAGGGTTTACAAAACAACAATAATTAAAGTAAAAGTAAAAGTAAAAGTAAAATTGAGACTTTTGGGTTGTAAAACAAGGGATTAAGGCTATTATCCTAATTAAATTACACTTAAGTAAATGTGATGAATATCGTTGTGTGATTAAAGATGTAAGTTTTAGTAGTTATGTTAATGTTTATAAATGTGAGCTAACGCGGATTTCTCGACTGCCAGCTTCGTAATGACAAGGACACCAACATCGAGTAACTTACAATGTTAATCCTTCTAGCCACTAGTAATGTAGGTAAATCTCATGTACCCTTTCAACATACGATTTCTAAATACATAACTTAATGTTAGAAAGAGAGTTGATCAAGTTCTTTTTTAACATACCATTAATTTTAAAAAACCATAAAAATTTCTATAGATTTCTTAGACTAATTAAGGAAACCCGCAAATGATAAGAAAACTAAAGTTATACGATTTCTAATAACTATTTCTAGTTCATTACCCATGGACTTGTTATGAAGACCCATTTCGTGAATAGAAGTTAGTTCATATGTTTTTCAACCTTGTATGACATTCACAATTACAAATCATAAGTTTATAACCTCCCGTTCAAATGTAGATGCTACTCATAAAAAATTTACCCAAGATATTTATAACATTAACATAACATAAGTCACACCATTAGTTCATCACAATTAAGATGATAATGAGAGTTTAGCTCATAATGAGCGAGAACATAACAACAAATAACATAGAAGATAGATATGAAATTATTGGTGAAATAGGACAATTAAACTGGTGATCCATAATAGATGATGTTTGGACAATCCCAAGCTTCTTCCAAGTGTTGGATTGATGTGCTCTAAATTATACATAGAAAACCTATTAAAAACACATCAATTATTCCTAATTATCTCCCTTAAAATGATAAAAATGAACTTAAAGTTCAAATTGTTGTTTTCAGGCATTTAAAAGGTCAAGTTGGACAAAAATGCATACTTAGCCAGAATTTGAAGAAAATCAAGCTTTGAAGTCCAACCATGGGTCGTGCCACACTAAGCACGCCCCCATAAAAAGCTTAAAACGCACCCTCATGCTTAAATTAGCACACCCCCATGATTGGACATCTGACAGGATAAAAAGTATTTTCCCCCAAAAGTAATCACGGGGCCGTGCCCTTTGAGTCACGGGGCCATGACCCACCCCAATCACGGGGTCGTGCCCCATCAAGCACGTTCTAAGTTGCAATTAAACTCCTATTTATAGGATTTTGGAAGTGTTTAAGCATGGTCTCGTGCCTAAAAGGCACGATCCTATGATAGTACAATGATTACGAAAGTTGATTGGCTCGTAGGTGTAGAAGTTGTTGGGCACGACCCCCTACATGATGCGGGGCATGACCCCATGACTTATGGGGCATGGCCCCATGACTACTTTTGAGGGATAGTACTTTTTGTCTGGTCGGATGTCCAATCACGGGGTGTGCTAAATTAAGCACGGGTGCATGCTTTAGGCTTGTCATAGGGGCACGCTTAGTGAGGCACGACCCCATTCTTGGACTCCAAAGCTTGATTTTCTTCAAATTCTTCTTAAGTATGCTTCTTTTGTCCAACTTGACCTTTTGAACACCTTAAAACAACATTTAACATTTTTAAACTCATTTTAAGGAAGATAATTAGGAATAATTGATGTGATTTTAATAGTTTTTCTATGTATAATTTACAGCACATCAAACATCCCCACACTTGAACTTTACTTGTCCTCAAGCAAAATCATCTAAAATGACAATACCACCAAAAACCAAATAAATCGAATGATAAATATGTTTTTCGGGAAATACGCAAGTAAAATTGTTCTACCATAAAAATTTTAATCATATGTAGAATGATATCCTAGGAAACAGTAGATTAGCGGGTAAATATTTTTAACATGTAAAAATCCACATTTCTCACAAGGTGCACTCACACTCGGCTAAATATATGTGTGCCTCCCTTGTGGTGGTTGTCTTTCGGTTTTTGTTGTTACGTTTTTGTATGTTGTGCATTGCGTAATTTTCCTGGTTAAGTTTTTTCACTTCTAAATCAAGAGAAAAGATACGATAATAGTCCTAAAATTAATTAAAACAAGCCAAATGACAATTAAAATTTCTAAGGACCTACGATTACATGATACGTTAAAACCGTGAGTCTAAGACTGCAAAATTAGAATCTTAAACGTGTGCCAGCGCACATAACACATCACAAAATGATTCTAGAAGAATCCTTCACACATTTAGTGTGAGATGTTCGGGATGGGATAATGTGAAGTGCTGTTGCTTAACTCCTCAAGCTAACGGTTGACGTAAACGAGTTATTCGCCCATTTGCTAAACTTTCTGGATAAACTTAGCTAAGCATGGGTTTGCCACTAAATTCATTTCGGTCAAGTGCTTGATTAGTTCGTGTAACTTAAAAAAGTAATCTTGCATTGTTGGTTCTCATGTTTCAGAACGTGGTTTATTCGCATGGTTCCAATTCGAGCTTACGTGACTGGATTCTATCATATTTTTGATGTTTTTTGAGCAGAATGTAGTGTGATGAAAGCTTGAAACAAGTGTGGTATTTATATGCAGTTCGGGAAATATGGTCACGGGGGCGTGCCTCCTTAGTCACAGCCCCGTGGTTGTCAGAATTTGCCATAAATTCGAACTGCAGCATTCAAGAGTCAGCAGTAGGGATCATGAAAAATTTTTGTTAGTCCGTGGGGCGTGCCTCATGAGGCACCGTCCCGTGATTAGCTTGTGGTGTCCTACAAAAAATTAAAATTAAAAAAAACCTATGTACAGGTGTTGGGTTTTAGTTTCGAGTTCTCGGCGCAACCCTTTTCCACACTTAATATTCGTTGGGGAGGAGGTATAATTCCTTCGAGAAGATCTTGGTTGGTCGTATGGTATATGATTTCAAACAATGGCCATTTATCTTGAAACTTAAACCATCGTGGTTTTCAATTTCGATGGCACCGTTTGAAAAAACGTATTTAATCGTATAAGGTCCAGACCATCGCGATTTCAGCTTTCTATAAAAAAGAAACACGTATGAGAATTATATCGTAAGACACGTTCTACCATGTGGAATTGTTTATTGGCATTTAATCGGGAACCGTGGAATTTTTTTGTCTTTTCTTTGTAAACCCTAGAATTCTCGTATGCTTGCTCTCTCAGTTCCTCGAGTTCGTGGATTTATAGAAATTAATTTTTTTCCGCAACATTTTGATCCAGATTTGCCGCCTTGAGTTCTCAATATGCCTTGTGTTCAAGTTCCACAGGTAGATGACACGACTTTCCATAAACTAGTTTGAACGGTGTGGTGCCAATTGGGGTCTTATAGACTATTCGAAAAGCACATTACACATCATGTAACTTGGTAGACCAATCTTTGCGGTTTTGATTTACGATTTTCTCGAGAATTCATTTTATGCCTCAGCTAGTGAACTCGACTTGGGCATTTGACTGCGGATGATAAGCAGTTGTAATACAATGGTGAACGCCGTAACGAGCCATTGCTCTTTCGAGTTGGTTGTTGCAGAAATGCGTTACTCGGTCACTGATTAAAGCTTTGAGGGCACCAAAATGAGAGAATAGTTTCTTGAGGAATTTGATAAAGTTTCTTGCATTATTGGTAGGTAAGGCCTGATCTTCGGCCTATTTTGGAGACATAATGGACTACTACCAATACATAACGATTGCCAAAAGACACTGGGAATGGCCCCATGAAATCAATACCCCATATATCACATACCTTCCATACTTGAATGGGTTTTGAGACATATCATCTCATTTTGAGATATTG